>VXAA01006858.1:28800-44269 GCA_013399115.1 Anseranas semipalmata | reverse complement strand
CCCCCCCCACCTTAAATGAAAAAGAAAATTTCAATATTTACTAATTAATTTTTGTGGACACAAGTTAGATTCTTTTCATTGTGAGCGGGGAGTTGGAGATCATATTTAAGTCCTCAGCAAGGCCAGCTCACTGATAATGAGAGGCCTTCAAGACACCTCCACCAACATTGCAGCCCTTGGAGAAAGAGCTGGAGGAAGTCCCAGAGGGCCGCCACCACCACCACACAAGAGCTGCTTTACAGGGAGCCTCCTACCCTTCATCACCACCAGAGCTGCTCTGTGTCACAGTTGTGCCCCTGCATGGCCACAGACCCCATGGATCCAGGCCCCCCACACAGGCTGACATCCCCATTCCCATGGACGTGCCTGATGGGTTCAGTCTGTCCTTGACGGCCCTGGTGAGACAGCCACGGCTGGTGAGGCTCTGCCCCGCCTGCCTAGCGTGAGTCTTGGCTGACAGCTCCCCTTCCCTTACAAAGCAGCCTGCCCTTGCTGCCCCTGACAAGCATTATTTTCCAAATCAAATATGGTAGAGCAAATGCACTGTGAAAAGAGAAAAAGGCTGACAGATCGATATGAGCTGCCACTCTCTGCTCATGGAAAGTGGGGTGGGATGCAGTCCTGACTGTCAAGTAGTCACAAATGAACCTCACTGAAAATGAGCAACTAACTGGGGCTAAAGTTAGGATCCTTGCATTAAGAACATAGAAAGCTTACACTTCCTGACCTACAGGAAATCCTTGTAGATAACCCTCAGACTGTGCTTTCCATTTCACCTAGTGTTTGTAACCTGAGGGTTAGGCACCTTGAACATCAAGACTCTCTAAATAGCTGATAGACAGGGACAGACATTTACAGAATGAGATTTATCCCACCTGTCTCACACACCTTTCTCAGGATAAGGCACACATCTCCTTTTGCCAGACACAGAAGGATCTGAGATGGCTAGGTTAAGTTATAGAATCAATTACAATGATTTAAGATAAACATTGTTTTGTGTGAGGTGTAGTTGATGACAACAGTGCTTAAAAAGTTTTCTAAACAATTACTTAGAACATTTCAATTACAAAATATAGGAGCCATGAAAATGGTCATAAATGCATAGAAGTAAAAAGGAAAGTAGCTACATATGAGAATTCAAAAAGCAATTTGGCTGTAGGGTTGTGCCTGTGTTTTATTTCTCTGTCTGTAAGAACCACAACCCTCACGAAGGTTTTTTCATTTTAGGCATCTACATACACACCACTGACTACTACAGTAGAGCAGCCATTTGTGTGTTGTCTAATACACGAACTTTGAGGACAGTTTATGGTGATTTATTTCGGCTAAGCTTCAGGTCTGTGTGGTAGAGCGGGAGGCAAGGTATCTGTCTGCAGCTGGGGGCTCTCAAGGGAATTTCACTACAAGGGATGGCAGCTCCTTGCAATTAATTACGGAGAATTAGTAATGCAATAGCAATCTTCGAAAGGGTTTCTGTTGTTGTTTTCCCCATTCTGAAAATTCTACTGGCTTGAAAGATTCCTTGAATGGGAGTCTGACTATCATGGATCTCCTGAGACTGGTATTGATTTTTAGCTTTTAGTCCAGAAACATGAGGCTCAGAGGGAACTCCGCAATCGTCAAGGACAATAGTTTGCTATTGCAGACAATCACTTTATGTAATCTGTCTTTGAAAACTCACCTGTATCTGTCTTAAAAATCAGTCTTCTTCCTTGTTCCTACTAAAAGGCTGTACAGAACCTCAGTACTCTCTGTCTTAGCAAGCTTTTCTCTACTTTCCAGACTGAATGTGCTGATGGCACATATATACTTATATCTTTTTATGTCTAAACTGTGTTATTCTCATGTTTAACTAGTACACTCCTATAATTTCTGCCTACATCATTAATAAATTACCCAAAAATATCAAACATCTTCTTTTAGGGACATTGGTGTTAATCATTCCATAAGTTAATTCTTCCTTTTTTGTTACAAACTGTTTCCTTCTCCTCCTTACCTTCATTACACTTTTGAACCTTTCTCCTTCAGACTTGCTAACTGTCTCAAATGGCACTGTAGCATACACTTTAGTGAATGTCAGTCACATTAATTCGTTGTCTAAAAAAATCAGTTCTCTTATCAAAGAGAGGTATTGTGTTAGTCTGGCTTTATCTAGCCTTGGTAAAAACATGCTACATTTCTGTCTTCCTTGACTCATTTACTTCCATGCTATTAACTAATAGTTCTTCCAAATTTATTCTAAAGCTTTGCTTACTACTGAGATCAATCTGTTGTCGCTGATGTTGTTCCATACTTTTCCTTTTTGAAATATGAAACTCTCCAGTCATGAAGCACCACCCAGCACTGACAGACTAATTTTTAAAACTCGATGTTGAGATCTGTCATTTCATATGAAAGTTTTTTTCAGATTCTTGGATGTTGATTGTCTGATGGCAGCATATTGCGTTTNTTTTAAATACATGCCCATTATTTGATCTGTCTTCACTTCCTCAGTCAACAACATGGTAGTTGTTTAACTGAAGCAGCTGGGGAAGATGGCAGGAGGGAAAAACTAAATCTTATTTAACCTCAATACTACACATTGTATAGGAAAGCCCTCCTCATTTCCCTGCTTAGAAACATAGAAAAAAATGTACTGGGTCAGACTAGAGGTCCACCTCCCTCAATATCATCCTTCCAGAATAATGTAAGCATTCACTGCAGTAAGAGTAATAACATGGAAGTTTATATGATATTTCCCTTACACTATTAACCTTTCAAGACCTGGTATTGTGCTTATCATTTAAGCAACTTGAAACAAATATTTTTTGCCTATTTTAACTTCAGATGTAAAACCTAACTTAATTTGACCTAATTTGTCTCAGTTTTCTCCTTCTTGATCTGTGATGTCTTCTTTCCTGCTCTGTCTCTTTTTCTACTCCTGATTATTCCTGGTGTCTTTTCTGAGATGGTACTTCAGCCTGTTACACCTAGAACCCTCACCTGCAGGTTTCTTCTTTACTTGAGAAGCAAATTCTAAAGACCTTTTGCACCTTTGATTTAAGGACATTCCAAACCAACAACATATTAGGGACCCTATTCTGTACAGTTTAAATCTTACAAGCTTGCTCTTTTGAAATTGACCATGTTAGACAAAAAAGCTAGCTTTTCTCATATGCAAATTTGAATGAAACAAAGCCAATGTTTTATTGCTAAGTCCAAGATTGTATTCTAAAATATGTCTTAGAATAACATTGTCTCGCATTTTAAGAAATCCAGTCTTAAACAACACCAGTTCTTATCCATGTAATATTTCTGTGAATAAATATTTGAGCCAACATTTCTAGAAATACGTTGACCATATCATTCATTTTCATTCTATCTGTTCTCCACTTTCATGTGGGTAGTTGAAATCTCCTACCATTACACAGTTAAGGTATCTCTTTCTTCTGATATTTCAGATATCTCTGTTTCAGTTCACATCCAGTCCCTGGATACCAGATAAGACCTCTAATCCTTAGAATGTTTTTTAAAATTCTTCCTCAAACAATTTCTGATTTAAGAAAATTCTGTTTTGTCTGTATAATAGTGTCCCGATTCATAACCATCTATAACATCATTATCTAGTGCTAACCCAGTAGCTTAATTTTTATTTCTCTTTTATTTTTTTCTTCCCTGAAGAGTGCATACCTTTTAACAAACCCAATCCATTCATATCTGCTATTTTACCATGATTCCATTATCCCTATCGTGTCATGTTCCTATCTTATCTTTACTATACTTCCAATTCTTCCTTTTTTTTTTTTTTTTTTTTCTCCCNTTTTTTTTTTTTAATAGCACTTTCCACACTGGTGTAAATATGACACATCTTGGCTTTGTGAACTTTTCCTATCTGTTAGGTGTGTGGTCGTTGTACCCTTGACAGTAACCTTAAGTCATAAGGTGTTTAAACTTGAAAATCTCATACAGTCTTAAGTGCTTGTACTGTCCATTTTAAAAGAAATCTGAAAATATATGACTTTAAAAATATACAAATATTTTGAAAGTTAATACCATGTTATACATTATTCTACTTTAAAACTGTTTTCCTCTATTAAGTATATACAGTCAGTCTTAAAAACACAGCTATTTGCACACGATGCGGGAGCTAGTTTTTTCTTTTCAAACAATTTTAAAAACATTTAAAAATATATATTTTCATTAAAAATAGATGATTGTATGTGGTACATAGAAAAAATGAAAAAGAAAATAATATTCAAATGGTAATTGAGTGCTTATGGAGGGTTTCTGGACATTCTGAGACTGCTAGCTGCTCAGACCTGAGAGATCTAAATAGCAGCTTGGTATATTTTGGAGGATAAGCACCTATTACTATTTTCAGATATACCCAAAAATTCTGAGTGTGTTCCTAAACCGCTTCTCTTTCAGGGTAGTTATTACATCTCCAGAAATAAAGGACTACTTCTTTGTCTGACAAAAAGTCGTCATTCAGTGATACAAAGTTGATGTTCTTGAATGCACAGCTAGATATTCAGAAACATGTATTTCCTATACTATGCCAATGTCCTATATTAATTTACATAATTCAAAATCTGAAAGAAGAATATGTTTTAAATTGGAAGAGGCTATTAAATCACCTTCTAGGGCCTCCTCCTTAGAAGAGTTTGATCTTGTGGAGGCACTGCCTGAGGCTGTATGCGTCAGGTTCCCTTTATCAATTCATCCTTTCACAATTGTCCCTCTCCTGTATCCTGCACCGAGAAAAGCTGCCGCCTCCTCAGTCCTGTGAATTGGTCATGTCTACAAATAATGCAGAAAAAGACACTCCTGTGGTTAAGCTGTTGGAATGACATCTCCAAACTGCCCCATAATACTTATGTGACAGTAGATTGTATTTATCATACATAACTGTAAGAATTTATCACACATAACTGTCAGACATGTCTGACATCTGTTATCCCTCTCCACAGAGCAACTAAGGGAGTCTATTGCAGGACTTTATTAGGTGCCTAAGTTAGGTGCCCTGAATCTTGGACAGCAGGTTATCCATGAGCCAGCAGTGTGCCCTTGGGGCCAAGAAGGGCAATGAGATCCTGGGATGCATTAGGAGGAGTGTTGCCAGCAGGCTGAGGGAGGTGATCCTCTCCCTCTACTCAGCCCTGGTAAGGCCACACCTGGAGTCTTGTGTCCAGTTCTGGGCTCCCCAGTACAAGAGGGACATGGAGAGCTCCTGGAGTGGGTCCAGCGGAGGGCTACGGAGATGATGAGGGGACTGGAGCATCTCTCATACAAGGAGAGGCTGAGAGAGCTGGACCTGTTTAGCTTGGAGAAGAGAAGGTTGAGAGGGGATCTTATCAATGTGTACAAACACCTGAAGGGAGGGTGCCAAGAGGATGGGGCTGGACTCTTCTCAGTGGTGCCCAGCAACAGGACAAGAGGCAACAGGCACAAACTGGAACACAGGAAGTTCTGGCTGAATATGAGAAAACATTTCTTTACTGTGAGGGTGACGGAGCACTGGAACAGGTTGCCCAGAGAGGTTGTGGAGTCTCCTTCTCTGGAGATATTCAAAACCCGCTTGGATGCGATCCTGTGCAACATGCTCTAGGTGACCCTGCTTGGCAGGGGGGTTGGACCAGGCGATCTCCAGAGATCTCCCCTTCCAACCTCAACCATTCTGTGATTGTGTGAAGCAAAAGCCATTCTTGTACTTTCTTTCATTCAGCTTGTGACATATCTAGGTCAGGTGGTATCTCTGAAAGTGGAATTGACGAGGGCTGATGCTGTCTGTGCCTTCTAAATTCATCTGAATACTCTGGAATCCAGGCTTTCATTTCAAAAATGGAAAGCTTGTATGCTTCATAGATATGGAGAAAAGTTTGAATACATGTTCAAATTTATCTTGGCAGTTTAGCAATCAGACAACAACAACAACAAAAAAGAATGAAAATCTTTAAAGCATCATTACTTTTAAATTGAACTGATGATAATTGGAGCTTCATTTACAGGTTTTGAAATGTTAAAATTGGCAATTCTGATCTCAGTAATGCAATGGGACAAAACGTTCACCGGAATCAAGCGCTGTAAAAAAAAATGCCTTATTAGCAAATGCACACTTCGACTGCATGAGCTCACATACAGACCTTTCTGCCCTGACTTTATCTAGAAATATTCTTTGTCTCAGGTAGGAACCTAGACAATTTGAGCTCTCCCCTTCTCCCTCCCTAGCTGAGGGACTTGTCAAGGAGTATCTAATGACCTAGAAGGGGCCTGAGTACAGGGGACATTCTGACATTCAAAATGAGCAAGAATGATGATCTCAAACTGGAAACAAAACTTTTCAAATATTCCCAGGTCTGGGCAGCCAATTGAAACTGAAAAGTCAGACATTTCAGGTAGAGGCTGCTTCTTCCCTATTCTTATTTTTACTTCTTATGTCATCAGGAAACCTATTCCCAAAGAATTAAAATGTCCAAGATTTGCTTACATATATTCCCCTGTTTTACAAGGAACCTAATTGACAAAGCTACTGAGCAATCAGAAGAATCTTTTAAAAAATTTCCCAAGTTTACACGAAGCGTAGAAACACTTTTGGTGATTATTACTTGCCATACCTTAAAAAACAAACAAACAAAATCACACTCTTTTTCATCTCGTGGAGGTTTGGCTAGCGCTTATTTCATCCATACCCATTTGCCCATCCACAGCTGTTTGCATTCTGTGCAGAAATCTGGTCCCTAAGACAGCTTCAGGTATTAAATAAACTATGTCTCAGCAGGTTAGCTACTTATAACTGCAGCCACTTGAAAACAGTAACAGTAGGAGAGCAAAGTGAGATTATCATATGCTTTTGAGAACAGAACAAGAAGTCAAGGAAAACAAAAGTGTCTCAGAGAAATAAATACTAGAAAAAGAGTCCAATTATAGAACAAGCACATCTTATGTTCTGTTTTTTCCTCTAAACAAGAAAACAATTCTTCAGAAACTGAGAAATTTTGTATTTAAAGACCAAGTGCTTTTCAATTACTCCAAATTAAGGCTTGAGTGAGGCAAGGGTGTATTTTTCCCTCAATACATGTACTTCAAATTAAAACTAGTGGAGGTGAAGAACAACATCTTACCAAATACCTGGAAAGCAGGATATATCCTAGTACCCACATTATAATAAATGTCACTAAAGCCATTCATTTGGCCAGTAGGTGAGAGGCAGCATAATCCTTGATACTTTATTTGCTTGGATCTAGTTGGCAATCTAAAACTGCAGTTTCTACCACCCAGGTAGCCAATCCATACCCCAACCAAATTAAACAAAAGAGTAAGAAAGGAAAGATGGAGAGCAGAAATTTTCTCCAGAGACACTGACTCCTCTCCAGAGAACTAATAAGGGAAATCTAGAAACTTATTCAGAGTATCTACTGAAGTCTCAAAATAGATAAAGTCAAGTGAGATGTATCCCAGCAAAAGAAAATAATGACAACAGGGCTTGGTCAAAATATGTTTCTCATAGGAATCAAGTATATTCCATACAGCATTTAATTTAGTTAATTATCTATTAATAGGAATATTCAGAATTAGGAATATTTATGAATGAGAATATTAATATTGATCTGCTAGGAATAATCTGGAGGTTTATTTCTCCTAGGGCTCTTTCTGTCTTTTTAATATAAATTGTCATATTTTTTTTCCATAAGATTTTATTGTCTGTCCTTTTTATGCTTGTAACAGAATGATTTTATCTCTTTTTTAAATATTTTGCTCTTTATCTGGCTAGCAGTGGGGAAAACACTGACTTTTTTTTTTTTTTTAACCAGTTCTAATAATGTGTTAATCTGTTAATTTGTGATTCTGTTATCTAGATGTTTCTGCAGCCCCATTTCTTCCCCCTGAACATTTGGACAGAGTCAATTTTTAAATGTAAACCACACTTGAGTTTTTGGTAGGAGTCTTCACCAAGACATTCCATCTTCTTGGGAATGCAAATACTTAAACAAGACTAGAGAAGTGTTGTAAAAGAATTGGCTTTTCTCTTACAAAATAATCCAAGCCTAAACATCAGCAGTCATGAGGCAGAGAAGGTTGGATGATCAAAAATTCTTTGACTTAAAACATTTACATTTCTTTCAAGTACAGTGCATAGAAAAAGTTATCAGTAATGCATGCAAATACCAAGGCAGGAGGCATAAATATTGATGCCTCTGTAGACTCCAGCATTTATGCAATGTTCAGGGTCCTGCAGCTTATTTCTGGAGCCAGGTACCTTTGATGCTGTCCTTTTTATTTACAAACAGTGGGTACAAAGTCCTTTTTCTCTCAACATGGCAGGAATGAAAAAGCCAGAGGCAGTTTCCTTGCTTGCAGTTCCAACACCCTTCTCAGCTCACCACCGTTTAATAAATAGCTTCCTCTCATAGTGGAAATCTGAGAAAAGGTAAGATTACTTCTCTGTTTGTATCTTGGCCTCCTTGTTCTTTTCTTTGTGGTGAACTGTGGTGTTTTTAGTAATTCTCTTCAATTTATCACATCAGTCTTCCTTCACCTCCTTTGTTGCTATCAGACATTTGGGAAAATCCTGGAACAACAAGAACAAATTTAGCATTAAGATACATTATTGCAAAACTAGGAAAAGATTTCTCAATAAAATAAAATAAAAATTAAGGGATGTAAACATCCAAAGTTCGCTAAGTTGTAACATTTCTATTGGTTGTTTTTTCTTTGAGTTCATCTTAAAAAGGAGAATACCTGGTCAGGAACCAACTGATCTACGTAGCCTCAATGATAGGCATCAATCCTATTCAACTAATTTCATTGAATACCATAAGTGTACCACTGGTTTATTTGCCATCTGCGGGCACTTTTTCATACTGAACAATATAATTTCTTCTATCATAGCCAATGTATACAGTGATACTGAATGTCAGGCCCCTGAGCACATCACTACAGTCTTGGGGATTCATCTGTCTGGGCTCAGAGTCAACAGCTAATGGTGCAGGTGCCTGGCCTTGAAGAGAGCTGTTGGTGTAAGCTCTGTTTAAATGCCTCAGTGGAGGATCCCCTAAACAGATCTGCTAAGACACTGCAGTCAGGAATCCACCTCCTTGCCCAGGAGCTGAGGTTTGCACCCCAAGTCACTGCCACAGCTACATTGCAGCAGTGTTATGGCCAAGCCTGTGCCTTGTCACGTAGGTAACCAAAAGACAGGAGTATCTGCACTAAAATAATGGATGCTACAGTCCTGATTTTCAAGGGTATCCAAAGGTGCTACATGCTTCCTCCCAACCAAGCCAAAAGACACTGTGCAAACTATGCCAATCATGAAGCACATGATCATGATTTAAATCAGGATTTGACCCTGATTTATTGCACAATGTCATAAATAAATAAATAAAATCTATGCTGCCTCTCCATGTAATGGATGACATATTCATTTCTAATGACATTTTCTTTTAAGATATGTGTCTTAGTTCATTTAACAAGCCACAGATTTTAATGAAGAAAATATTTGACTGTCTCCAATAAGAATGATAATAATTAAAATTATTTCAACTGCATTATTGTTAGAAGCCTTAGGTTAAATGAATTCAGATAAGCTTGTAACAGTTACACACATCATAAATCCTATTTTTCTACTAAAGAAAAAAAAAAAGGTAAAAAGAAGCATCTGAACCTTGTTCCAATAATGCTTCTTGTAAGCTTCAGTTTACAGGGAAACACAATATCAGCCATATTATTTTTTCTGTTTCATTTATAGGAAGAAGTTTTTCACTGAAAGGGCTGTGAGGCATTGGAACAGGCTGCCCAGGGAAGTGGTTGAGTCACCATCCCTGGAGGTATTTAAAAGACGTGTAGATGTAGAGCTTAGGGACATGGTTTAGTGGAGGACTTGGTAGTGTTAAGTTATAGGTTGGATTGGATGATCTTGGAGGTCTTTTCCAACGTAAATGATTCTGTGATTCTGTAATTTCTGTAAAGAATCTGCTCTTTCTAATGAAATTGTGCTCTATAAACAGAAGTGCACAACTAAAGGAATAATCCTGACCCAAAATACAATTACTTGGTAAATTCTTACTTAGCCTGTAAACTAGAAGTACATGGTACTTTTTGCATTCCAAGTAAAATGTAGATGCATTCTTGGTAAGTGATATCTTACTCTGCAAGTTATTTAGATGAAATCAGTAAAAATAATCACACAGTAAAGTGACACGTATTGTGACAAAGGAACAGAGAATCTGATCATCATTGGATAAAAATAAAAGGTTGAGACTGAAAAATACTGTTAGCACTCAGGAACACTTTCAAGATGAAAAGGAAGATAATGATGAAAAAAAACAGTATATACTGCAGTATATACTAATTTGGTTGTGAGATAAATCTTGGAATTAGCTGTAAAGACCAATATCAGAATATGATACAGGAAAAGAGAATGGCCATGAAGACTAGAGAATAACCAATGAACAGAAGGTTAATAGCACAAAGTGTAGTGCCATGTAGACAGAGACAGCTCTGAGAAATTATTTGTAAACTGGGAATTTATACTTACAAACTGTGGATGAATTTCAGGGAAGAGAATGACACTAAAGAAATATGTCCACTAAACTGATAAGACAGTGAAAAACACAACCTTAAATCTAGAATGTATCCCTTTCTATGGGGAGAGAGAGAAGTATGAGTAGTATAGTCCTCTGGACTATACTGCCATCAGGCAGATCCTACAGTTCTGGTTACCTGTGTTCATGGAGATGAATTCAGATAAGATAAACTCAGAAAAGATTAACTAGACCGTTCCAGAGATTGGAAAACACATTTTAATAGCTGAGACTGAGAAGTGTGACTTGCTTAGACAAGCAGAAAGAACACTGCAAGGGGGTGTCATTGTTGTCTATAAATATCTCAGACAGAGAAAGAACAAGGATGATACAGATCTGCTTATGCTAAAGAGCAGCTTTGGCACAGGTATGAATGGACCATGAATGTATTTACTGAAGATTAGATTATTTCTAAACAGCACAGCAAAGTGCTGAACAGGTTGTTTGGAGACTTGAGGGTCAACACTTTAAGTTTTTTTTCCAGGAGATGAACCCCTTGGAGCTGATGACTCAGGAATTCCCTTCCAACCTTGTGGAACATGTTGTGGCATAGAGGAGGTAACAAAGACTAGCAAAAAAAGATTGAGATATCCTAGGAAGAGGTTGTTGGACACCAGACTAAAATGGTCATCCTAATGTATTTTTTACACAATATTGCTCTAAAATACTTGAACATTTACTGTCGATGGAATTATTTACTGTTGTGCACAGACAATATTTACATTTCTATTGTAAAAACAATGACAACAAAACTATTGTAACATTATAAAATGTTATTACAGGATCATTTATTGTAACATCACTCTTCCATAGAGCCATGCCTGATCTGAATCATGTTCTGTATTTACTGTTTAAAATGGATACAGAATGGTTAACGGCAAAAAGATAACAGAGTCGTCTAGATTATCCCAGCGCTATACATTACACTGTAGAGGGAATTGAACTCCCTAATACTCAAAGTGTTTCTCAGATTGGTGGAACTTACTGAAAATAAGCCTTTTTTTTTTTTTTTTTCACAATGACAGAAATCAGTTGTGTCTTGCCATTTTCATATAACTTATAATTGGGATGTCTTGTTACTTCAGCTTCTTGCTGACCTTCAAGTTCATTCTTTGGCTCACTGAAACTTACCATGGTTCTCACCAGAGAAGGTGGCAAATTTTTCCCTTTATGCTTCTGTTTCAGGCCACTTCTCTGCTGGGTCACCAGTATCAGAAATTGCACCGAGATACAGAAAATCAGAGTTCTATATTGCTCATGCTATATTCATTTCTTCACTGTTTGCTGTGACATTTTATTTGTACTCATGCCTCTCTGCATGGCATTTAGAATGAGGGAACTCGCATTTACAATGAGAGGACTCTTTAAATCACAGTGCCATCAGAAAGCTGGAGCTCAGGCAGGGCTAGTGGAGCAGTAAGTGGCCAGGTAGTGTGGCAACTACAGTTATGGATTTTTTCAAATCAATGTTGTGGGCTTTCTGAGAATGGTTGTTTAGGGAGAGTAACTTCCCATCCAGATCCTCTGCCAGGGATAGAAGAATTGTTCTGAAAAAAGCTAGATGCTCAGTGCCTTGTTCTGCATCCTGCAGTGCTAAAGCTCTGTTCACCATTTTGCTCTGTGTTGCTGGTCTAAGCATACATGATATTCAATAATCATACCATATATCCGAAGTATTGTGTCAATGATTCCCCATACATTTCTCTGAGCTACTGTCTTGCATATGACTACAACATTTCACACATACTATTAGGCCGGCAACTATAATTCCTTGGCCCTGTTGAGTTTGGGGCCAGGTGTGTTCCCAGCATGGATAATGAATAACAGACAGTAAAGTCCCACGGGAAAGCACTTTCCAATCCTATATCTATGCTACGTTCTGTTAGATTGCTCCCAAAGGACATGCCAACAAGGAATGCCAAGTCAGATCTTCCTCACTTACTTCAGGCTCATACAGTACCTTGTGCCCTTCCCAGTCATCTTCACATTTTGCAAGTTATTTGGGGAGTCTCTGGGAATACCAGTTGTCCTGCAGGTCCTTGTGGTACCTTTGGCAAGGCCATTCCAGACCCCAGGTCACACCCTAGTTTGTCTTCAGTTCATATATGTTTTTAACGCCTTCCTCTAAGGGAACTGCCTCCCACAGTGCCTCTGGATCCTTAATGAATTTGACAGGATTTTTTATATCTGGGAGACTAGAAAGCTCATGAGTATAAGAATCAGCAGATCACTCCCAGACCTGGCCCCCCAGTTGCACAGATGTTTGTTTATTCCTGCACTCTCTTGCCTGGAGGACTAGTTTCCTCTAAAGCAAAATCTTGTTATGGTTCTGGTGAGAGATGATTTGAGAGGGCTGTCAAAAAGCGGCCATGGCAAGAATATACCAGACTTGTCTCCTATCATTCTGTGTACCTCCAAAAACCTTCACACACCTGTATTCCCGTTGGCATGCCATGCTCTAAGGTGTGCAACACATAGCCTTCATGATATAAATCATCAGTTATGTATGTATCCTGCTTTTGGCTGGTATAGAGTTAATTTTCTTCATAGTATCTGATATGGTGCAGTGTTCTGGATTTAGGATGGAAATAAAGCTGATAATACACTGATGTTTTCGTTGTTGCAGAGCAGTGCTTGCACTAAGTCAAGGACTTTTCTGCTTATGCTGCCCTGCCAGTGAGGAGTCTGGGGATGCACAAGAGGCTGAGAGGGGCACGACCAGGACAGCTGACCCAAATGGACCAAAGGGATATTCCTTACCATATGATGATATGCTGAACAAGAAAACTGGGGAGAGTGGGCCAGGGCTGCTGCTATTGCTCAAGGACTGGTTGGGCATTGGTCGGCTGGTGGTGAGCAATTCGTTGTGCATCACTTGGGTTTTTTATTCTTTTTTTTTTTTTCCCTCTGTTTTTACACTGTCTTTATCTCAACCCATGAGTTTTTACACTGTTAAANATATATATATCTGTTGCATGACCATGGAGCATGACTGATGGCTGGAGGACCAAGAAGGCCAAAACTTTTGCAGGGTGGAAGATGTCAGTTTAACGTAAAGGGGACTTGCCTTGTGTGAATAGAGTCACCCTATATCAGGGGCTAAACTTTGTACCCTAGAGCAGACACTTTGTAGTCTTAGCCCATGTACACATCATTTGAATTTACATACCACTATAGCCTTAAATACCTGCAGCAGCCAGCCTTTGCCTAGCCTCAAGACATCTCTTTGTCCATACCAACACTCCTCTCCAGACTTCAAAGGACCTTCCCTACATTTTTCTCCATGCTCCATCATTTCTCTGTTGCCATAACAATACCATAACAGCCTGACTGAAGCAGTTAATCCATGGTAAATTTCTCAGCCTTTTCTCATCTGGCTAAGATTTGTTATTTAAAAAGATATTTATTTTTGCTGTCTTGGACTGTGATTACAACCTACTGTGAAGTAAAGCAGGCAGCTTTTCCTTCCTCCTACAAATCACAAAGCCTAGGCCTACCTTGAACTACACGTATTCTAACCATTTTCCACTCCTCTCTGGATTTTCTGCCAAGTGGCCAGGTCCCAGTGCCATACCCTATATTCTCATCCTATTTCATTCTAAATGTAAGACTCGGCAGTGCTCTCTTTTGTATGAAAACCCACCAGCCTGCCTTAACCTATGTAACTGGTCCATACTTCCAAGGACAGTGCATAAGATGTGGTTCTTGGGGTGTGGTCTACCTAATCCCAGAGGATGTTGTGTCAAGAAAACCAATACATACTAAATGTGATAACTATTTTTTCTATTCATTGCAAATAAACTTTAAGTCTGCAGATAAACAGGCCAATGAAAAGGGCAACCCTAAAAACCAGCCCACATCTAAGAGTACTACACTGTTGAGAAGGATAAATGAGTATTCAAAGTACATATATATAAAGAATAGGTGCCTGCTGGAGCTAGCATGCCAAATCAGAAAAACTCCTGTAATACATAAGGAGAGGCTCACATTTCTATTGAGAACATAGTGCGTTACTTGGAATCAATGGCTCTAAAACACTTTTTTCCTAGACCTGTTGTTTACTTGAGCCAGCTTCAATTAGGCCAAGTGCTGTCACAGAGCAGTGACATTTCAAATATCTTTATTTACTTGAGTCACCAGGAATCCCTCAGTGACCCTTCAGACTAAATACACAGATTAAATACCAGTGGCAGCAGGCTATTTAAAGAAAGAAAAGGAACAGGAGCATGCTATTCTCTGAGAAAGACAGTTTCTTCTGGTGTCCAAGAACCAGTTACATGGCAGTGCTGGGGTAATGCCTCCCAGGTGCAAAGAGGAGGTGCATCCTGCATTGTGGTGAGGACAGAGGAACCTCAAGAGAGGAGCCATGGGAGGCTCTACTACTCCAAGTGATGCACAAGAGCTCTTCTGCAGCTACCAGGCAGGTTTGCAACCCAACAGGGTGAGGTTTAGCATCCATGCCCTGGATGAACAACATCATTCTGCTGCAGCTGTTGGTTATTGCTGGGCTCGTAATGGGTGTCTAGCCAATATCAAGTAGCTTCCTGGGTGCCTGTGGGGAGAGGAGACATCCATGTATATGTGTGTAGTTTTAGTAATTCCCTTGGGGTACCCTTAGTTTGAAAGTCTGTAGGTCTTCCTCTTCCTTCCCCACCTTCTCATAATGATGTTTTCCCCAGTCCAGATTGGGCTAAGCATGGCCAAGGGCCACATAGAAGCTTTGCTGCTGAAGCCCTTATATAAAACCTTTTAGCTGTGTCAGGATTGCCCATCTCAGATGCTGGTTGTCAGTGGCAAACTTTTAAGCAATTCTTCATTGAATGTCAGGAAAATCTGGGCACAGACTCATAAACATTCAGTCTATCTGTGGAAAATTCAAAAACTAGACTCAAAGTTTTTTTTTTTTT
>VXAA01006858.1:0-28789 GCA_013399115.1 Anseranas semipalmata | reverse complement strand
TGTAGAAAGAGAAAAAACTTTGAAGAATATTGGGATTTCTTTTTTTTTTTTTAATATTGAATACATTATCCCGTGTCTGAAGTATTTTCCAGTGTTGTTTTATTATACAAATACAGTAGATACCTTTCTTAAGACTATTACACTTCAGACAAATGTAAAGAGATCACAGTGTAAATTATTACTAGGCCTATGGATTTTCTTGACCTTTTTCCTTCAGAAATTTCCTTATATTATTTTATCTTTCCTTATCATTGCTGTTGTTCTGGTATGCTTTTGAAAGTCTTGGATAAAGCTATTTATTTTAGTTTATTTCCTTGAATAAAGGGGTTAAACTAATTGTCTAAGGAATCACACTTGACTAAGATCAGACATCATTGTTGGAAGCCTATCACTTAGGATTTCATGAAGAGAATGAGGAGCATAATGAGTATTCCTGCAGAGCCAAGGTAAAGTAGGTTTATGACTGAAAGTTACGAGAAGCTTCAAGAGGCAGAGAGGCATCATTTTACCCCTTAATATACCATTCACTGTTTGCACATGATGATCTAAATTTAATATGAAGCAGCTGTAATTCTTAAAAGAGAAAAACAGCCAAAGGGAAAGGGCATCTTTCAATACACAGCAGACATAGTCACTAAAGGTATAGCTTTAACACTTCAACAAATAAAAGGTCATATGAGTTAATTAGGCTTTTTTTTTCTCTTCCATTTAATAAGAAACAAAGTTACCATGGAGACTGACTGGATAATGCATTCTATTTTGATACAAAAACACCTTTTAGAAAGAACATATTTAGTAAGGCAATTTCAAAGGCAGTGAGTGCTGTGAAAAAAGAAAAAAAGAAAAAAAAAAGAAAAGAAAACACCAAACCCTTTACTTATTCTTTCTTTTTTCATTTGTGTGTGCATGTGTGCATTAGTGGTTCTGAATCTGTTGTCTGGGGGTTGTCTGAGAAGATTTCTGTGCTCTCTGTAGAATAAATATGTCTGAATAGTGGTTTTGGCAAGGGCAGCAGCCCTACCTGTATTGCAACTGCAACCTAACAGGCCATATTATCTGTGGATCTGATACTTGTAGATCCCCTGAACCCTTTGAAACTTCCCCTGAGTAGCTTTCTAATGCCATGGACCCTATATTCCTTGTGTCCAAGTTGCCTTTGGTCTCACATTACAGCTCCTAACCTGGCAGTAAGGCCTTCACAGGAAAGAGAAAAGGATCTTTCTGGACCCCTCTATATTTCATTCTTGTCTCAGGGAGCTGAACCACGACAAGGAAAAAAGGTGTGATGAGGAGCAGTTTCCCTCCCTTTTATTTTATTTTATTTTATTTTATTTTATTTTATTTTATTTTATTTATTTTTGTCTGGTATAGGTATCTAATCCAGATGAAGGCCTCCTTCTGTTAGGTTTTCTACTGAGACAAATTTTTCTGTGCCACTTGCATCTTGATAGATGGTGTTAAACACATTCTTAGGCACCAGTCCTCCCTTTCTCCAGACCATGCTTTGAGCAGGTGCCTGACTTAGAGCTTACCACCATCTAGAAGAAACACCTAGAAGAAACACCTAGAAGTTTCCACAAGCCAAAGGGATTTCCATTACTATTTATAACTGTTTCAATGTTTATGAAAAGAAATTTATCTTATGGAATATATGAAGACTGTGACTGTAACTTTGAAACTTCTTAACTATTTCATATTCTACCTTTAAATTTCTCAGTAATATTTCATTCAGGTTATTGAATCCATTCTTTACCTCAAGAACCAGCCCCAAAATATTTTCTGATTTGTAATTAAGTTTACCTTGACAACAGACATTTCATGTGGGTTTTCACATGAACACAGCATGAATTTGCTTCTCCAGTCGTGGTAGAGCTAACGAAAATAGGTAACAATAATCAAAAATTAAATTATATTCAGAAGTGTTTGAAATATTACTGAATATTTTTTCACTATACACTCAGTTTCAGAATACTAATGTTTAATAAAAATGGATTAATCTTACTCAAAAACAAACCTAGAAGTGAATTATAAAATGCGTATAGTAAGAATATTTTGAAGGACAGTCATTATCTGTTCCCTAGATTAAATACACACTGAATGTAAATTATTTATGTATCCTAATACATGGAAAGCACTCTATAATGGCAAAGGTCTTTTTCTGTTTTTCTCACTGATTTTCAATTCCATGCTTTTCCTTGTACCTAAAACAATTTAAAGAAATAACTGCACATCTGTTTAAATATTTCTTTTAAATAATATACCACTCTTTCAGCATTTCTATACACAGAAAAGTCCTTGACTGCAAGTGGGCTATTTTAAAATGTTTCACAAAGAGTCCTCATCTAGAAGGCAAGGAGGCAAAAACATCTGGATGAGCTTGATTATGGTCTGCAAACAGAGCGGGTAGTATAGCTGTGTTGAACCAAGCATAATTTATCATAGGAAAAGCTTACTCGGGGCACTTGGTAAAAGTGAGACCATTTAGAGGGGAAGTCATTTTTCTTAAATTTATTCCCTGAAGAACAAAAGGAAATATTAAATATTTAATGACTGTGCAGAAAAATAAAATTGCCAACTCTAACTCAATTTCTAAGATTGATTGATTCTGTATTATTTCTACAGATACATAGGTGACTAAGAACTTGACATAAGCCCATAGTTTGTTATAGATGTACAGAATAGCAGGCAAAATATTGGAAATATTACTAACTTTGATACATTTGGTAATTGACCGGAAGAATATTACAGTATATTTCTCTAACACATAAGCCAGATAAATACTTCCAAGATGACACACTCAGGATATCATTAACAGTGATAATGGAAAATTCAAAGAAAGTGTTCATAACATAAAATTGTTATAAAATATGTACTTCTAATGATTTTTCAGAGAGTGAAGGAGACTTAACATACAGCTGCTCTTAATATTTCATTGATTTGTGTATAATATTTACAGAGAAGGAGTAAAGAGAAGGGTTTTTGCAGTAAAGTAGTAAATAAGTTGTATATAAGGTCTTGAATCTGTTTAAAATATGAATCTATAATACAATTTAAAAATAAAGTTAAGGAAGGAAAAGCATCAAGAATTGTTGACAAGATTAAAATCGGATATGTATACAAGAGATAGCTAGCAGTGTTATTAAAGCATAAAATCATGTTTTCTTTCCACCAGCCATACTTCTCAAAGCACATAGGGGACGACTTGTTGAGTGGGAGCCATATTGTCTAACTTAAGATATCTGACAGTGAGATGTCAAGAATGATCTAATACCTGAAGGATACTTTATGATCAAGAGAGGAAAATATGCACTATCAAAGAAAGTTAATGTCCCCTTTGTTGGACTCTGATCACAGGACAATATATATATATTTCTTTCTCTCCACTGATAATAAGCCTAAGGTGCCTAGACCTAATTTTTAGATGCACAATCTAAGGGTGACTCATTCCCTTTGCTTCTTGTGAAAACATACTTGCTTTTCAATTTATTCTCCAATCTAGGTACAAGAACTGCTATGAAAAAGGAAGAGTGTGCTGTGTTTCATTAATACACAGAAAAGACTGAGCATCCCATGGTTGTTTGCATCTTGAATAAAAGGCAAGGTTCAGGAAATGTTTTTTTGTTTGTTTGTTTGTTTGTTTTACGTGTCACATGCATCACTTACATCACAGCTTTTCACAGATATATCAGTGCTTGAACTTAGGATGCAAAGTATAGTTACAAGTTCTTTCCTGTAGAATTATAGGTAATTTACTTAGAGTCTTATAGCCAGAAACTGTATGGGAAAATGCATTCAGAACTGTGAATTTGTGTAAAAAGGATTATCCAAACACTTGTATTTATTCTGTGTGTGCCTTGGGATCAAGTGATTACTAGTGCCCCTCATGTCCTTCCAAAAACATAATGATTAGTAGCCTAAAGGATAAAGAAATGGAAGTGCTACTGTTGCCACAATACACCCAATTTGTATATGCATTCTACATAAACTCAATTACATGGTAACTTATAAAGAAAGTCAACACTGAAGAGACCAGAAGAAGTAAAGTATTTTTGTAATGTTATTAATATATGCAAAATCAAACCTTTCAGATGTCAGAAGAAAGATCATGCCCATTACTTTGTCAGTTGAACTGCCCTCTTGTGCTGTGGCTGTTCCCAGGCCATGCCTGGGCTGGGCTTTGATGCTCCACAAGCATCAAAGATACAAAGAGAAAATTCCTGGTTGCTGTAATGAGCAGCTGTCCTCTGACTGGAAGAGTGGAGATACAGGGAGGCTTTAAAAATATCAATAACCACATAAAAACATGGAAACAATAAAATTTCTGAATGAAAATAAGAATTTCTCACCTCTCACAAACTGCCCCATGCTGGCCACTGCTGATTCCAACTGGCTTGACAATCAACAGCACTGACTCACCCATTGCTGAAGCCTCATCCTGTCAGAGGAGTCCGTGGCACTGTGGCTCACGCACATTTCAGATCCTGCTGAAAGAGACAGGAGAAGACGTGGGTACACACGTGAGGATTTATCAGAGGTTACAAGGAGGGATAGAAGGTGTTTTCCCTAACTGTTTATTTAATGCTTGTCACTTTTTTTTTCTCAATACCTGAATCAGTAATTGAGATTATGTTACCCAGCAATAAATAAAATCAAGTGAATTTCCCTGAGCTGAGACTGTTTTGCTCATGACAACCTGATACTGGGTTTAATTTCAGTCATGTTAGCTCAAGACTCACAAAATGAGCTGGCCTGGTGGCAGATAGGACGGAAGTCTTTTCATCATCACCTGAACGGAGACAGCATGAGTAGTAAGATAACACATTTCTTCACAGTGTCCTGTCAATAAAATCTGCCTTTAACTCTAGCCAGATAGAGTAAGTGGGTACAAGAGATGTTCTTATTTCACAGTTCAAATCTCCTCTGCTAACAACTACAGAACAGGCAAAGCTATTTGGATTTTTCCTCCTTTTGTACAAATAATCCTTATATGAAGTTCACAAGCAAAGATGCTCCACTTTCACTTTGCATGATTGTGCTTCCATGCACAGAATCAGATCCCATGTCTATGAGAACCATTTCCAAAAAATATCTTTCCAACTCACACTAGAGATCCAGTCAGGGAACAAAACAAATGAATCAAAACTGCTGCAGCTTCAGTCTGAAAATGTTGGCAGCTTTAACATCAGTCAAATGAACTTTTACCTTCGTATAGGCAAAATGCTTAAGTTCTATGATGGGATTGAACATGCTTCTGTCAGGGTTGACTTCCCAAAATTGAGTTAGAAATGCGTATGCCAACCCTGGAAATCTTTAACTGAATCATTTAGTATTGCTCCTCTTATCAGAGAAAAAGGGATTCCTCCACTACTTTGCTGGTGATAAAACATGCACAAGACATGGTGCAAGTCAACCAATGACAGTATCTTCAACGTTTTCATTTTTCTCTTAATTTTCTTAATCGCAAAAGAACAGGCAGACATATAGATCTCTGAGGTACCCAGTAATTGAATGCTACAAACATTTTAAACTTTGCTTTTCAGGACACACACATTTCGTTTTAATCTCTGTCTTCTTTTACGGTGTCACTGGAACTCCTCTTACTCAGATTTGCTAAAGAAAGAAGATAATGTGTAGACCTCCCATGTTTTCACTACTGATTTTCCTACATGCAATATTTTTCTTTTCTTCTTCACTGTAAACAACTTCATTATTGTGTTGATGAACAAGTAGGGATGTGCCAAGACATGCAGCTCAAACTGTTAATTGTTAATGATGTGATTCTTCAAGCGGGAACAGCAGCCTGAGAACACAGAGTTTGTTTTTAGTAATTTATGGAATTTACAACTGTGTTCATCATTCCAGTGTAATTTAAAATATGAAGTAAGAAAAGTATTTTGTACAGAATTTCTGCATTTGATAAATGATCTCAGCAAGTCTGTTATAAGTAGTGACATCCTTTGCTTAGGATGAGAACTTGGCTGGAGTTATCTGAGATCTTCTGAAAAAAGCAATAGTAATTTCATAGGTGGGCATACATCTATACATCCTGCAGAGGATCAGCTCATGTCATTTTAAGGATTTGCATTATAGACAGGGGAGAATATATTTTTCCCAGGGTTTATCCTATAGGCTTAGACTGTTATTTGTAGAAACAAGTGGACAGAAGCAGCAACTTCAAAATAGCAAAAGATAATGTTTTTGACAGAAATAGAAGTTGAACAGAAGCATGAGCACACAGAGCTACAAAACAGCTCAAAAATGCCATTTAATATGAGGACTAGATATTGTCATAGCATCTACATCCTGTGGAGGCCTGACCGGACTGTTCCTCCACTGTATCCCTGGAGGAAATATGGGTAGGAATTTTACCTCATCAGTTCTCACATTGGACTTCTTCCATACTGTCTTCAAAACCCAGTATCAAGTGTCCCAGTTGTTCTTTTAAATTGCTTAAACTCAGTCCAAGTTCAGGCTGCCTACAAACTCCACCTGCCCTTGTGTCTTGGCACATGAAAGTGCTCCTAGAAAAGGCCCTGGTGTCCCATTGAGGAAGGACCCAAATCATTTGTTCCACCTGACATACTCACCGAAAGGTTTCTTCCAAGAATGCCAGCTGTATAGCCTCCTACTGCTAACTTATAATTAAGTTGCTACTAATAATAACTACATTATTCCTAATACTAATCCTTATAAGTACTTAATTAATATAAAACAGTTTGGTCTTGAATTTGTCCTGTGGCAGTGAAGACACAACCACTCCTTCTTGTGAAATTCCAGCAGGGTTTTTCCAGCCTGCATACCTTCATGTGCAGAACAGTACCCCAAACCAGTTAAAAATTGGACATGTATTTAACCAAAATGTATCTGAAAATCATGAACAACTTCCTCAGTCTGTATTTTAGTGATTAAAGTATGAAAGTCATTTACAACATTTCTTTTCAATCGGGTGTCTTTCTACCAATCTAGAAAGTAATTATTTCCTCTTTTCTGTATTTGCATTTCTAAATTTGAATTGAGTTTAGTTTTACCATTTTATTTCAAGTTTATTTTGCTTTAAAACAAATTGAAATAATTGTAGACATTAAAAGCTGGTTTTTTTGTTTGTTTGTTTGTTTTTGTTAAGTATGTCCTCATTGGAAGCACTTTATAAAAACAAAAATACACATAAGATAAACTGTTTCAAAAACTGCTTCTAGCAAAATGGAAATACAAGTCAGAAGTGAACCATCATAACCTATGTGGAAACAAACTATTACAGCTTTGTTGGTATGGAGGGAAAAGGCCCGTATTCCACATTTGCTACCCAAGCCAGAAGTTGAACAGTAGTTTTTTTTCAGGTTTAATTATAGTGTGTTTTGTGGTTTTGTTTTGAACTTGTAGTCAAATTTACAATACTCTCTTAACACCAATAGAAAGTTTTAAACATATTTCACTTCCTCATGAAAGGAAAGCCACCATTAGAAATTTGGCAAATATAGTGCATTTCATTTAGCGTTCAAAATAAATTTCACTACAGCATGTTAAAGCAAAGAGATAAAATACTCAACATCTTCATTAATTTAGAGAAAAATAAATGAAATATTAACAGCATGAGACGGAAGCCCATTGAATGGGAAGAGAAGAAGCTGCAGGGCCCTTCAAAATATCTCCTGCTCTGGATAACTAAGAGAGGAAGACCCACACTACATTTAAGATACAAACATTTCATAAAACTTATATATGATGTTTACTTGGTCATGCTTCTTCCATTTTGTCAACAATGTCTGAAATCTCATCAACGTAAGTCAGCTTTGCTAAAGATTCTTACTTGTCAATATTTATTGACTGTTCTATTCGATGAGCGAACATAGAAATTTAAAAGTTGTTGAAGTAATTTCTCAGAGAAAGATAATTCAATAAAATGTCAGGTAGTCCATTAACAAATAGCAATTCCAGACAGCAGTACACAGTTTAGTAAATTTAGAATTAAATAACTGGTTTTATCTTGACTTTCCCAAATGAAAATATTAGGTGTACTATACAGTTTTCTAATTGCAACAAATTATTATGTGATGAAAAAAAATAATGTTTTCATTTTTTAAAGTGTCTGTTGTATTTGCATTTGTATTTGTACATGTGTATGTGTGTATGTTGAAGTAAAAGAGTAAGCCGCAGTGTTCTTGTATAAATCCTTTACTTTCATTCCTTGGTGATTTCCCAGGCCTAACTAGAATCATTCACAGCACAAGCACTGGGGCCACTGCATAAGGGGAATCCATGGACAAGATGGATCCTTACACAGTAAAATCCATTTATTAAACATTATTATTTACAGCCCTCAGAAAAAATTTCTGCAAGTGTTCCTGGAAAACTGCTGTCACTAATTCTGTAATGATGGTTTCCTGGTGAGGATGAAAATGCTTATATGTTTATATGGTCTTTTTTCTTCAGCCCTTTCCTTTTGTGCTGAAGGACACATCTAGAACATTTTTTTCTGTAGCTGTCAGTAGTAAGTGTTTGAAAATCTGGTCATATATTTGCACAGTTTGTGGAGAATGTCAGCTACATTTTAACCCAAGCTCTATTGTTTGTTTGTTTGTTTGTTTGTTTGCTGTTTGTTTTTTGTTGTTGTGTTGTTGTGTTTTGTTTTGTTTTCTGTAAAAGCAACCATGGACCATTTCAGTTCTTTTGCAGTAAGCTCAAAATTGCTGTTTTCATGTGCCAAACGTGGCAGTTGGCTGTTAATATCTTAGCCCATGCAATTAAATGGTCTTGGGCAGTGGTCCATGCCCATTGCGTACAAGCAGGAGAGGACACAAGTTTCTGGAAACATAAATGGAGAAACTGCACAACATTCCTCATCCTGCTGCCCATCCCCATCTGTATGCCCTGCCTCGTGCCACTACATACTGTGCAATATGGATAATTTTGCCAGTTGAGGTTAATATTGTGAGAGGCCAATCTTATCCTGTGCACACCATGGCAATTCAGAGACAACAAAAAAAGAACAAGTACCCTGCCGAGATATATTCTACCCCCTCAGTGCATGCCTCAATTCTTTCAAATCAATGGTGCTTTCTTGTTTGCAAGGTTTATGCAGCTATTAAGCCGTGGAGACCTGAACTGATAGTAGAGAACTGAGGAAAACTGCATGCTACTACAAAGTTTTATTGTTGTATTTTTATGTTTTACTCATAGCCTGTTCACACCTGCCGCTGATTTACATCCTTACAATTGCAAGCTCTGTTTTATAGTTCACCATAGGACTGGCATGCTGGCAGTAGCTTGACAGTCGTATTGCTATGTCAAGCAGAGAGGTCCATATTTGAACACTGCTCAGGAAGAGTGCATTTGCTCTACAGTAAATAGAAGATCACCTTACAGACATACAAACATAACTGTTCAAGGCTAGGTTAAAAATGATTGGAACAACCAATACATTTGTTTCTTGAATGAAGCTACATAATGACTTCCATGATTTTATGACCTGATGCAAGGAATTAACTAGGTTATTGAATCATATTCAACAAGACGTTGACAAATTATCATTGATTTGTAAAGCAGCCAAGAACAGCACCATGGTTCATAGACCAAGTAGAAGATCGGTACCAGTTTTTCTAGTACAGTTAGAATAATAGAATCATAGAATCATTAAGGTTGGAAAAGACCTCCAAGATCATCTAGTCGAACTGTCCCCCTATCACCAATATTTCACACTAAATCATGTCCCTAAGTACCACATCCAGCCTTTCCTTAAACACCCCCAGGGATGGTGACTCCACCACCTCCCTGGGCAACCCGTTCCAATGCCTAACCACCCTTTCTGAGAAGAAATTTATCCTAATTTCCAACGTGAACCTCCCCTGGCACAACTTGAGGCCATTCCCTCTTGTCCTATTGCTAGTTATCTGTGAGAAGAGGCCAACTCCCGGCTCACTACAACTTCCTTTCAGGTAGTTGTAGAGAGCAATAAGGTCTACCCTGAGCCTCCTCTTCTCCAGACCAAACAATCTCAGCTCCCTCAGCCGATCCT
The DNA here is from genome assembly GCA_013399115.1 of Anseranas semipalmata. NCBI lineage: Eukaryota > Metazoa > Chordata > Aves > Anseriformes > Anseranatidae > Anseranas > Anseranas semipalmata. The sequence continues at coordinate 18,777 of VXAA01006858.1, read as the reverse complement.
CTTAAGACTTGTGTTCCAGACCCTTCACCAGCTTTGTTGCCCTTCTCTGAACACGCTCCAGGGCCTCGATGTCTTTCTTGTAGTGAGGGGCCCAAAACTGAACACAGGACTCGAGGTGCGGCCTCACCAGAGCTGAGTACAGGGGGGTGATCACTTCCCTGGTCCTGCTGGCTACACTATTCCTGATACAGGCCAGGATGCCATTGGCCTTCTTGGCCACCTGGGCACACTGCTGGCTTATGTTCAGGCAAGCGTCAAACAACACCCCCAGATCCTTTTTCTCTGCGCAGCTTTCCAGCCACCCTGCCCCAAGCCTGTAGTGTTGCATGGGGTTATTGTGCCCCAAATGCAGGACCCGGCACTCAGTCTTGTTGAACATCATCCCATTGGCCTCTGCCCACTGATCCAACCTGTCCAGGTTCCTCTGCAGGGCTTTCCTACCCTCCTACTTCCCCCCCAATTTGGTGTCATCTGCAAACTTACTGAGGGTGCACTCAATTCCCTCATCCAAGTCATCAATAAAGTTATTAAAGAGGATAGGCCTCAATACCAACACCTGGGGAACACCACTTGTAACTGTTCACCATCACTCTCTGGGCCCGGCCATCCAGCCAGTTTTTAACCCAGCAGAGTGTACCTGTCCAAGCCATGGGCTACCAGCTTCTCCAGGAGAATACTGTTCTCACGCATCTTATTTTTGTGTTTTTGCAGAACACTTGCTATGAGGTTCTGATAATGGATTTGGTATGTTATTGGTAATTTTTGAGTGGAGTTTAATAAATTGACGTAAAGCCCAAAGATTGCTCCTTGTGTGGAACTTGGGCAAGACCTTATCGAAAATGCACAAACAATTTACTTAGTCCCAAAGTCACATAGAAAGTATCTCAGATAATGTGGAAAGTGATTTCTGTATAGGTTCTCTACTACTGCCATGTAGTACTACTACCATGTAGTAGAGAGGTGCTTCCTTCTAACCTTGGCAAGATGCCCAAAGAAAGAAAGAAGAGGTGAAAAATACAGTCATTAGCTGTATTTAGACCAACACTACATGAAAGATTAGTCATAATAAACAATCACATGAAACAGAGAGGCCAGGAAAATGAAGATGACATTTCCTTTCCTTATTTAGGAGGAGGTGTCATTCTGCTCTCTTTGAGTGTAGATGTAGCTTTCTACATGCAAGTGTAAGAGTATAAACAGAAAATAATACCTACAGACTCCTAAAAGCCCAAACTGTGAAATTTATCATTACCAACTGTCGTCTAGAAAAAAATAATGAAAGGGAAGGGAAGGGAAGGGAAGGGAAGGGAAGGAAAGGAAAGGAAAGGAAAGGAAAGGAAAGGAAAGGAAAGGAAAGGAAAGGAAAGGAAAGGAAAGGAAAGGAAAGGAAAAGCAGCAGCTATTGCATTCAGAAGCACCCACTGAATTTTAAGTTTCCTAAATTTTCTATTTTTATGTATGGAGAAATTGCACAGAAGAAGTAAAAAGACTACTTTGGTGGATATCAGTTCTAACTAGAAACAGTGAACAATAAAAGAGTCACTTTAGTCTCTGAATTCCTGTAAAACTGGTAAAGAAAACTTTACTGCCTGTCTTGGTTAATCTTCCTTCCTAAAAGGTCACCACCTGATCAGTGCTCATTTTCTGGTGCTGGAGCACCAGTTAGATTCAAGTGAAAGGAAACAATTTCTCAGCTACTAAGGCAGAACTAAAGAAAAAAAACTCTTTCTTCTGCCAACCTTATAATTAAATTTAAGTAGCTGTATTAATTTGGTGACTTGATAATTTGATACCTTTGATTTATTGATTCAATTTCAATGATTACCTTGATTTAATTCTTGTATTTTCAATTAATCTCACACAGCAATAGTAGCTTTAATCAGTGATGTATACATTTAATTATAGATTAGCTTGTTCTTTTAATAAAATTCATAAAAGTAATCAGTTTTGATACGTTCTTTCAACCTGCATTCCTCTAAAACAAAGGTGTTCAGTATTTGAAAACCAGCTGGTTTTCCTTCTAAATTCATAGCTTTACCACTCACAGTTATGTCATGTCAGTCAGCAATAAAGTTTTGATCCACGAACTGCTGTTTACTGGCAGTCCTGATAAGACGTTGTTTTGGTAATGTTATCTCTATCACCAGCAGAAACAGAATAAGCAACCAGAGACTGTGATTTAAAAGAAGTAAAAATGTAACTATATTATAATACATGTCGTTTGCCTCAAAATAAAACTTTCAGTGCTTCCCCTTAGCCAGGCCAACATCATTTTATCATCCCTTTGTTCTCTAAGCAAAAATAATTATTTTATTGAACATTAATAGTGAGAAATATCAAGAATAATCAAAAAAAAAAAAAAAGAAAACACTAGAATTTGGTAGCAATTTATTAAATTTAAGAGAGGATGATGTACATAGCAAATCATCACTGGATTTGAATACCTACTTATCAGACTGTCTTAGGCCAGTCTGACACTACAGCACATTCTTTAGACCTGCTAGGAGATAGCAGTGTAAGGATGCAAAGAGGCATCAGGTGTGCAGCATCCTGTCTTGCCACCCGAAGGCTGAAGCCAGTGATTCGTCAAAGAAGTTACTACTGTGATGTAGCATTACTGTTTCTACCTGTCTCAATTTCTACCTACAATGTGCCTCCAATATGCTAATGTATGAACTACCATGGTAGCTCATCAAGACCATGCTTCCAGATGTGTCATGTAGCACCTGTGAGCTGTCCTCCCCTCCATCACCTTTCACTGAGTCAGAGCATATCAAATTAATGCATATTTCGTGATGCTGCGGTTGATTTTGGCAACTTGTGATATACTTTGCTGGCAACCGGATAAAGCTGTTTTAGAAGCCATACTAAGGAACATTATAAACGATTTATCCATAAGAAGTTGGTGGTCTGTGTAGCCAAATGGGAATTAATACTCATTAAACTTTCTAGTATTTCGTAGGCCCTAGAGGACTTATAGGATTTAGTAGATAAAGAAAATTATAAGAATCTGATCATTTCTCCAAGAATTTCATTAGATGTCCACAGAGTCTTCAGAAAACATTGTCATTACCTGCAACAGGTTAAAATTTGGATTAATGATAGAAATTTGTCCCTGGGAAGTAGCTGTATTAAAGCCATTAACTTCTCCATTAGTATAGATGCAATCTGCAACAATAAGCATATGAATATGTGTGAATACTTTTTACTGCTCAAAGACACAATGTATAATTAAGAAAACTGTCCACCACATAAGGGTCCTCTATGCCACGTATGTCTGTAGCTTTACCAAATCCACCAAAACCTTCTACCCTGCACTGAAATAATCTTTGTTTCAGAGTTATGGATTTGGCAAATTGGATTTAAGAAAAATTCAAACTCCAAGTTTTTAGTAACAATTTTGAGTCTTTTGCTCAGGCATCAAATACTTGAGAAGTGAAAAGGATGAATAAAGGCATGAATAAAAATTCACCTCTTCCCTCACAGCAAAGAGGGACAAACAAAATACGTTTCCTTTTTAAAGATTGTTAGATGATTTTAAAGATAGCAGTCAGATGATGGATGTCATTCAGATGTTAACAGGGAAATCCAAGCTCAGATGCTAGATGCAGAGCTTCCATGAGTTCAAGCTGGGGATGTAGAATCCTTGTCAGACAAATTTAGACTGGGTCTTAATGTGGTTTTCTTAAGATTTAATATCCAATTTTTTGGCAATTTCTCTCCTTTCACTACAATGACATTTTCCCTTGATATTTGAGGAACAGGAGCAGAAAAAAAAAAATGGAAAAGGAGTAAAGAAAATGGGTATTTGGAAGGTAGCATGAGGAATATTGAAGAAATAGAGGAACATTACCGTAAGAACTTTAAATACTAGAAGTGTTTGTACAGAGCATAGATATGAGCATGAAAAGTATGTGAATATCAGGTATATAACCTTGTGTCCTCTAGGTTCAGCTGTTACAACTGTAACATAATATAGTGGGGAATTCATCCATCAAAACTAAAATAGATGTGGCTACTGGTGTGCACTGCAGAAACCTGTCTCCTAATAAAGACTGGTGGACAAGAGCATACTTGGTTATCTGTGCTAGTGGACACATAATCAAGGTCAAACAAATAGTCTCGATGTCAGCCCAACACAAATTTTTATTCCACTGTTACACTGATGGGGAAAAAAGATACCATTCATAAGAATACGTCTCCTGCTTGTAGCTTTCCTATGACAGATTCCACCAGTGTCATGGTTATATAAGATAAGCTGGCCACTTTCAGAGCAAAACACAAGATATATTTTTGTTATACTTCATATCCCATGCATATTCTTTCATATCTCAGAAACCCTCTGGAAACAGGAAGGAAAACCAGGGGAATATCAACTAGGTCAAACAAGAGAAATAAATGGAATATTATGGAAAGAAAGCAGATTGTTGCACAGATCCTCTGTTTAGACTGTATCAGTAGTGAAGGCATGCTCATTTTACAGCACCTAGTGTTGTAAATGGCTTAAAGGCATTGAAAATAAGGGCGTGTTATATCCAACTCAGATTCTAGTGCAGCCACTTGTTTTTATTTTGCTGAAAACAGTATCTTACCTATCTTTGCATAAGCAAGAATATCTGCATAGTTATTTCTTTGAAATTAAGGACATTCTATAATGTAGAATAAGACCTTTAAAAAATATAAGCTATCAGTTTGAGAAACCATATTCACTTACAAACACAGTTTGGTCTTAAATATTATGGACGCGTAACTATCAGCATACCACAGCTAATGTTATTTACAGTCAGTCTTTCTTATATCCCTTAAAACCTATACATGCTTCACATGAAAATTTTTGAATGCTGTCTTTTATAGACCAGCTTTCTAATTGATAGACAGAGGTGTCTACATATAGAATACTCATTAATTGCCACTCTACTAGTCAGAAGAGCTATTAGGGCCAAGAAAATTATTGACTATAGAAGTTTTCTTTTCTGCTGGTAAAACAAATCAGAGCTGGAGCCAGCAATGACCGGAGGAACAAGTTTTATACACACACATACATGGTATGTACAAACATATGTATATACTGATGTTGGTGATGTATTTTTTCACGGTGGGACCTCCAATGTACAATCAGTGACATAAATTTTTTTTTTATGTTTCCTGTTTGCACTTCATCTGCAGCCACTTGGAAGCTGTTACACTAACCCATATACCTCTTCAGCTATTTCAGTACTAAGAACTAGATGAAGATGGCAAAGAGGATCCCTGCGAAACTTTCATTTGGATTCTGTTTGTGTAGAAGCTCCTCTGGCCAATAGACAGTACAGTCAAGATTATATAGAAGGAGGAGAATATATTTTTTTATGCATTATGTAGATCAAACTGAATGTAGATAAATTTAAATTAATATCCTAATCTAGTTCAATTGCAAATCTGGATATAACTGTTTAAAGAAAAAAGCAGAATTTTATGTCTTACCTGCTGTGATTGCACAGGCTCCCCACCAGGACTAGAAAAGGATTAAATGGCCACCCATTGGGAAGAGGCACCACATCTGTGAAGCCTAGTTAGTTTAAGAAGTAATTATAAAAGCTTACTGGAAAAGGAAAAATAATCAGAAATTGACTCCTACCATGAGGAGTATAGCACCTTGCTTTCCCTTCTTGGAAAAAGTGGGAATTAGGAGTATTGTTTGCCTTGAAAGAAGAATGACTCCAATGCACGGATTTAGAAAATGCTTAACATGGACTCCTGCAAGAGAGAAGATGCATCAGATAGCTTTGCCAAACTTTCAACACATTAAGCAAAAAGGGCTTTTTGATGCTTGGAGACTTCAGGTGAAAACTGTTATACAAGCAGAAGCATGCTGTATCTTTTTCAAACACTGAGTACTTCTTTTGGACATACAAGTGGATATTTGTACTGAGAGTTCTCATTATTACCTTATACACAAAGAGGACCACCAGTCTGATCATTGAAAAACGTGTCAATGTTGATGTCAAAGTGAAACTCCTTCTCCATACTTTCTATTTTTTTTTCTTGCAACACAATAATTTGAAATCTTTACAGGCTCATCTGCCTTACCTGAGCTGATTTTTCTTTTAAGCAGGATGAATTTGTGAATGATGAACAATTTTTCCACCATTTCAGATTACAAAAAATGTTTTGAACCTACCTCTGTTAGAACATTTTTCTATCTATCAAATAACTAAGTTGTCAGGATACATGGACATGTTTATATAGTGTGAATATCCATACTAGCACTGAGTAATTTCCAAGTACTTTCATACTTCAGATGGTACATAAAACTTGAAATAGACTTTTATGTGTGGTTTATTTAATAGGTTACACTAAGACTTTGGTCAGGCACAAAGAATAAATCTTCTCAAGATATTCCTTATTGCTCTTCAGACAATCACTAGAAGTTTAATCTCAACATATGAAGCTTACCCTTAGGAACTGATGATTCAGAGTAGTCAATCAAAAACATTTAATTATTAGATACTGGTCAGTACTTTAGAGGACTGACACACTCAGGAGATATGGATTATATCCCCTCATATTTTCAAGTTATAGATTTCCTAAAGGAAGAAAGGTTTCTGCAGTGGAGCACTCTGAAAAATGGAAGCAATCTATAGGCATGCTATTTAAGTCTTTCACTGTCTTCTCATTTATTACTGAATAAGAGCTATCTGGCCCTGTAACTCTGATTTGTCTTTCAAACCGTGAACTAGCTGAGGCAATAGAAACAAATACTTATTAAACTAAAGCCCTGAAAATACCCAAATAAATAACAATATCTATCAATTATAATTTATAATGTTTTCATTTTGAAAAACCCATGCAAATATTAGTTCACTGTTGTACTATGAACTCATTTGCTACATACTAAAACCTTATTAGGTCCTAATCCTCATTCTTGCTCAGTGTATAGAAAACATATTGTAAGAATTTTACTTCTCCAAGCAGCACAGAATGCGTGTTTTCTTTATTGGTATATGTTTTCAACATCAGTCACATAAATATACTGCTCAGTGTCTTGAAAATTTCCTCCAAAATTCTTCCACCCTTCAAATAAAATGAGTATCTCCCTTACCCCATATATTCCATTTCCACTTTTGTTTCTGCTTCTTAGAAGGATCTCACTCCACCCTTCCTGAACTGCACTGGTTTACATTCAGCTGTTATCACTCATGTTTTGCTATTTAGGCACAAACATAAGACCTATTTTGGATGAATAACTTCCTTTACACCAAAGAAGAGGAAAGTACGAAAGAAAAAGAGCAAAGATTCTTCGAGACACAATAGTGTATGTTTTTTTTTTTTTTTTCTGTAATATGCTGCAGCAGTCTCACAGAATGGCAGATTACTTGTTTAATATTAAATGAAGTAAATCCCATCCAGTGAGTCTGTATTCTCATGAAATAATGACCCACCCCCAAAATTACAGAGATTTATTCGGGGATTCCACTCTTAAAATTCATATACTGGTAAGAGGTCTACCAAGCACCGTGCATTCTCTGCTTGACTCAGACACTTTCCTGTTTCAGTATGAAAATTCTGCAGCATCGTGTATTTGAATGTTTCCAAACAGCAATTTTTATTTTTATTTTTTGGTCCATCAGGAAGGATACAAACACTTCACACCTACAGACCTTCCCTGTTTGGTCAGGGGCAAAGCTGTTGTGCAAGTAACTGCCTAAACAGACTATTATCTCCTTACTTGGGCAACTAAACTAGTCACCTTGGCTCCCTCTGTATTACTGGAAGGACGCAAGCACCTCTGGGACATAACTCCTACCTGTCTTCGACATTTTTCTTTGGATGGCCTCAATTGTTCTCTGTCTTTTACATCTCTTTGCAATAAATGTAAGAGGTGTACTTTATTATCTTCGAGAGTATAGCTAACTTTTAGAAGGCTAAATTCAGGCAAATGTGCATCCACCATTTTGTGTCTATTCTGTTATCCATAAGTGCCAAGTTTTCTAATCTAGTCTTATCCTATACTTCCTAAATTGATGTGCAACAGTCTTCTTATAGAAATTCACAGATATTGTGTAGAAAATGGGATTGCTTGCTCACTTTTCTAAAATTACCAGAATTGACATTTGGTAGGACTGAAAGGCTTGAAGGCATTTCTGAAGTTCTCAAGTTCAGTGGACATTCTGATGAGTACTAGTTTGACATCATGGTATGACTTAGGTGCATATTGTATAATTGGTGCATGGAAGCCATGTCATAGTTATGGTGCATTCTGCGGAGGTCTCTGATCTGACATTCAGTGGATCCAACTGCAATAATACTGCAGCATTCATCTGCTATTCCTCCTAGATGAGTTGAGATACTCATTCAGCAGTGTTCCAGCCTCCTTTCTGCAGACAACTTACTTCCATGACTTCAGGCACATCTTGTCAAAGGGTGTGAGCATTTGAATAGAACATCCTTTAAATTAATGATCACATGACCTTTTCAAATCATTCGATGCTTGAGAACACTTTTAGCCTCCAGTTGTATACATGCTGATTTGGAGATTCAAAGCAAGACGGAGGATAAAATGTAAGCATTCAGTCACTGCAATCTTACAATTAAAGTGGTGTTCATGCAAGAAAATGGAGTGCATCCTACTACACCAAAACAGTCCACCACAGGAGGATAGTGTTTTGCTATACTATTGAAAAATTAATGGAGAACTTTCAAGCAGAAAAGCAAGTCCACATGGGCATAAACAGCAGACTGTGTTGCATATATAAACACAAGTACTGCATTCATCAGAAGAAAACAAGGAAAAAAAGAAACAAAAATAAAACTCTGCAGTACAGTAATCAAATTATTTGAAGTGAAAATGTTACCTATCTGAAAAATAAGCAAATAAGTGCAGGGCAAAAGCCATTTGGTTTCATTAACTGAAATGAACTCCTCTGCAGATAATTATTTTCCCTTCAGTCTCACATTTCACTGAAAATTTGATGCATTAAAAAGTATAGTTCTCCTCTTTTTCTTCTGTATTTACACAAGGTTTATCGTGTTAATGCAGTCTGTCATTCTTTACACAGGCACACAGCAAAATATGAAACAGTTGGCTTAAAAAAACTGATTCCAAACTTTCCTTATATGGCACATCATTGGCAAATGCCTCTCATGGATATCACAAAAATGTAATTATAATGTCATGGAGTTTTATCATTGAAATACAGTCCATATTAGCCTGTTTGAGTCTACTGCATGGAACTTTGAGTGTACACAAAGTGTGAAAGCAAAACATCATCTGACAATGCCTTTTGCTGTCTCAGATATCCTCATCAGTCACATGTTGGTGTGTCTGTGCCATCTACCCTGATCCTCTATTTTATCATGAATAAAAATTTATTTTCAAACTGACTAGCCTTTGATACAGTGCCAGTGTTGAGAATTTATGGGACTTCCATATAACAAGTTTCTACCAATTCCTTATAGATATTTTTGTAATATAAATGAATATGCCACACAGTCAGTGAAAACAGTAGAAGGAAAAATAAATTAGAGGCATATCCAAGAGAGTAAACAACAATGAAACATTGTCTTGAATTCTGGGAATTTCCTTTACTGTTGTCACCATGTCAAAGCTATGCACAATATGGATACTAGAATGCTAATGATAAGGATAAATTAATGGTCTGTGACATTATAACTATGAGCCTGTTAAAATAGCAGGACATATTATGGAGAACCCAAAGTATGAAGAAATTGTAGTGCTCTATTTGCTGTGGCCACAAAGGCAAAATTAATGAAAATGCAGATGCATTTTGAAGTAAACTTTGTTCAGGGAATGAGACTACAGTCTTTAAGATCTTTCAATCAGTGGAAGAAGAGGATATTACTCTGAAAACTACAAAAACAGAATTATACTTGTGTCCTTGTTTCATATCTAGAAATATTTCTTTCTGAAAATTAAATACTATAATGCTGTAAAGCAGAACAAGTTCATGTTCTCATATTCCCATCATTCTACCAGAGGAAATAGGGTAGAATTTCTACTCTCTGTAAAGTACAACTTTACTAAAGTGATAGATCAAATTGACATATAAAAACCCAAAAATGAGATGAAAGAAAAATCTTAAGAATTCACGTACATGACACATTTCATTTAAGACATTTTAACTAGGTTAAAATAATCTTAAACCTTATATCATGCCTTATATATATTATACCTTAAAATCTGACGATAGTTTAAGGAAGAGAATCTACTTCCATTCCATTTACTGAGGTCATCTGTAGCAGCTTTGCTTTTCAGATCATTTGAATAAATGTTATTTAAGATTTGAGATGCAAACATAATAAAAAACAACTCGAAATTATGTGATATACTTTGGTAATCAAGTGCAGACGAAGTAGGCATTCATGGTCTCAATTTTCTCAGAAGATGAATAGTTGCTAATTACAGTAGACAGTATTCTATCCTACTTAAAATACCTAGTAATACTGTATCTTTGTTACTAGGAAACCATTAACACATTACAGGGAAAATGAAATACCACAGTAATGCATATTTTTGTTATTTAGTCCTCCCTTTTCCCCATGAATGCTTCAAAATGGGCATTTTTGTGTGCTTTATAGTGAAGAAAGGAAATATTTTTTAGCACTCATGAAAGGTATTATATTTAAGGCAAAACTCCTTAACATATTCACATGGTTGAAAATACATTGGCAGTCCAAATTTACACGTGCTAATTTGTTCATATGCATCACAACCTAGAATAAGCCTTTCAGGCATAAAGGATTTCTCTGGTACTTCTGTGAAATTGGAAAGGTTGCCATTTGTTATCCATGGATATAGTTTATCTGATGGTACCACAACCACTGGAAAGCAATTTAAACACGCATAACATCTTGGTCAAATAATAATAATAAAAATAGTAAAAGTAGGAAATATCAATAATTCTTATGTTAAATGAACTAGGAATTGGCTGAGAATACCAATCCACAATACAGCAGCAGGAAGGTCAGCTTAAGAAGTTCTTGCTACTTTAATCACACATCTGTATTAATTCACAGATACAGTTGACATGATAAAGAGAACAGCATGTGCCTGCATGAGCATGGGAACAAACATTTAGGCATGCAGGATGCAAAAACTTAGTGAGCCAACATTGCTGCTGAACTCCTTAAACTGAGAAACTGAGGTTCCACAGAAGTCAGAAGAGGCTTCGGTAGCAATTAGTACTAAAAATAAAGTGCCATTTTGTGCTTTTAAAAATGAGTGAGAATAAATCATACAATATTGGAGATATAATTTTCAAGTTACAATTTACCATTAAGAATGGCAAATAATGGCAGAAAGTCATACTAATGCTATTTAATACGGAATATCCATGCAAGGAAAAATATTTTTGACAAAGCTTCAGAATGAGGACTATACTCTGGAAAACAACACCTCAGAAAAGATAAAGAAGTCACAGTGGACAGGCAGCTCAGAATGATATCCTAAGATCACTCTTCAATGTAAATGCAGGGGAGTATTTGAGATCTTTTCCCTCAGTATATGACATTCCAGGACTACAATACTGCATGCAGTTCTTGCATTCACACCCCAAAAAGGGTGTGGAAAAAATACAGTAGAAACAGGACATATCACTCAAATTACTCAGACCTAAGAAAATAACTTCTAGTTGTAGACTGATGGTGCTCAGTAGGTTCCGCTTACCAAAAGGAAGTGTAAATGATTTGTATACACATAAACAGCTGTTCCCAGAGCTAAAATAGTAGATATAAAAGGGTTCTTTTTGGACAAAGATTTGTATTATGGCTTAAACATCCAGTTCCGTGAGTTGCTGAGACACTTCAGCTTCTAATGACATTACCTTTTGCAGATAGTTTCAGTCAATAGGAATTCTTTGTACCAAAAATAAATGTAGTGGCTGTTTTTTTAACACCCACGTACTTATGCTTCACAAATATAAGAAACAAGTACCTAGGTTTGTTGGATTTTGAAATTGGATGCAATTGTTCTTTCTCTTCTTTAAAAAACAGAAAAAGAAATGTGTAGTTTTCTGAATGTACTTGGAGATGAGGGAGCATCAAACATCTATACTTTCATGAGGAAACAAGATGGAAAAAATTACTTATTTCTGCAGAAATGAATGATCATATAAAAGTCTATGCTAATCCTTAAAACAGTCTTCTTTCCTCCAAATATATGAACAGCTTTTTAAATTGTTACAAAAGAGAGAGAGAGAGAGAGAGAGAAGATAGCAGAGAAAAGTTTGCTAGCATTTCATTAATCAAAACCTCCAAAAATTCACACTGATTGATTTTAACAGCAAAATATATCATCAATATAGCAGAAAAATATATTACTATGGTAAACTATAAGGTTTCCTTCTAACTCTAAGAATAAGAAACCATCTAAGAACTGCTTCTTTCCAGGCAAGGGTTATTTTTTCAGATTTGATGACATAAGAAACGGCGTCAGTGAAGATCCACTTTGGTAAATAACCAGCATGTGTGTACAAACATGCAGTGTACTGTTTCTCAGTGTTGTCAATTTGAATCTGAATTAAGGATTAATATTTCCTGTTTATTTATTATTTATTTATGTTTGCTTAAATAAAAAGAAGAGCACAGGTGCAGCCATAGAGAACAATAGCATCATGTTATTCATCTTGCACTTTCTTTGCAAAAAAATTATTAAAGCAACATGTCATATTTATGACATTCAGGAGAAAGGATCAGTGTAATAAACCTGTAACACACAGTGTGCTAGCAGGAGACTGATTGTTTTTTTCCTGGCACAACTCACACAATCTGGATAATGGCCACCATATTGACTTTCACGGTGTAGGCCACAAGAGGACAGGATGCTAATCTTATAATGTTTGTACAGTGACTCATCTTCCACATAACTAATAGAGGCAGAGAAGCAGTAATGTCTTTGTTGTAAGTCTTTCCACAGTAGACATTACCAGAATCTGTGGAGTGAAATATGGGAGACAGCAAGTGAAAGAAGGAAAATTAGAAAATATGCGTAAAAAGGGAGGATGTATAGAATTGCTGAGCTTTGCAGTTCCATCTCTGCTCTTTCTCAGAAATGAAGATTATTAATTCCCTAGTCTCACAGCCAGGGCGCATGATAAGAATGGAGATTTAAGCCCACCAAATCTCTGCATTCCAGAAAAATAAATGCTACTATGACCTTCACACTTTCAACTTTCCTTTAAGGAAAAGAGGAGGGATGTAGAATGATAAACTCCTGTCTCATGCAGGAGACTAAAAGAATAAATGGAGTAGGAAGTGCCAGGGGAGCTGGATTACTTGCAGCAAACAGCAGTATAGGACAGAAGGATAGCAACTGGTTTATGGAAGGGCTCAGTGCATCAGGCAGCGTTAAGCAGTAATGAAGTGGCAAGAATTGCAATAGGACATCTGCAGCTACTGCAGGGTGTTGGCATGCATGTGTATATGTGAGTATATGATATTAGGTAGTGTATTTGCTTTTTAAGAGCTGGGTTGATTGTATGTCAGGGGTGAAAGGCAGAGCCCTGGTATTGGAGACAATATTGTTCTTGCTTTCTTTATCATTGCTCATCTCTGTGGCACTTCTCCATAGTGAAAAACACAGGAAAAAACATGTGTCTGGATGAAAAGAGAGTGCTAAAGCAAAGGAAAAACTACTGTGTCAGCTGCCCTGATGAATGTCTAGCATTCCAGCAGGTCTGCTAGAGATGTGCAATGCATATGATGTGGCAGATTAGAAAATAAATCTAAGCCCTGAAAATGCTGTTGCTTATTACAGTCTTTCTCCTTTTACCTAAAAGGCTTTCAGGATTAGCTGTTGATGCAAGAAACAGCTATGGGTTCAACAAAAGGAGCTATACGTCATTAGAAGGAGGAGCCCAAGTGAAACACTTAGCTTCAGTCCTTGATGGATGTGGTGGCAAAGATAAATAATAAGAGCTGTTTTGATGAACACCATGATGGTCCAAACAAGAAAGCACAAGAAAAGATGGGAAGGGAAGAAGACTGCTTATTGGAGAATTTGGATATGAAAGCAGGCTTGCTGTTGATAATACCAAGACTGAACTTTGCATGAACTTTAAAGCACATAACCATTTCATATTTAGAAGGCAATTGGGAGACATGGGAAAACCAAGGAACAATGAGGGAATATTACTTTTCTAAGAGGGTCCAGTGTAATTACATTGAATGGGAGCAGAACAAATACATGCTCTGCAGGGATAGGAGCCATAGAAGAAAGGATCTTTGAAGGGAGCAGCACAATAGTATGGAGAATCACTTTATTTCAATGAGCAGGAACAGCCCTACATGACTGCACGCTGTAATCAGAGGGAGGAGTTAAGAGAATATTGCAGAGATACAGTTAAGAGAACAATGCAGAGATACAGAGAGATATACAAAGTAGTATTTGTCTGAAAAGGGAATTGATAATACAGTGATAAGGTCTGTGGAAATTGTTAGACAACAGCAGGAGCAATTGAGGAAGAATGAGGAAACACACTGAAAGTATGTGAGCAGAAAGAGATCTACGGTAGGAAACAGCACTGTGATTAGCAGGAAAGATATTTAGCAGAATGTGACAAGAGATTGGTGGGAAAGTCTGGAAAAAAAATGCCAGAAAGACAGCAAAAGTAGAAGGAAGAAAAAGGTCAAGGGACACATGAAGTACATTTTCATACCATATGTCAAAATGTTACATAAAAATGTTACTTAAAGAGTATTTTGGGGCTTTGTGTTTTTCTGAATGCATGTGACTTTTTCAGGAATAGGAATTGTATCGAAGATTTCTATTTTGTAGAGTATCTGCTACTTTGAGATGCTCATCTTGACTGAGGTCTCTGAAGTTTGTTGTACTACCAATATTGTATGACAGTAATTTTAATACTTCTGAACAACAACTAGTGTGGAAATAATATGGCTTTGGATGTATTATTTGTGTTTGTGCATATAAGATCATTTTAGACACACATACACAGACTTAACTCATGTGGACCTGGAAAACATACATAGGGTGCTTTGGGCACTCTGCCACAAGGGCTATGTGTAACTCAAAGCAAATCTGCTGATGGGTATCTTTCTGGGCATTGTAACAGAGGCAGAGAATTCTTTGCCTCCTACGTAGTCATGGCACAAAATTTAGTAAATCTGTCACAATCAGCTGAATCTTGGGGTCTTTCCTGACTAGTATTCTAGAATCACTTTGTTTCTTGAATGTGACCTGAAAACCAAAGAGATCATGGAGGACAAGGTACTAGTGGAATCCAGGATTAAAACAGACTTGCTCTTGCTTTGCAGAAAGTTTGGATTAAAATTTTTCTACTTAACCCTTTTAACTGGACTATGTTTTCCCCAGATTTCTCTTTGTAAAGAAGAGAGAAGAATCAGGTCTTACCATTTCTGACCATAATATTAATGTTAAACAGAGAATTATTAACAAAAATATTATTAGTCAAAAGAAATAAAAGGAGTAAGAATGACTTTTATATGCACAGAAAAAAAAAAGAAAGAAAAAAAAAGAAAAAAAAAAAGAGAAACTAGAGCAAAAGAGTCTAATTAATAAACGAAGAGGAAGAAAATTAGTGATGATGATATAATTGCCGAGCTGCTGACTACTCAGTTTTTAATGAGGGAAAAAAGGAGGGAAGTAAGTATAATTAGAAAGTAATGAAGCTTCTCTAAATACAGATGTTGATAAAATAGAGGTAAGAGAACATACTGGAATGTTTAATGGCGATATTCACCAGCATATTGCTTTGTACCAAAAGTATTGAGAGAGGCCAGATTGTCTTTTGCTTAGACTGCTGTCACTACCTATTGAAGGAGCACAAGGGTTACATAAGGTTTTCTGGACAAGCTACAAAACAGCATTTAACCTAAAATATTCTAAAGCAAATTGTCTAACTAATTTACTGACATTGTTCTTGAAAAACATCATAGAGAAATGAGAGCACACCTCAGATAAAGTTCTGGAGTTAAAAATAAATGAAAGTATTTTCTGGTAATTAATGTTTGTTGGCTCAACATTTGTCTTCTAAAAGCTGGTAAAATGGCTGGAAGGCATGTCCTGTGAGGAGATGCCGAGGACACTTGGGTTGTCCGGTCTGGAGAAAAGAAGGCTGAGAGGCGACCTCATTGCTCTCTACAGCTTCCCAGTTAGGGGAAGCACAGCGAGAGGTGCCGGTCTCTTCTCCCTGGTAACCAATGACAGGACGCATGGGAAGGGCACAAAGCTGCACCAGGGGAGGTTCAGACTGGACATTGGAAAAATTTCTTTAATGTGAGGGTGGTCAAACACTGGAACAGGTTTCCTAGAGAGGTGGTTGATGCCCCATGCCTGTCAGTGTTCAAGAGGCATTTGGATAATGCCCTCAATAACGTGCCTTAACTTCTGGCTAGCCCTGAAGTGGTCAGGCAGCTGGACTAGTTGTCTTTGAAGGTCCCTTCCAACTGAACTATTCTATTCTATTCTATTCTATTCTATTCTATTCTATTCTATTCTAAGACTGAACAAGTCATTATCTACAGTTTGGAAACAATGGCTGCTACAATTTAGAAACAACCGCGCTACATATCTGAAAATGGTTCTGTACTTTTGGTTCATTTATTAGTGGACAATAGTCATTTTCTGCTGTAGTCATTGGCATTCCTATCAGACAGGACAAGATGGAAAGAGGTATTCTAGAGAAACTAACTTTAAGGATGATACTCCAAGGTCATATATGGGGCACCTAGCAGATAAATGTAAAGAAATTTGTAACATTTCCTGTAATCTACTTGTACATGGGCTAGTCCTTGACTTCAGTTGCTGTGATCGTGGATGAGTTCTCATGAGTAGAAATTTCAAAAGCTGTTGCTATATAAAATTAAAGAGACAGTAAGGGAATTCCTGGGGCATATAAACAAAATTGATCACATAAATAGTAAACTGCAAGGACCAAATTAAGGCAAGGATATTATATTCAGCACCGTAAAATTTCACACACAAAATGAACAATCATATCATAGAATCACAGAATCATGGAATGGCCTGGGTTGAAAAGGACCTTAAAAATCATCTAGTTTCAACCCCCCTGCTCTCGGCGGGGTTGCCAACTACTAGACCAGGCTGCCCAGCGCCACATCCAGCCTGGCCTTGAATGCCTCCAGGGATGGGGCATCCACAACCTCTCTGGGCAACCCGTTCCAGTGCCTCACCACCCTCTGAGTGAAAAAATTCCTCCTAATATCCAACCTAAATCTCCCCTGTCTTAGTTTGAAACCATTCCCCCTTGTCCTATCACTATCAACGTGTGTGAACAGGCGTTCCCCCTCCTGTTTATACGCTCCCTTCAAGTACTGGAAGGCTGCAATGAGGTCTCCCCGGAGCCTTCTCTTCTCCAACCTAAACAAGCCCAGTTCCCTCAACCTTTCTTCATAGGAGAGGTGTTCCAGCCCTCTGATCATCTTAGTGGCCCTCCTCTGGACCCGTTCCAAGAGCTCCACATCCTTCTTGTGCTGGGGGCCCCAGGCCTGCACGCAGTATTCCAGGTGGGGTCTCACCAGAGCAGAGTAGAGGGGGACAATCACCTCCCTCTCCCTGCTGGCCACCCCTTTTTTAATGCAGCCCAGGACATAGTTGGCCTTCCGGGCCGCAAGCGCGCACTGCCGGCTCATGTCCAGCTTCTCGTCCAGCAGGACCCCCAAGTCCTTCTCCGCAGGGCTGCTCTCGAGTTCTTCTTCTCCCAGTCTGTATAAGTACCTGGGATTGCCCCAGCCCAAGTGCAACACCTTGCACTTGGCCTTGTTGAACCTCATTAGGTTCTCTTGGGCCCACTTCTCCAGCCTGTCCAGGTCCCTCTGGATGGCATCCCTTCCCTCTATTGTATCAATTGCACCGCTCAGCTTGGTGACATCCGCAAACTTGTTGAGGGTGCACTTGATTCCGTCATCTATGTCGTTGATAAAGATGTTGAAGAGCACCGGTCCCAAGACCGACCCCTGAGGGACACCGCTTGTGACCGGCCTCCACCCAGACATAGAACCATTGACGACAACCCTTTGGCTGCGACCAGCCAACCAATTCTTAATCCACCCAACAGTCCATCCTTCAAATCCATACCTCTCCAATTTAGAGAGAAGAATGTGGTGAGGGACCATATCAAAGGCTTTGCTCAAGTCCAGGTAGATGATGTCTGTCGCCCTTCCTTTGTCCACCAATATGAATGGCTAGTGATATCAACATATGCCGGGTGTTTAGGAATTATAGATAACTTGGTATTAGTAGCAATTTCATTGGTCATATTGGCTTGATAGCCAGTAAGCAAGTCAAATATCTGTTTTACATGGAAGAAAATCTGAAGAGAATGGGTAAAGAAGTAAAGCATTCTCTTTATATCTGATGATCTACAAAAACAAGCAAACCAAAAAAAAAAAACAGTGTTTTTTTCATATTTAAAATGATGTTTTTCATTTAAAAAGGTGTTATATACCAAATGAAGTACAGATATTTCCAAGTTTCGTTTTATACTCGCAGCTCTTTAGAACCAAATTCAGTTCTGATATCACACAAAACTCACAGTGTATCTAATATCTTCTCTAGTTGTGTTCAAGACTCTACAACTATAAAGTATACCAGAAATTTTTCTTGCAAATAAAAATACATTCATTCTAGAAAGTAATATGTGCACAGTGCCTATTATGACAGTATATATCTCTAATTGGTGTCTCTGGTAACATTTAAAACACAAACACATTTAGTCTACACAGTACCAAATAAAAGCAATACTGAGTTTATCCGATTCAATATCACAAAATCACAGAATC
>VXAA01006856.1:28716-42298 GCA_013399115.1 Anseranas semipalmata | reverse complement strand
CAGCCAACATGGCTTCACTATGGCCAATCCATGCCTGAGAAATTTGATGGCCTTCTATGTCTAATCCTGTTACAGGGTTACAGTGTTGGTGGATAGGGAAAGAGCAACTGATGTCATCTACCTGGATTTGTGAAAAGCATTTCATACTGTCCCACATAACATCCTTGTCTCTAAAATGGAGAGACATGGATTTTGACAGGTGGACCACTCAATGGATAAGGAATTGGCTGGATGGTCACATTCAAAGAGTTGCAGTCAACGACTCAGTGTCCATGTGGAGATCAGTGATGATTGGTGTTCCTCGGGGGTATGTTTGGGGACCAGCACTGTTTAACATCTTTGTGGGACAGTGGGATTGAGTGCACCCTCGGCAAGTTTGCAGGCAAGGTCAAGTTGAGTGATGCAGTCAACACACTGGAGGGAAGGGATGCCATCCAGAGGGTCCTTGACAGGCTTGAGACGTGGGCCCATGCAAGTCTCATGCAGTTCAACAAGGCCAAGTACAGGGTCCTGGACTGGGGTTGGGGCAATCCCAAATATGAACAGACGCTGGTGATGAGTGGATTGAGAGCAGCCCTGTGGAGAAGGACTTGGGAGTATTGGTTGGTGAGAAACTGAATATGAGCTGGCATTGTGTGCTTGCAGCCCAGAAAGTCAACTGTATCCTGGGCTTCATCAAAAGAAGTGTAACTAGCAGGTTGAGGGAGGTGGTTCTCCCTTTCTGCTCCACTCTTGTAAGACCCCACCTGGAGTATTGCGTCCAGCTCTGGGGCTCACAATACAAGAAAGACATGGACGTGTTTGAGTGGGTCCAGAGGAGGCCCAGAACCTGATCTAGTGGGAGGTATCCCTGCCCATGGCAGGGGGATTGGAACTAGATGATCTTTACTGTCCCTTCCAACTCAAACCATTCTGTGATTCTGTGAGGCATCCACAACTTGTCTGTGCAACTTGTTAGCTTTAATGTCTTAGCTTTAATTTCGCTTTAATGTCTTCTACGTGAAACCTTGTTGATTTTTTGCACAGCATTTGAAATTGTTTTTTGAAGCAATATTTTTAAGTAGTTAAACATTATGTATCGCTTTATACGCAGTGGGCTCTTTCCAGCTGTGGCACAGGACACACTGAAGTTTGGTGCAGTTTTATATAGCACCAATTTAGTTCCAGTATTACTTATCTCATTTGGATGAGTGTTTTTCAAGGTGAAATAGTTCTGTTGTTCTCACATTATGATCCTGAATGATGAAATCCTTAATCTAGGTTATCTTCTCTTAAGAAATGCCAAATCTTGCCCTTGTTGAAGTCTTAAGCAAACATTTTGAGGTCTTTTTACACAATTTTGCCACTCTACTTCCCTATTACATTATCTTAATTTCATGCCAACTATAGTCATAATTAAAAAAGCATGTACTGACGGTTGTACTTCTGGTGGTTTTTTTTCCTGTTAGATTTTCATAGAAGTGGATTGGCTAAATTTTTTAAAAAGTTTATTTTAAATTTCAACAGATACAACTTCATAAGCTTCACTAAGGGCAGATTGTGCCTGACAAATCTGGTGGCCTTTTACGAGGGAGTTACATCATTGGTGGATAAGGAAAGAGCAACTGATGTCATCTAGGTGGACCTGTGCAAAGCATTTAACACTGTCCCACACGTAACCCTTGTCTCTAAATTGGAGAGTCATGGATTTGATGGATGGACCGTTTGGTGGGTAAGGAATTGGCTGGATGGTCGCACTCAAAGAATTGCGGTCAATGGCTCAATGTCCAAGTGGAGATCAGTGACAGGTGGTGTTCCTCAGGGGTCAGTATTGGGACTGGCCCTGTTTAACATCTTTGTCGGCAACAAGGGCAGTGGGATTGAGTGCACCCTCAGCAAGTTTGCAGACAAGATCAAGCTGAGTGGTGCAGTCCACATGCTGGAGGGAGGGGATGCCATCCAGAGGGACCTTGACAGGCTTGAGATGTGGGCCCATGCAAGTTTCATGCAGTTCAACAAGGCCAAGTACAGGGTCCTGCACTCGGGTTGGGGCAATCCCAGACGTGAATACGTGCTGGTGATGAATGGATTGAGAGCAGCCCTGTGGAGAAGGACTTGGGAGTATTGGTGGGAGTACTGCTTTTAGCTCTGGGGCCCCCAGTATAAGAAGGACATGGACCTATTAGAATGAGTCCAGAGGAGGGCCACAAGGATGATCAAAGGGGTGGAACGCGTCTCCTAGGAAGACAAGGAATTGGGGTTGTTCAGCCTGGAGAAGAGAAGGTTCTGGGGAAACGTTATAACAGCCTTCTAGTATCTAAAGGGGACCTACAAGAAAGATGTGGAGGGACTCTTTGTCAGGGAGTGCAGTGATAGGACATGGGGTAATGGTTTTAAACTAAAAGAGGGTAGATTTAAATTAGTCATAAGAAAGAAATTCTTTACTGTAAGGGTGGTGAGGCCCTGGAATGGGTTGCCCAGAGAAATTGTGGATGCCCCATCCCTGGTAGTGTTCAAGGCCAGGCTGGATGGGACTTTGAGCAACCTGGTCTAGTGGAAGGTGTCCCTGTCCATGGCAGCGGGGTTGGAATTAGATGATCTTTAAGGTCCCTTCCAACCCAAACCATTCTATGATTCTATGATTTTACTTCACATACAATTTCACAGCTATACATATTTATATTTGGAAAACCATAGTATTTCTAAACCCTTAGTTCTACAATGTCAAGTCTAACTGTTCACGCTGAACTTTGTGAAGTTAGCAACTAGCCCTAACCACTGCTGTATAATATACAATACTACAGAGAAACCTTGCAGATGCAGTTTGTCTCTTGCACACACAGCAGGAACAAACCTGCTTAGGTGAGTTAGGGTCATTTCAACACTCAAATGTAGCCAGGATACCCAGCAGGCTCTTTCAAGTCATTCTAACATCTTTAGCAATTTGCATGTGCCTTGCAACATCACAACTTTGATTTTAATGGGTAATCAAAAAACATGCATAAAATCATCAGAAAGTTTAAATAACAATCAGAATGTCTCACTATAAGCATTCCAGGAAATAGGATAGCAACTTCTTTATATGGAACTAATTTTTAAAATGGTCTGGCTAGTTGAGCATTTCTGAGTAGATGGTGGGAATTGTTCATACAAAGAGTGCTTCAGAGACTTATCTCTTACAAATGACAAATACTGCTTGGCACTGGAAATAGCAAAGGGAAGGGACTTCACAGATCTAACATGACGAATCTGCAAAACTGCTTGCAGTGTGTTCCTGTTGTTTTTGCTGAAAGCTGCAAAGCTCAGACTCCGGCATAGAAAATCCTCTACACTAGACACCCTTAATGAGTGTAGAGATATGAGACATTTTCAAAATGACTCAAAATGCTATCATTTTTATATAACAACAGCTGTAATGTGTCTTACTCCTCAGCAGAAGGTTTGGTATGTGAGGCTGAATGAAAAAGACTCCAGAGAAGCTGCCTAACAGGAATGAGCAATCAAAATGAAAATTAAAATTCAAGCAGCTATAATGTTACAGATGTCCTTGAAGCAGTATCACATCAACCACAATACACATATTGATTTCAATTATCTGTAGGTATGATCTTTGCCCTTAGCTGTTAACACACAGTTCTTTTATGCGGTTAGCATATATTGTCTGGTAGCTCTGAAGAAACAGCAATCTTCCTATCTAGTTTTCCTAAGTCTCACCATTTCTCTTCCCCTGCTTTAGCCTCTTCTTTTCCTCCTTTACTCCTTATTTCAACTTCCTTCTTTTCTTCTTCAGGCACACACTGTGCATTCATTCAAAGCAAAGGAGGCCTCAGGCTTCTCCTTGAAGAAATAATCAAGATACAGATCTCATTTCTGACAAATGTAATTTACCTCACACTCTTCTCTGCTGTCCTGTTTCCCCCTTTCATGCAAGAAGAGTCTCACACTTCCATGTTCTCAGTTTTTTTATTTAAATTTTACTCTTTTTGAGTTAATTCCAGAGCAGTATACTCAAGCCGCATTATGCATGAGACACAGCACCAGTCTGCAGGCTTCTCCAAAGCCAAATGACGACATTTGAGATCCGGGTGAGTTTGATCTCACCAGGAAGCAATGTGCATATCTCTCTTAATACACACCATTATGTCAAAACTAGACAATTCACAGCACTATATTATATGTTATTATATCAGTTAAAACAGAAAACTAATGCAAAATACAGACAATACAGACAGCTCCTTGTATCTGTTGACAACAGATGAAGGTAGGTCACAAGCTGCTCATAGGTAACTTAATATTAAGGTTACTCAGAGGAAATATCTAAGAGGCTAGGTCACCCAAGCAGGACAGCAAGTGAATTCACCAACACTTCAGTGCTGTCATTTACTACTAAGGGAAATAGACTAGCAGGATTTTTTCAGAAGAAAACCAGGAATCACAAAGTGTTTTACTGTTATCCCTTCCTGAGGCAGTGTGACACTGGGAATACAGAAAAAGTCATTCTTGTTCCAATGGAAATGCATTCAGGAAATTTTTGTTTTATAAAGGCAGATCATATTGCTATTTCAATCACCTCTCCTCAGATTAACTTAAAGCTGCTGCAAAGATGACTTTTATACAACTTGTAAGAAATCCTTTACCTTGCACACAAATGGTGGCAGAGACAGCAGAAAAGGTAGCAAAACTAAGTTTGCAAGCCTTATGTAGCTAGATTTACTTTCCTAGGGAAGTAAAAGTCCATGTAGCACGAAGTGAGCTCTGCACATTTCCACCATCCCTTTTCCATGACCTGGCCCATATGTAAACTTTCACCCGAGGCACAATTCTAATCTTACAGCTGTTTCACATAGCTCTCTACAAGACCAGAGTTCCACTGCAAACATAAGAGAAACTTACTACGCCTGTATTTAAGTGTTATCTTAAAAACAAACTATACTGCTAATAAAGAAGCATCTGTGAAGGTCTCCTGCCTATACAGGTAGTCAAGGATTAGAACTCTTCACAATATGCACAGAGTGACACCAAAAGAAGCCTGCAGCACTGAACCACAGACAACACTGGAAAACAAATGCAACATGCAAGACAAACATCGTGAAATAGATGCTCATTTATTGCAATAGAGAGCTGCTCTTGAGCAATCAATTGGTGAAGACCACATATGTCTTTCAAGTCCTTTCCTGTGCTCCTTTTTAAAAGTCAACTTCGCCTTTACAGTAGTGAATCAAATACCTGCATCACAGTTGACTATTAACAGACAGTTAACTATAGGTATCTATCATGATTTATTTCAGAATCAAAGAAACTTGGCATCTCTGATAAAACACAATTGCAAAGGTTCTCAAAAAGACCTTTGTTCTTTCCTTGTTTTACTCATTTCACAGACATTGTGCTAGAAGTATATTCGTAAGTGCTGTCAGTATTGAAATATGGAATACTTCCCATTCACAGAAATTTCTGTCACTTAGAAAACTGGGTTCTGTTGCACTTCAGTAAATATATTTACTACTAGTTGTACCAGTAGCACTATACCAGCAATAATAACAAAGAGTCGGGAAGGGACATTTAATTTGTTTTGTAAATAACATGGCACATTTGAACAAATAAATGCAAAAAGATTGATTACATATTGACCATGATACAAGAACTTATACTCTTCCTGCTGAAAAAAGTCTCTTTTGAATTTCTGAACCCCTCTGAATGCGATCAGTCTACAGATATTTTAGTATTTCTCTTTAATTCTCCCTTGCTTGACTTAGAAATAAGGAACTGTCTTGGTTTTGGCTGGGCTAAAGTTAATTTTCTTTGTAGAAGCTTGTATGATGCTGTGTTTTGGATTTTTGATGAAAACAGTGGTGATAACACACCAATGTTTTCAGTTGTTACAGAGCAGTGCTTTACACAGAACCAAGGACTTTTCTACTTCTTATGCTGCCCTGCCAGCGAGCAGGCTGTGATGCACAAGAAACTGGGAGGGGACGCAGTCAGGACAGTTAACCCCAACTGAACAAAGAGATATTCCATACCATATGACATCATGCTCAGCAATAAAAGCTGTGGTAAAGAAGGAGGAAGGGGGGTGAGCACTTTCAGAGTGATGGCATTTGTCTTCCCAGTAAACTGTTAGGCATGATGAGACCTGCTTTCCTGGAAGTGGCTGAACATCTCCCTGCTGATGGGAAGCAGTGAATGAATTCCTTGTTTTGCTTTGCTTGCGTGCACGGCTTTTGCTTTATCTGCTAAACTTCTTTATCTCAGCCCATGACTTTTCTCACTTTTACCTTTCTGATTCTCTCCCCCATCCCACCTGGAGAGAATAAGCAAGCAGCTGTGTGGTATTTGGCTGCCTGCAAGGGTTAAACCACAACAGGAAGTTAATTTCCACACCACACAGAGTTCATTTCGTTGTTCCTGGACAAACTGGGGGATGGGGAAGGGAGCACACTAGGTATCCCAATCAGAGGACAATTTCACACAGTGTAGAAACCAAAGTGCATGCTCTGAAAAGGGCTAGCAACAAACACTTTGTGAGGATGTAATAAAAATGAGCAATCACAAAAAGGAAAATAAATCAGGCCAAGTAAAGGAAAAATAAATAAATAAAATGTAATTACTTACAGTTCTGGTTACATGACTTTTAAAGGCCCTAAAGTTATTTGCCTGCAAAATGAGAAAAAATAACAAAACTGACTTTATTTTCCCAGGTAGCTTAAATATATTCTAAGAAATCCTCTTCTAACATATTCACACAACAAATAAAATAAATCATTCAGAAGTACACATACATTCTACAGCATTAACAACCAAACTATCTTTCAAACAGATACAGAAAACAAATTGATTTTACATTATCATCCTCTGAACTCAGATCTTGTAAGCCAGCATTCAAGTACAGAAGGTGCTTTACTCCAAGTTACAATATACACAGAGAGATATGCTGTTAACTGTGCATTCCTTCTGTATTATTTCCAATTTCTCATTCTATGCTTTTTCATAGAAAAGAACACTTGTGTGGGTATTGATAAAGTGAACTATCTATGCTCACTCTTTAAGTACTATGTAAAATCTCTGTTCAGGGCATTAAAACACATTAAGTTGTATAATGCAATGAGGTCATAGCCCTGCAGACACGTGCACATCTCTAATCCCTAATGTTTATTCTCCGTGGTACGTGTGTTAGCATAGAGACATTTTAGTTGGGCCCCTGATGAAGCTGACTTACTGGCTAGAGTAGCTGGAATTCCTTTGTGCTGCTCTTCAGGTGCTCTCCTGCTGACCCATGACCCTTTTCATGGCTCTGGGCATCTATTGTTGATGCCAGGATCAAACCAATAAAAGTTGGGTGGATTGAGGTTTCTCTCCCCGAGCAACTTTAGCTTAAAGCTCTTTTCACCAGCTTGACAAGCCTATGACCAAAGATGCTTTTCCCCTTCTCTGACAGGTGGACCCCATCAGCCCCCAGTAGACCAGGTTTCTGAAAGAGTCCCATCGTCTAAAAAGCCAAAGCCCTGTCTGTGGCACCAGTCCTGTAACCATCTGTTGATTTGCCAGATTCAACTGGCCCTTTCAATCCCCTTCCCTTTGACTGGCAGGACTGATGAAAAAGCTACCTGTGTTCCTGAGTCCTTTACTGCTGCTCCCAGGGCTCTGTAATCCCTCTTGATACTCCTCAGACTGCTCCTGGCTGCATCACTGAAACACTATGTAAAACAGCAGTGGATAATAGTCATTAGACCGTTCGAGGCTTGGCAGTCTTTTGGTGTCATTCCTGATACGAGCCCCTGGTAAGCAGCAGACTTTTCTTGGGAGCAAATCAGGTCAGCAAATGGGTGCCTCTGTACCTCTCAGAAGAGAGTCTCCTACTGCTATCACCTGTTGCCTTTTCTTAGTTGCACTGGTTGTTGTGCAGGGAGCAGATCGGGCTGTCTTACTCAGCAGCCCTGCCCCCACAACTGGTCTTTGCTTTTCAGTCAGCAGAGGGGTGAAGCAGTTCTGTAAGGGCACCACAGGCTTCAGGGGAAGATTCTTCCTCCTGCTGGTCCTTGTCATTGACAGCTTCCACTCTCCTGTGTTATTGCCTTCCCTCCCTTCTGTGAGTGCTGGTGAAGGAATTCCAGGCTGTTTGGCGATGGTTCCGGGTTGTTTGGCCGTGGAATGGAAAACATCAGTTGTGCCTCATTCTTACTTGAGTATGGACTTTGGGCACGTTCAGTATTGAAGTGCCCTTGAAGTGCCTTTAGTAGAAAAAAAAAGTGTTCTGTGTTATTTTCGTTGTTGTGAATTTCATTTTTTCAAAGAAGAGTAAAGAATGGATTGAAGACCCAGCTGTACAAGGAACTTTGAGGCTTTGGGCAGAGCCACTCTTCTGAATCTGAGTTGGAAAATGGTCTCACTGCCCTGGTTGACTTCTTGTTACCCCATTGGCAGGTGGAGCTCCAAGTGCCCCGAAACTCAATTACAAAGCCCTACGGTTAACCTGTTTAGGGCAGCCTGGTCTGTCTTGACTGATGTATTTTAGGGAATAATCAGGGGAACAGCTTTGCCAGCAACTGAAAGTTGGGCTAGTTTTTAGCAGGGAGACAGCAACCTGGGATTTGTAACTTCTGCAGACACTGCTGCTTGCAAGGGGCACGTCTCTCTTGACTCTTACTTTTATGCTATGTAGGGGAACACATTATTTTTTACAGAATGCAGTACACAGAACAAAAATAAAGGGTAAAGCCCTTTAGGGTAAATAGCTATTTTCAGTGGAAATTATAAAACTTTTCTGCAGAGAGTCAACTCCAACAAAGACTTATTTATTTATTTTAATATTTACTGCAGAGATATATTAACAGGGAGCCATTTATATTTACAAAGCATAGTTTTTTTCATTTTTCACATTAGGAATCATTCTAAAACCAGAGGCCAAAAGATTATGCAAATTTTGGTTCTCATCCAAGACATCTAAACATATGTTTCAGTGTAGCTTCTAAAAGCAACTACTGTTTCAGTAGGAGTCATAATCATGGAACAGTCCAATGATTGGTATAGTTCATTGTCCTATCTTTTCTGCAGTACCCCAAATAATGTTACATTATGTCTTAGAACAGGTTAGAGAACTTCTGATGCCTATCCACAGCTTGGGCAATGAAAATATCATAAACTTTGTTAAAATGCATTCAGTTCTCTTGCTGATCTGTCTATTAATACTTGTATTAGTGGCTGTTTGAATAGTGTTATTTCAAACAATCATGTGGCACAAAGTTTCATAAGCTAATTAAAAGCTGTATAAAATGCATTTAATTTTATGCACAGGTTCAAGTTTTTTGGTTCTTATATTAACATGAAAAACAGGCACAAATAAAATATTTATATCCCAAATCAGTCCATTTTCTTCCAAAATATGTTCTGATGCCTTTAAGTCACAGATTACTCATTAACCTACATTTCATTTACATTTCAGATAGCTGTAGTTTCTACTCATTGACCCTTACACTTGTTAGTGCTCACTCCAAGAAGAAGCCTGGGAGAGAAGAAAATGAGCTGTATGAATGCATGTCCAGTCCTAGAGCCATGAGTTTTCAGTAGTGCTGTTACTCAGAACTGCATGTAGTTGATATACAGCTACCTCAGCTGCTTAAAACAACCCAGTGCTTGAATCCAGTAGTTCTTACATTCTGCTGAGATTGTGTTTAAGTAGACATTGTATTATTATTGTTCAACGCCAGGAGCAGGATCTTGGAAAAAGGCTACTGAATGATTTTTCATTTGCATTTCTTAGACTACCTCTAGTCTCAAAAGGGATAAGTCTTTGTCCCACCTGGTATTTCTGACCCAATGTGTGACCCACATGTATCGTTCTACTTTGGTAGTGGAAACCAGCAGTGTGCACAACAGGTTTTTGATTTTTTCCCAAGCTGCCATATAAAATATAGTAAAGCACTATACTGACACTATAGAAATGAATTTATCCAGGCAAAACTGATCTCCCTTCACCCTTTGTCCTTTCACAGAATCACAGAATGGTTGAGGTTGGAAGGGACCTCTGGAGATCATCTAGTCCAACCCCCCTGCCAAGCAGGGTCACCTAGAGCACGTTGCACAGGATCGCATCCAGACGGGTTTTGAATATCTCCAGAGAAGGAGACTCCACAGCCTCTCTGGGCAACCTGTTCCAGTGCTCTGTCACCCTCACAGTAAAGAAATGTTTTCTCATATTCAGCCGAACTTCCTGTGTTTCACTTTGTACCTGTTGCCTCTCGTCCTGTCGCTGGGCACCACTGAAAAGAGTTCGGCCCCATCCTCTTGACATCCTCCCTTCATATATTTGTACACATGGATAAGATCCCCTCTCAGTCTTCTCTTCTCCAAGCTAAACAGGCCCAGTTCTCTCAGCCTCTCCTCGTATGAGAGATGCTCCAGTCCCCTAATCATCTTCGTAGCCCTCCGCTGGACCCGCTTCAGGAGCTCCATGTCCCCCTTGTACTGGGGAGCCCAGGACTGGACACAATACTCCAGATGTGTCCTCACCAGGGCTGAGTCAAGGGGGAGGATCACCTCCCTCGACCTGCTGGCAACAGTCTTACTAATGCACCTCAGGATCCCATTGGCCTTCTTGGCCACAAGGGCACACTGCTGGCTCCTGGTTAACCTGCTGTCCACCAGGACTCCCAGGTCCTTCTTCGCAGAGCTGCTTTCCAGCAGGTAAGCCCCCGCCCTGTACTGGTACATGGGGTTATTCCTCCCCAGGTGCAGGACCCTGCATTTGCTTTTGTTGAACTTCATGATGTTCCTCACCGCCCAATGCTCCAGCCTGTCCAGGTCCCTCTGAATGGCAGCACAGCCCTCTGGTGTATTAGCCACTCCTCCCAGTTTTGCATCATCCACAAACTTGCTGAGAGTGCACTCTATTCCATCGTCCAGGTCATTGATGAAGAAGTTGAACAGGACTGGACCCAGTACGGACCCCTGGGGGACACCGCTAACTACAGGCCTCCAACTAGACTCTATGCCACTGATCACAACCCTCTGAGCTCTGCCATCCAGCCAGTTCCCAATCCACTTCACTGTCCACTCATCTCTCCCACATTTCCTGAGCTTGCCTATGAGGATGTTATGGGAGACAGTGTCGAAAGTCTTGCTGAAGTCAAGGTAGACATGAACTGTCTACTCCCTGAAGCTTTACTACAGAGGGTTTTAGCCTATGAAGTGAGCTAATTGTCATCCAAGTACTCTTATTCAGGACTTTGAAAGGATGAGGATGATCATCTTGCTAGGATACATGTTTTTTTACAGATATATTTAAAAATATATTTTTTACAACCATGATTTTTTACTTTATAGTCCTCATTTCTTCTCTTGAGAGACAGCCTTTGTTCATAGGCAAGGGGATGCAGGCTTAGCAGAGAGGTTATTTCTTATTCCTTCTGTTTCTGGACTAGTGCAGAAAGTGTCTAGAGCCTCAATGCTACCGTTTCAGCTGTACTTATGTCAGATGACCTGTACTATACCTGTGTAATTTTTTTTTTTTCTGAAGCTGTGGAGCAAGGCTGTGCTGGGACATTTACCTTCTGGTGACTGTTGTGATCTGGTGAAAATGAATCAAATATAGGCCTGTTTCTTAGCTTCTGCATGAAGCCATCTTGGGATGGTCTCCTCTGAGGACCGCATTATTGAGAAAGTTGGCATAGCAGGCTCTGCAATGCACCCATAACTGGGTGCAGGGGTCAAAGATGGTAAAAGGAGCAGTAAGGAAGATGTGAAAAGAGCTGCATGGCTTGAATTTTCACTGGAAAAAGGCAATGACACAGTACCTAATATACAATGAATTTGCTCCTCAATGTCATCATTCTGTGACTGGAGAGAAGACAGTTGTTACTTGAAAAGCAATTGCTTCCCCCTGCTGGCTTTCATGGAATGACTGTAGCTAAATTTATCTGACCAAAAGGCTGTTTTCACTTACTTTTTGATGTAATTGTTTGGGATTGATCTGTGTGTGTATATATTAAAAAAATCTTTAAAATTGTGTGATTGGGTAAATGGAAGAAGTTTTCTTTATTCGGAACTCTGCCTCTCAGATGACTGATTATACTGTTTGCGTTGCCAGGCAGTCCCAGGGAAGCAGGGGAAAAGAACTGTGTGAGAAACTCAACGGACGAGTAATATCAGGGTGGTCTGTCCTATTGGCAACAAATGAAGCACTGTTTCCACTGGATCTACCCTAATTACTACTCAGATTTTTAGCCAGGGGTAATTAAACACCCCATTTTGAGCCATTATTTTTTGTTCCCTTTCCTCAACACGAAATGAAAATCAGATCTAGTTTTGCAAGATTTTCTTCGTAATCATCCATCCTGGGAGGTGCCAGCCTGCATTGGCTGTCTTGGAGGGCTAGCCATGCGTGGAGATGATTTTGCCTTTATGAATGGTCTTCCTTGTGCCTTTGTATTCTACACCTGGTGAAAGTGGTATTCTGCTGTTAGGTGTATAATGGTTTTGTTCTAAATGAAGAAGAATCCATTTGTATTGGTGAAATTAACCTGAAATAGCACAGAGATGATGGAAAAAAGAGAGGCAGTTACAGAAGTTCAAGACTGGTTTTAATTGGCTATTAAACCTAAATTCAGTCAGAAGCATGGTAAGATACGGCACGTGTTTACAGATTGCCTTTTGTGAGAAATGCTGTAACAGCTTCTTCGTGTGTTTGAGAACATTGTAGGTGTGCGTATATATGGTATGCGTTTCACCAAACCTTTAAAAAGCTGTTTCAGCAACCATTTTGCTGGAACAATTTTCCTCTATACAACAAACATTTTCCTCTTTACTATGCCATGTATTACTTCTTGTCCTCAAGTTGTGCCAGGGGAGGTTTAGGTTGGATATTAGGAGGAAATTCTTCACTGAAAGGGTTGTGAAGCATTGGAACAGGCTGCGCAGGGAAGTAGTTGAGTCACCATCCCTGGAGGTATTTAAAAGACATGTAGATGTGGTGCTTAGGGGTGTGGTTTAGTGGTAGACTTGGCAGTGCTAGGTTAACAGTTGGACTTGATCTTGGAGGTCTTTTCCAACCTAAATGATTCTGTGGTTCTATGATTCTTTGTTGGATTTTGCTAAATGTTGTATCTATGAAGGGAAAAGATAGAGGTGTAGTCATTAATAATTAGTAAACAAAACAAATAGTGAAAAGAAAAGCTGAAAAAAAAGGATATATTGCTAGCTACAAGATGATTAAGCCATGGAGGAGTGGAGGAAGTGACTAGAAACTAGAGGACATGCAGAAAAATTGGGGGGGGCAGTTCTTAACTCTTTGTCCATTTGCTGACAAGTCATGAACTGTAGTCAACATATAATGTACAAGACTATCTTGACCTTATGGAGGGTTAAGTAAAATTTAGTAGTTGCCTGTGCCATTTGTAGACAATAGGAGGTTTCTCATGCTTAATCAAAGTATTTTTATAAAAGAGAGCCCATAATGGCAGATGACAGTATTGCAGGTATCGAGACCATGCAATGATACTTGATACCCAGATGAGATTTCAGAAGAGTCCTTTTGAATCGGACTTTCATATCTATATTTACATATTTATATTTATATTTATATTTATATTTATATGCAGGCAACCAATCA
>VXAA01006856.1:0-28699 GCA_013399115.1 Anseranas semipalmata | reverse complement strand
CAATCAGGTAGAGATTTAAAATGTATTATAGGTACATGGAGAGAATTTCTTTTCAAACAGCACAGATAATTTATGTTTTAAGTGATACCAGCTGTTGAATTATGGAAGTTGTCAGGATTATCCATTTTTGTACACTGCAGAAAAGGTGCATACTTTTGCATATGAAATGCATACTGTGCATTTCAGTAGGTGACACGGCATGCATACAACTAACTACAGATCTGACTAACAGATGTGTTTTTTTCTGCTTTTGGTGGTGTTTTTTTTGGTGGTGGTTTGTATTGTGTTATTTCTCCCTCCAGGGAGTCAGAGAAGGAGATTGACTGGTGGGGGAGTACTCTGCCATCNGTGGAAGTCTCATCCCCCAGCCACTAGACAAGACGTGAAGGCTTCCCTACCCCCTCACCACCAGGCAGGGGGAAGGGACCTAGGAGATAGGTGGGAGTGGAAGCAGGTTCCTGCTCAGGGCAGCAGGCAAACCCCCGCGCTACCTACCTCACCTCCCCAGGTGCCCCTACGCAACAGATATGAGGCTCTGGAAAGTGATGGGCAGGCAAGCAAAGATGAGGACGAAGGTCCATCCACATTGGGGGAGCTGCCCAGGGCAAGCCAGCCTATCCCCCGCCTCACAACATCATCCACCAAGAAGAAAAAAAAAAGAAGGGTTATTGTCATAGGAGACTCCCTTCTGAGGGGAATGGAGGGCCTGATTTGCTGTCCAGTCCCAACCCATAGGGAAGTCTGCTGTCTTCCTGGGGCCCGGGTGAGAGACGTCACTCAAAAAGTCACTCACCTGGTACGGCCGTCTGACTATTACCCATTATTAGTTTTTCACATTGATAGTGAGAAGGTAGCAAAGAGAAGTCCAAGGGAAATCAAAAGGGACTTCAGGGCTCTGGGGAGATTGGTTGAAGGATCAGGGGCACAGGTAGTGTTTTCCTTCATCCTTCTGGTAGCGGGGATCAATACTGAAAGGAACAGGCAGACCCAACAGATCAACGCTCCAAGTGGAGCTGGTGCCACCGATGCAATTTTGGGTTTCTTGATCATGGGAAGGTCTACATGATACCAGGTCTACAGGCTCCTGGTGGGAAGCATCTTTCTCAGAGAGAGAGAAGGATTTTTGCCCAAGCGTTAGCTGGGCTGATTGATATGGCTTTAAACTAGATCCGAGGGGGAAGAGGGATGATACTGGGCTTGCCAGCGATAAGCTATGGGACTGCGCACCAAAAATTGAGGGACTGCGTGCTAGCGAGACCCTTCAGTCTGCCTCATGAGGGGCTGGGTTCAATGAAGCACATCTGAAATGTTCCTACACAAATGCACGCAGCATGAGAAACAAGCAAGAGGAGCTAGAAGCCTTGGCCCGGTCCCAGAGCTACAACATCACTGGGATAAGCGTGGTGGGAAGAGGACTGTGACTGGTGTGTTGCGATGGACAGCTACAGGCTCTTCAGGAGGGACAGGCAGGGCAGGGGAGGTGGGGGGGGTGGCACTCTATGTAATGGAGGCACTGGACTGTATGGAGCTTGCAGGTGGCGACGATGTGGTTGAGAGCCTCTGGGTAAGGATCAAGGGACAAGCAAATAAAGGGGATGTTGTTGTGGGAGTCTACTATAGGCCACCCAGCCAGGATGACGACACTGATGAATTACTCTTTAGGGAGTTGAGAGATACTGCTAGATCAGCTGCCCTTGTCCTTATGGGGGACTTCAACCTGACAGATGTTAACTGGGAACATCACATAGCTGAGACAAATAGGTCCAGGAGATTCCTGCAGCACCTGGATGATAACTTCTTCGTACAGGTACTAAGAGAGCCAACTAGGAAAGGTGCCCTCCTAGACCTGTTACTTGTAAACAGGGAGGGTCTTGTGGGTGAAGTGGCAATAGGTGGCCATCTTGGCCATAGTAACCATGAGGTAGTTGAATTCAAAATCTTTGGAGATAGGAGGAAAACTGCCACCAAAACTTCAACCCTGGATTTGGGGAGAGCAGACTTCAGACTGCTTATGGAACTATAAGGTCCCCTGGGAAACTGCTTTTGAAGGCATCGGGGTCCATCAGTGCTGGTCAGTTTTTAAGTACCACCTCCTGAGAGCGCAGGAACAGGTGATTCTAGAATGTTGGAAGACAAGCAGGAGGAGCAGAAGGCTGGCCTGGCCGAGCAGGGATCTTCTTCCTTAGGAAGGAAGGAGAGGAGGAAAAAGAAACGAGGAAGCTTAGGAGGAAAAAGGAAGTATATGGCTGCGGGAAGCAAGGTCAGGCAATGTGGGAGGATTACAGGGATGCCGTTCGCCTTTGTAGGGAGAGAATTTGTAGGGAGAGAATTCGTGAGGCCAAATTGTGGTTAGAGTTGAAGCTAGCCACCAGCATGGGGGACAATAAAAAGGGCTTCTTTAAGTATGTTAACAGCAAAAGGAGGACCAGAGCAAACATTGGTCTGATACTTGACGAGGATGGTCACCTAACAAAGAGGGACACAGAGAAAGCGAGGCATTTAATGTCTTTTTTGCCTCTGTCTTCAACACCTGTGATGGGCTCTGGGACCCCAGCTGCCCTGAGTTGGAGGACCGTGACTGTGGGAACGATAAACTCCCAGCCAACCCCAAACTAGTGCAGGATTTGCTGCTCCACCTGGATCCATATAAGTTGATGGGGCCTGATGGGGTACTCAGGGAGCTGGCTGACGTCATTGTGGGACCTCTGTCAATTAATTATCTTTCAGCGGTCTTGGGAATCTGGAGAGGTCGCAGTTGACTGGAAGCTGGCAAATGTTGTCCCGATTTTCAAAAAGGGCAAGAAAGAAGATCCTGACAGTTACAGGCCTGTCAGTCTCACTTCAGTGCCTGGTAAAATTATGGAGAAGATTATTCTGGGAGTTATTGAAAAACACTTGAAGGACAACACAGTCATTGGTAACAGCTAACACGGGTTCACAAGAGGAAGGTCCTGTTTAACAAACTTGGTTTCCTTTTACAACAAGGCCACCCACCTAGTTGACCAAAGGAAGCCAGTCGATGTAATCTTCCTGGATTTCAGTAAAACTTTCGATACTGTCTCTCACACTATTCTTCTGGACAAAATGACCAGAACACAGTTTGACAAAAGCATAACAAGATGGGTGAACAATTGGCTGACGGGTCGGGCCCAAAGGGTTCTTATAAATGCAGTTACGTCGGGCTGGCGACCTGTCACTAGTGGAGTTCCCCAGGGTTCCATTTAAGGACCAGTCCTCTTCAATGTTTTCATAAATGACCTGGATGTAGGACTAGAAGGCTTTTTGAGCAAGTTCGCGGATGACACCAAACTGGGTGGAGCTGTTGACTCCGTCGAGGGTGGCGAGGCCTTGCAGAGAGACCTAGACAGACTAAAGAGCTGGGCAATCACTAACAACATGAAATTCAACAAGAGCAAGTGCCAGATTCTGCACCTAGGAAGGGGCAACCCTGGCTACATGTACAGACTGAGGGACGAGATGCTGGAGAGCAGCCCCGCAGAAAGGGATCTGGGGGTTCTGGTCGACAACAAGTTAAACATGAGCCAGCAGTGTGCCCTGGCAGCCAGGAGGGCCAGCCGTATCCTGAGGTATATCAAGCATGGCATTGCTAGCTGGTCGAGGGAAGTGATTGTCCCGCTCTGCTCTGCGCTGGTGCGGCCTCCCTTCGAATACTGTGTGCAGTTTTGGGCGCCACAGTATAAGAAAGATATGGAACTGTTGGAAAGTGTCCAAAGGAGGCTACTAAGATGGTGAAGGGCCTAGAGAGCAAGGCATATGAGGAGCGGCTGAAGTTTCTTGGTTTGTTCAGCCTGGAGAAGAGAAGACTGAGGGGAGATCTCATCGTGGTCTACAGCTTCTTCACAAGGGGGAGCGAAGGAGCAGATGCTGATCTCTTCTCCCTTGTGACCAGCAATAGGACCCAAGGGAATGGCCTGAAGCTGCGTCATGTGAGGTTTAGGCTAGATATCAGGAAAAGGTTCTTCACTGAGAGGGTGGTCAGGCACTGGAACAGGCTCCCCAGGGAAGTGGTCACAGCACCAAACCTGACAGAGTTCAAGAAGCGATTGGACTATGCTCACAGACACATGGTCTGATTTTGGGTTGCCCTTTAGGGACCTAGGAGTTGGACTCAATGATCCTTGTAGGTCCCTTCCAACTCAGGATATTCTATGATTCTATGATTCTATGATTCATTTATATGCTACAGTGGTGTGCAAGAGAGAATCATTTTATCACTTATTTTCTTATCAGAGGAAGCCGCTAAGAGACTGTTCATTCAGATTAAATGAAGGTTTAGTCATAAAATTTATCAGAAAAGGTAGAAGCAATGGATAGATCTATGTGACCAACAAAGACCAAGGAAGTGGAGGGAAAGATGTTCCTCTAATTCCTTTCTACTTATAAAAACAAAACGAACTGGAAAACATGCTAAAAGCTTTCTCTTGAATTTCAGTTTTTAGTTATTTATTTACTGTAGCACCCATGGTGTATTACCTACAGCCTTTAAAATCGTAAGAAAGGATTGGTTTAAAAGAAGCTGAAAATACCATGAAGTTTCCTCATTTTCTGTTGTTCTATTTAAGTAAAGACAGGAATTCATGGAACTGGGACCAAGCACTTCAGTGAGGCGCACCTTATGCCATCAGGTGTACTTGTTTAAAATTTGCCAGAACAGCTCATTTCCATAAACTTTGGAAGGAGACATGCCAGTCATGTGCTTGTAGGTGTCCTAGCTTTTGATATACAGTGCCATTGAATGAAACATTTTAAGGCCTAGCACAAGTTACTCAGTTTGGAAATATGTTGCACACGTAGCTGAAATAGGGTTTTTCTAAAAACCTATTCTGGAAGGGATCTTGTCCCCTCTAGGTTTCTCTGTTTCTCTCTGTTACATACAAAGGGAGCTTGGGTGACTAGTGCACTGGTGCTTAATTCTGAGATAGCTAAAATTAGGTGAGAGAAATTCTATTACTAAGGTTCATGGGGGAGAAAATTATGACACTCTTTAATGCATAGTTACAGTTACTGAACAAAGGGAACTACAGAAGTCACACTAAGTTCTCATAAAGCAAAATCATTTCAGCTCATGCTTCTGCTCAGACTTGCAGGACTGTTACTGGAATAAATTGAGTATATTTTTCAATATTTTCATAAGAGGATCAGTTGATAGCAACTTACGTTTTCAGTCAGAGGGTTTAAGCAAAAATTCATGCTCCAGCTTCTCAGAAATCCATTTAATTTCTGCTGTAATCTTAGAGCAGAGTTACCAAAGACTTCAGCTGTGTTAGACAACCAGTACTTTTCTGGTAGTAGTGAGTCTATATATGTTCTGCATGAAGAGTTGGACATAACCTGGTCATAACCACAGTGTTTACAATTATGATCAAAACATAAGAAAATGATACTCTCTTATGCTATTGTTATAGTTTTCCACAGTAGGGACATAATAAAGGAGGGAAAAAGGCAGGAACACTGACATAAATGCAGCAAGAAAGCTACTGGATTGACGCCTCTGCTTTATTTGTTCCAGAATTCCAGCAGTGTTTCGAAGAACTCTTTCAGTTGTGACAAGGGATCACAGTAGGTATTTCTTTAATATTTGGTGTAGTAGTGTCACATGCTGTCATGTTTTTAGGTTTTGTTATTTGTGGTTTAGATTTTTGAGATCAGCCTTCTCCAAGACATGTCCTGCTGTGCAAAGACCATTTTTACTATCCCTCTGTGAGAAAACATCTGGGCATATTTGAAGAGCTTACTTTTAACTTAATGACTGTCATCTTCTGATTATTCTATTAAGAAGGATCAGGTAAGGTATCTGGTTTCACCCTCAACTGGGAGAAGCAGCAGAAGTTAGAGGAAACAGTATCTGTAAACTAACCTGTGAGATTACTTGTATTATATTAGTGTCTGTTACAGTCTGAGGACTGGTTTTGGATTCACCTCAGTGTTACTCAGAGCAGGTTTCAAGATGGTATCTATCTGCAGTGTTTTACAGACCACTGGTAAATCTACTAGTTTGTAAAGCGTTTTTAGAGTTCTACAGAAAGAAACGTGCAGTATCTGTATGTTGTGGAGATTTTTTTTTTTTCTGTTTTTTAACTCCTATGTTTATTGCACTAGTGTTTGTGAAAGTTGCTTGTATTCATCTTACTGCTTTTCTACGTTATTGGTTGCAGAGATTTTTTCATTATAGTTTTGATGTGAAGAGCTCTGATATTTGGCTACCTCCATTTACATACTGAACTGAAGAATTTGAGCTTTATAGGTATTTAATAAGTTGTGATTTTAATGAAAACTTTGGAAACATGAAATGCTGACTGTATGAGTCCAAGTTGCAGTTTCTTCTCATTAATATACTGTTTGTTCTCTGCTGCTTTGTTCTGAACTGCCATATCTAATTTCTTCACAGAAGTGCAGACTTTGATCACATTATGGAGGAGGGCTATGAACTTGACCTCACTTACATCACAGAACGGATCATTGCTGTATCTTTCCCTGCTAGCTGTTCTGAGGAAACTTATCTCCACAATCTACAAGATGTAACACGAATGCTTAAATCCAAACATGGGGATAATTATTTGGTATGTGTATCAGTCTTTTGTGCTGCATCTTCTTCTATCCTGCAGGAAGACCACTTGTAGGTTCACATATACTATTATAAATTAAAAGTCATTCATCTAAAAACTCTTTAGTCCACCTTTACAGCTTTGTAAGCAAGAGCAAGATTTTCAGTAATGTTTTAAGCTGTTAGATAAGGACAAATATTAAAAGCACCTTTCTGCTGGTGGCACTGCGGTCTCTATTTTAATAGTAGATAGTCAAGTGCTATAGAATAATTTGCACTGTTTTAATTGTCCAAAGCATACTTTTAAGAGATCCTCATGCTGCAGTGTGGAATGTGTTCTTTTTTCCTAGCAATCGGTTAAATCTGGGTCCTTGGCTTGGGTATCTGATGGTCTCACACCATAATTCCTGGGCTGTCTCTGCTATATAGGTTGTGAAACAACAAACAAACAAAAACAGGGTTACTGTTTGTGCATTCTCTCTAGCTCCTTCTCATTAACTTGATTTAGATGCATTTTTCATTCTATTTAGTTTTCTGTAGGAAATTAGGTTGTGAGCAAATCTCAAATGAGCTCTATGTGCAGAATATTTTTTTTAATGATGATCTAAACTATTACTCTTATGTGCTGTTTTCTCCCCAGTACATCTGTAACCTATAACATGTATAGTCTCAGCTTGTTCTGTGAAAGTGAATTAAGAACAGGGACAGTATTTTATTTACATTTTTTCTTCTATTAAGTGTATTTTTAGTCAGCATGTATTAGAATCTATTAGAATCAAATCCACAGCTTCAGGAGCATAAACTTGACTTACTGCAGAAATTAGTTTATAGAGTGATTCCACCTAACAATTTAAATATACTATCTTTTGCTCACAAACAGAGGTGTCATAGATGCATTATGGACTAGCTATTGTCCTCAAGATCCACCTGTAATACTTGTAATGTTGTCTGATGTCCTCAGAATGCCTCCTGATTGTCCTTTCCTTCCACTCCACCTGGTGCTGGTAGCTTGCAAGGTGCAAGACAATAATAGTTTGAGGGTGACCTAGATGCAAGCTTTATGGTTTCCAATTCACCTGTTGTGAGTGGCCTTTCCCATGTGACAGCAATATTTGTGGTGTTTCGGAAATAATCTTGTAGTCTCACTGGAATTAAATCTTATTAAATAACTGTTTGTATTACAAAAATCTGCTGTGTGTATGGTAAGTCTTTTTTAGGGTGAGGAGATGCCCTCTCTCTAAGTGGGGTTGCAGTCAGTTTCTCTTGCAAAGTTTTGATCTGCTTTTTTTTATTATTTACTTATTTATTTGTAGAAAATATTGTAACCAGTACTTTAGAAATCTGCTGGCTTGGTCAAAAGAAAGTTTGATTCCCTCTGTTCAAGTATGTTTCTGCAAATTTTCAAAATAACCTGGTGAATCATAGCCAGGTTGTAGAGCTAGAGAGCTCGTTTTTAAACTATATCTGTTGTTTCTCATGTTTCAAAGACCCCTTCAGTCTGCTTGAGAGGCATGGGTATAGCAGCAAAAAGTGAACAAACAAACAAACAAACAGAAACAAAAAAAAAAAAAAAAAGAAAAACACCTACAAGTGAGCAGTTCTGCTGAAGCTGATGAGAACAGTTTTATTCTTTCATTTAGTCAGGGCCTCAGCTAGCAGAAATTATACTATAAATCAGCATTTATCGTTTCTTATCTAGCTGTTCTCCTTCTGAATTTTTGTATATGTTAAATTGTTGCCACTACAGTTGATAATGAGAACAGAGAAGGGGGAATGAAACACCCAAAGAATTGGGTGAATGTATTGTTGCCTGTTTGGTCTCAGTCTGTTACGAAATGTATGAATAAAAAATCATAAATATCTCATAACAATAGAGGATTGTACAGTTTAAGACCAAAGTCCTTTATGGAGAGATGGATGCCTCTCCATAGCTTACAATGTTTTTTTCTCTGCTTCGTTGTCCTTGAAAGAAAGAAAAAAAAGAAAAAGAAAAAAAAATATTTTGCTTCTCAAGAGTTTGGTTTCTAGAAGAAATCAAGAATTCTGGCTTTTCTCCAGCAGAGAAAAACTTGAAAACTGAATTTGTGTAGTTTCTGTGCAGTGTTTTCATCAACTTCTTTTGTTTGTATACGTGTAATCTTGGCCAGCAAGAGGAAAATCACATTATGTTGAAAAATTCTAGATTTTCCCCCAGAGGAATCCAGGTGATGTGTCAACATTCATATAGAGTTGTAAAAGAGCTGTTCTTTGAATGCTGATAGCCTTTAGAAGTTGGCTGTTATAACAACCAATCTTTTTATGTCAGAAATATCAAAAGACTTTTTTTTTAGTTTACATTAATCAGGAATTAAGAATCTCTGAATTGGACAGCAAAAATAAAGAAATGAGAGAGATTATGTATTCCATGCTTTAAAGTGGACAAGAAACAGTACTGCATTGGTATCTTTGCTTTCATTCAGTGTATTTTCATTGACAGATTCTTTATGCGGTAAATGTTTATTTGAAAAAAACAACCATTTCGTAGAAGGAGATTTAGTGAATAGAATGAAGCATTCTTTTATTCCCTAAAACAATTGTCTCTTGGTTGCAAAGGAAAGCATATTTTCTTGCAAGATTCAAAGGCTTGGCTACAAATGAATGCTGTTTTTCACCAGTACTTTCAAAATATACACAGTGCAAACATAAACAGTTTAAATGACACAATCACTTTGTCAACTAAAAAACTCAGTTTGCAAAAATCAATTCATCATTATGTTTCTGTTTAATCAACTTCACTCGTAATATATTTATCATGCTATTTTAACAAAAAGTTTGCCATGCGTTGCGCTTGTAGGAAAGCAGTAACGCTCAGTTGTTCAGCTATTTTGAGCTTTTAGAAAAAAAAAACATTATCAGTTTGTCTGTTCATTCTCTAACAGATTTTATTTCAGTGTTTATTAGTTATGATTATCAAAGCAGTTCTCTTGATGTTAATTTATAGCAATGATAAATGAACAAGTTACCTTATGTCTGTTGCTGTTTTAGTGTGGTCCAGTGGCATTTTTGTATCCACAGTGACTGAAAAGAGTTCTTTGAAGAGTAAACTATTGTAAATTAATTCATGCTGGTTAGACGTATGTACATACAGAGCATACAGAGCAGTTGATGAACAGTGACTCATTTATGTCAAAGGCATTAAGAATGAGATGGTAAATACTGTTGTCTAAATTCATTGTCAATTCTTTTATGAAAGCAAAATAAACTCCCAATCCACTGCTACAATATGTAAAAAAATCTCAGTGGTTACTCTGCAGTTTTAGTATATGTATATTTGTTACTGGTTAGTAATATAAATGCTGTGCATTTTGTTTGTCTTGCATATGTAAATGATATGATAACACTTGTGTGCTGCTGTTGTTTTTCTAGTTGGAACTATTTGTTAATTTTAGTTCATGTCATGTTTTGGCCACATTCCTCTTTGCCCTGCATTATACTCCACATGAGGCCTCTGCTGACTTCAGCGTCTAAGTTTGGTCCCATCTGGTAGAACAGTTTTGCCTGAGTTTTGCCAGAGACTCTCCCAGTCTCTTCTTCTTAATGGAATGGGCTGCAGGCTGGTGAATTTTTCCTCAGGCAGTACTTAGTGTTGTTATGACCACAGGACACCTTTCACATTCCAAAATTGCAGCAACATGCTATTTGTTTCTGTTCTTTTTCCTTTCTGTTCTGAGGTTTTGTATTTCTGGTCATCTGATAAAGGAGCATACCAAATGTATGACCCTTCAGTGTCTTTGTGAAAGTTTCCATATTTTTTAGTGCTAAAAGGTCTCCATATTTTTGTTCTAAGGTGTTGCTGAGCATTCATCAGAGTGAGAGAATTAATATGACCTTACTAGTACAAGTAGTGTAATTTAATCCCAGTTCAGGATTAAATTCTATAGGGGTGAGGGGTGTTTCCTCTTTGCTGTGTATAACAAGGAAGGGTTTCTTTTTTCTCCACTTGCTTTATATTACTTCATTTTTTATTTATTAGGTGAGGTCCTAAAATTTAGGGCAAAATCATTTAAGCTTCATAGAATTAAAGGCTAATGCTCATTTTTCCTGTACAAAATCTAAGTAACTATACCTTGAATATACCAAAAAGGGGCTAAAAAGAATGCAATTAATCTTCCACTTGCATCTATATATAGCATATGCTTGTCTTGAAAGCCTCCAGTGAACACTTCTTTTGTTTCTTTATGTGAAATGTTGGTTCCATGCCTTCTGGTCTCCATTCTGAGATGACAGAACTCCTATAGTATCTCAGTTTGATCTCTACTGTATAGTTTGACAGGAACTTAGCTATGTCCCAGGATTTGAGTTTGACTGATCTAGCAGTGACATATCCATCATGAAGGG
Organism: Anseranas semipalmata; assembly: GCA_013399115.1. Classification (NCBI taxonomy): domain Eukaryota; kingdom Metazoa; phylum Chordata; class Aves; order Anseriformes; family Anseranatidae; genus Anseranas; species Anseranas semipalmata. The sequence goes on along the minus strand of VXAA01006856.1, from coordinate 17,757 downwards.
GGCTGTAAGATAACACACAAGAATGTCAAGCTGCTCTTAAATATGAATACAAGGTAGGGGGATAAGAAGAAGAAGAAGATCACAGAATCTCCTGAGTTGGAAGGGACCCACCAGGATCACAGAATCACAGAATCATTTAGGTTGGAAGAGACCTCCAAGATCACCTAGTCCAACCTATAAAGGATCATCGAGTCCAACTCCTGGCTCCACGCAGGACCACCCCAAAATCAAACCATATGTCTGAGACCGTTGTCCAACCGCTTCCTGAACTCCGACAGGCTCAGTGCAGTGGCCACTTCCCTTGGGAGCCCGTTCCAGTGCCCAAGCACTCTCTCAGTGAAGAACCTTTTCTGAACATCCAGCCTGAATCATCCCTGCTGCAGCTTGATGCTGTTCTCTGGGGTCCTAATGCTGGTCACCAGAGAGAAGAGATCAGCGCCTGCCCCTCTGCTCCCCCTTGTGAGGCAGCTGTAGGCCACCATGAGGTCTCCCCTCAGTCTCCTCTTCTCCAGGCTGAACAAACCAAGTGACTTTAGCCACTCCTCATACATCTTGCTGTCTAGACCCTTCACCATCTTCGTAAAGAAAAGTTCTCACCAAATAGCACTTTCTTTTATTCAGAAAATTTTTGATAATTGATTTCTTACACAGCTTTAATGCTGATTTTAAGAATTCTGTATTTTAAGAATTAAGACTCTCCACTAAATTGTGTAGCAAATATTGACACTGATACAAAATTATATAAGGTTTTCTGAATCATTTGTATAAGACATTTCTAGTTTCATTCCTGCTAAATTACAGTTGGTATTTCTGGAAGAATAACTGTAGTCTTAATTTCAAATGTTGATACATCTTCCTGATGCAAAATAGTATGGACAATGCATGTATGAATTTTTGATTGCTGCTTAGCTCTTCAGCAGTAATCTGTTTAAAATGCAGACAGAATCTTTGAATAAAGACCATGTTCCTAGTTTTATAAGGATGTTTTAAGCTTTCTTTTTTTTAGGGTTTGAGGTCAATTAAAGTGATGAATGCCCTTTATGGTCAATATCATGTGTGATTCCATAATCTTATGCAGCTTAAAATACAAGCTGTTTTCTTAAATACCTTGCTAATTGTGGGGATTTTTCTTTCTCTGGATGAAATTCTTGTTCAAAAACTGTAATTTTTCCTAAAGATGGTATAATGTCTTCCTGCTTCCACTGTGTCCATGAGCAGCAGGCACCAGCTTCAAAGTGATTTAGTTTAGCCTGTTCAGTTCTTAGCTTGTTTGCTGAGACTGCCCATGAGAGTGCTGGTTAATTCCAAAGTGGAGGGTATGCTTTACAAAAGCGTTCTTGAATTGCCCCTAGGTAGTAGTAAAGTATGTAATAGATTTATCTCTCATATATATTCTCATTCATATTTATGGTCCTTTTATCCCATTCTGGCAGTACGAGACTTTTTAAATGCTTATGAATATCATCTATGCTCAGCTCTCTATGATGTAAAATAGCCACATTATGAAAGAGAATCTGACTTAGTAGCACTTTTTCAGTTATTCAGTATTGGTATTTCTGCTATTTGTTAGTGATAGATACTGATTTGAAGTATTTCCTAATGAAAGAGTCAGACATACTTGTATACACTGCTTTTTTTTTTTTTTTTTCGTTCATTTAGCAGTCTATGCCCTTAGCTGTTCCTTGTTAAGCACTAAGTATATGGTAACTTACTGTCTAATAGGTTAACAGAAGTATTGGAAGGTCTCATACACTTAAATATCTATGCCATATCTACCCTGTGAAGTTTTCATGGACCAATATTTTCATGCCAGGCACTCAAATTCAAATATGTAATACACAACCACCCTCCCAGACTTTTTGAATTCTTGTGCTGTGCAATGATTTTGCATAGTATCAGTACTAGGTCTCAGTATATCCCTGACTAAAATAAATCTAGGTGAAATTAAAAAAAGAAAAGTAGAAGAGTTTACTGTCCTTTTTTGAAGTGTGCATTTAGTTTTATCCTATAATAACTGAGTTTACTATGAGGAGTATCTAAATTACATTTGCTAATGTTACCTGACTTTAAATGTTAATTTAATTCAGTAAAATACCACTGCCATTTCTACTAGTAATCATCTGTTTCAAATACAGTGATTTACTACATAAACTGTGAAGTCTTGATGGTTGATATTTTTTCTTTCTTTCTGAACAGGTGCTAAACCTTTCCGAAAAGAGATATGACCTTATCAAGCTTAACGCAAAGGTATTTGTTCACTTCTATAACACACCACTTTTTCTATAGTGTTAAATAGAACTTAAATGGCCTGATAAGCCTTGAAGCTGTACAAGCCTTGACACAGAGTAAGATAACTTTTGGAAGATGATAAAAAACCCATATGCATCCCTTTTGTATTTTTATTTTTTACCAAGTTCTGTTTTGTGCCTGTTAGGTCTGTGCTGTACAAAGCTGTTTCTGTTGTTTTCTTAGGCTTTACACACTGAACCTGAAGCCTATGGTGGCTACTGGAGAATTCCTATTGATTTAAATAAATTTTATTCCAAGTGTGCTTTTCTTGTGTACTCATGGAATATCAGGGGTTATATATTGTAATATAAAGTCTGATGGCTGAAGCTAGTGAACTCAGTTCAAATACAAACTTTCCTTTTGTATTGTCTTTTCATAGTTGCTTCTCTGTACAATAGAGACATAAGGAAAGGACCTATTGATGTCTGTCTTTTGTTCTTCCTCATACCTTTCCCCTTCTAACTGTTGTATTTGTTGTATAAAATGAAATGCAGTTGCTCTTCAGCATCTGTTACAAAGCCTGAATAGCACAGATGTATATTCATAGCAGTAGATTTACACATGCTGCCTGATAAAATACTAAAAAGACTCTTAATTTTGACCTTGTGAGTACTTTATTGATCATGATTTAAGTTGTTCATGGTTACTGTTTTTGTAAGTGTTCAATATTGTTACTGTTAAATATGCATATAATGGGTTGAGTAAACAGTATTATATAGTGACTAAAGTTGAATAGAAAATATGAATGAATCAAATCTGTTTTACATGAAGAAAAGAAATTGCAAATTTAATAAAAACAATCACAAAATATTTGGCCAGGTCAGTCAACATTCTTTGTTTTAATTTTGATCTTATAAGTCTTTTACTATTATAAATTACCTGAATTTCTAATTGAAAATTCTTTAAAAAGTAAAAATCTTCAGAAATGTTGTGATATATCAGTGGTTGGTGGGTTTTGTGTAGGGTTTTTGTTTGTAAAGGTAATCCCTGCTTCCCCTTAAAAGACCTGTAAACATTTATTTACATCATGGCGTTTGAATGTAATATGTGAAATGATTTCCAGGTGTTGGAAAAAGCACCATCTTCACCATCAGAAGCTAGAATTTTAATATGGAGTATTATGGTAAAGGTGACTCTTGTTAATGTTATTTGCTTAACTGCAGATTATGGATGTGGGGTGGCCTGATCTCCATGCACCACCTCTCGATAAGGTGTGCACCATCTGCAAGGCTATGGAGTCATGGCTGAACAATGATCCTCAGCATGTGGTGGTGATCCATTGCAAAGTAAGCGAGTTTTGTGTGTACTCATTGCCTATCAGTTTGAAATCATTTTCAAAAAGCTTGTCCTTTATCCTTATTCATTTAAAAAAGAAAGAAGTTTGCTCAGTTTTCAGTGTTGCTAAATGTTCAGGTGATTTAAGTAGGCTTTAATCTACTGACCCTGCATGCTTGTTATCACTGCCTTTTTATGATAACTAATGTTCTAGCCTCTACTCTGAGTATAGCATGCAATTATGTTAGTTTGCTTCTTCAAACTCAGTAGTCAGTGCAACTTCTGTGAATTCACTTAGAATCTTGAGTTTTTTCAGCTCAATAGCAAACTCTTTAGAAGCATTTCAAATAAGGGTAGGCAACAAATCACAGGCTTGACTTCAGTCAGTTTGGTCCACATTGCATATCAATAGAGGTTAAGCGTCCAAATGGCTTTCAGTATGCTAAAGTGGATGTTAAGGCAATTACTGGCACAACAGAATACCCTTTTCTGGACCTCATTTTTTTTGTCTGTATTGGAAAACATGGCCCACAATGTTGAATATAGCACAGTGATTGTACTGGCTAATAAATCATCATCTCTTTACAGTATAGCATGGTTGAGGGAAATGAAGACATTTTAAGTACCTCCTGGGCTGAGACAGGTTCTAACTGTAATTTCAGTGTCATACAGTAATGCTATTATTGTGCTGTGCTGCTTCTTCTCCTTGCTCACAATGAAGAGAAATAAAGAAAAGCCTTAATTAAAAATAAATATTATGAATTTCAGAACTGAGTTGGCAGCTGTGCTGGTGACATGAGGCAAGTCTGTCTCTGTATTGCTGGCAGATATTGCTTTAAATAGAATGAGGGTGATATGGGACCAAAACTTCTCTTCAGGTCAAGTTATATAGTCCCCAGGCCTGTATGGCTTGCTGGCAGAATGCCATGATTGTATGAAATACTATTGAATTCTTACTAGCTGTAGGACTGCAGCCAGGAGAATGGCCCAGACATGGTACAAAGAAAAGGGGGAAAATATTATTATGTATTTTATTTGCAAATTGGTAGTGTATAATTGATTAATACCTCTCGGTAATAAATTAAAGAGTTTCCAACCATAAAATAGGTGTAGCTATCCTGTGTCAGCTATGGGTCTGAGAATGTTTTGAAATCAGTGAGAATTACTACTTAGTAAATTATACTGAATTTACATCATGTAAACTATTTAATAAGATTCATAACATTTTTTAAATACCCCACAGAAAAATAAGCAGCAGTTGTAAGTTTGAGATGCTGTGGGGTCAAGGAAGTAAAAATGACAAAACCTGTCAGAAATCATATGCTTTCCAAACTATGTATTTTATAGCATTTCATGCCAGAAATTGCAACATTTTCTAGATTTGTCTTGAATGATCTCTGGAAAAAATAATATGAAACAGTTGAAAGAATGTTTTACTACTGTTCAAGTTTGTTTGTTTTTTTTAATTATTCATAGTTTTGTTTTGATATGAAAAGATATTGAGTATTTTAAATGTATGTTTAAGAAATAATTAAAAGTTTAAATCTATTAAACTTACTGAATCTAACATTCAAAAGAAATACCAAGAAAACTTAGTACTATGGCTAGGCATATATGGGAGTTAATGGGTTTACTTGAGGACTCTGCTCTTGAATATGAATGAAGAACTAGGAAGTCATTAGCTGAGTGATATTTTCAAACACAGGCAAGGAGTTTAAGTTCCCATGTTAAAGTTTCAGTATGACACAGGTAAGTCTTCAGTCTCCTAAACTGATTTCCCCTGTGTGCAAGAGCTTCTGAGCACAGAGGGCAAAGATTAATGCAAATAACATGATGGGAAAAATTCATCACTGCAGAAGAGCTAGAGATAGGCTTTGCTCTGTGGGTGTTGGCATCCATTTGTGCAAGCTTTCCTCTCAGTAAGACTCGACAGACATGCATATAGAAATCCTGCTTAGCATTTTTAATGTCATTTGTCAACCACCTTGACACCAACAGAGAGATGAACTCCTGTCCTTGAATACCACCTTTCAAACAACATAGGAGATGCATGAGCAAAGGGAGTCTCTGAATGTCCTGTCTTAAAGTTCTGTTTAGCATGGGTCTTAAGTAAAATAATGTTCAATGATATGCATTATAGATTAAATGTTATCATTCCCTTTTTCCTAATACAGGGAGGAAAAGGAAGGATAGGCGTAGTCATATCATCATATATGCACTTCACCAATGTTTCTGCAAGGTAAGCTGTCAATAGAGGAAAGAGATGAATGCGTATTGTACATTTTTCACAATTAGGAAAACATCAGAAAAAGATGCCTTATAATTGTAGTGCTGTTCAATTCCCTGGTTAAGGTTTGTTAGCTTGGCTTCTCAGGAATATTGGAGCATGTCTTAAAACAGCAGTTTTCTTGTGTTCCTGTTTTCAGCAGGAGGTTGGACTAGGTGAAGATCTGAGTTCTATTCTAATTGGAGATTCTATGATTCTGTGCAAAAAATTATCTAAAGGGTCTTTCAAGATGAATGAAGAAATGTGTGAGAAACCATTTTTATATAGTAATACAATCTTTATTTGATTAAACACATCCATTTGCCACATCCATCAAGTTGCTTCTCTTGAATCAATGAGAAACTATTCCTAAAGTACCGAAGTATTCTAAGTTATTAGAATCTGGAACAAATATTTGAATAGGAAATTCCCAGACATTGATCAAAGTGCAGAACACAGTTTAAGACATAATTTGGATCTTATTTTGAAGGAGCAGGTTTTCAGTCAGTTTAAACAATAGGTGTCTGATTGCTTAGTTTCAATTGTTTCTTTTAGAGTGCTTAAATTATGAACTGACAACTGAAATTTATATCAATAAATACGAAATTCAATAAACGCTGTCAAAAGGATGAAATGTGTCTTTTTTCTTTTAATCAAATTGTTTTCCCTTGGTGTCATTTTTGCTTTATATAAATACATATATACATTTTATATGTTTAGATTAATATGTATATAAACATATACACATACATATGTGTTTATAAGTATATACATATATACAAATATAAACATATAAAATTTCCACTGTAAATGCCATGGTTAAGTCAAATGCGATTCTGAATTCACACCAGCCTGTCAGTAATGGATTTTATCCAGTACTGCAGTGGATGAGGTTCTGGATCACTGTAGGCTGATGGCAAATTTTTCATGGGCTTCAGTAAAACCAGCATGTCAGAAAATAATCTATGTACACTCTGGTAAGCCTGATTGACACGTAAAAGTTGTCTAAGAAATTAAGCGCATTATACATACCAATATATGCTGAAAAAAGAAATACGTATATCTTCAAGTAATAATTGGGATGGTGATTGCCACCATTTTATGATAATACTTTGTTGAGAAGTATTGTGAACAGAATCTTTCAAGTGAGGTTAGCACAGTACTGTGCTGTGATTTCAGTGTTGCAATATTGTATCATCTGGCATCAGATGGTACCTGCCTATAAATGCATTTTAGTAATGTCGTAACAGAAAAACACCTGGATGTGGTGGTGTAGAGCCCAGCAGTGAAAGGTGTCATCTTTGACAAAACAAATTCAGGACTTCTCCAGTTAGGTTTCAGGTGAGGAGTGAGTTTGGAAGCCTTCCTTTAAATTTCTGTATACCTGGCAGCTCCTATCCAAAACTTAGCTTTCCTGTGTAACAATGAGGTTGGGAGGGTTGGGGGAATTTCCCAGCTAGGATTTGTATATCCCTATCATTATCAAGATACTTCAAAACTGTCCACAGCAAAAGCACAGAAGCAGGAATTACTGCAGATGCTACTGTTGAGTGTGCTGTCTGTGTCAGAAACAGTAGTCAGAGAGAAGACTTCAAGGATCCTTCACACTAAATAAAGTTTCCAATTGCCTGTATGCACATGCCAAAAAAAACTAGGCTTAGTGAAAAAGCTTTATGATGCAAAACCGTTTGGGTTATATGTTATAAATATCTGATTTTCTCATTTGGAAGGACTAGTGTGCGGTCAAACTTAACTTGGGCAAGCAGAATTCTTTGTGAGATATAAAAAGCTTCACGCTGCTGCATTTTTTTTTTTATCTTTATAGTGTTAAAATTGTATTGGTGTTGTATGTCTGTATGTGTGCATTTGTGATATTTAGTGTCTTGGAATCATAGAATCACCTAGGTTGGAAAAGACCTTCAAGATCAAGTCCAACCATCAGCCTGACCCACTGAGTCCCATCACTAAACCGTGTCCCTCAGTGCCAGGTACACGTCTCTTAAATACCTCCAGAGATGGGGACTCCATCACTTCCCTGGGCAGCCCGTTCCAGTGCTTAACCATCCTAACCATGAAGAAATTCCTCCTAAAGTCCAATCTAAATCTCCCCTGGTGCAACTTTAGACAATTTCCTTGCATCACCTGAGAAAAGAGACTGACACCCTCCTTGCTGCAACCTCCTTTCAGGTAGTTGCAGAGAGCAATGAGGTCTCTTCTTGGCCTCCTTCTGTTCAGACTAAACAACCCCACTTCCCTCAGCTGCTTCTGTTTTTTCAGTTGATTTGTCTATTGCTTCATTAAACTCCAATTTGATGTACAAGTCTTTTACATAGTGATTACAATTAAATTTAACTTACAACTTGGAAATATATATAATTAATGAAAAATATGTGTTCTGAAGCAAACTGCACTCCATTTGTCAGAACTACAGACAACTACCATCCTGTTCACTTTCCCAGATTGTCCTTGCCCCTAGTCTTTTCCAGACTCGACTAAATTCATGATTTTATGAGAGCTATGACTCTTTCCATCTTAGTATATTTTCTTTTTTTTTGTTTGTTTGCTATCATTAAGGGATATTTAATACCAAGCCTGTGAGAACTCAGATATCACAGATTTTATTCTTAAATCATAGCTCTAGAACCCACACTAACTGTAGGCTTTCAGCTTTTCTTCTAATACTAAATGCAACATAAACATCATAACATTATACCCTATTCTAATAGACTTGTCTTCATGCTACATGCATAACGTTACCATCATTGTTGGCATTGTAATATCATCCTTCAGAGATGAGATGTTCTGACATTTTCTGGGCCATGTGTTTGGAGGAATATGTACTTCTTTCAGAGGGATGGCATAGGGTCAACAGTGTGTTTGTGTGCATCATTTTGAAATAAACTGTCTTAAGTATTGTGGAAATTCCTCACCAATGCTGTCTTTGACAGCAGATGGATTATTGCACAAAACTAGGGAAGAAGTCAGTTTTGGGGGCAAGGGTATTCATAGCACATGCTATGTAATCTTCAACATTCATGAAGAAAAGGCATGACTTTACAGCCTGATCTAGTAACCCAGTCAAGACAATCAATCCTTCTAGACAATTTTTGAAAAAGGTATAAATTAATCTTTTTGCCTGATATGCTTATTTTGTACAGTTTTTTTTCTTGGAACTCATTTAGGTTGAACTAGACATGGAATTTCAAATTTGAGGTTCCAGAGTCTAATTATTTTGAATCTTTTGCTTTTTTTTTAATGTCCTGATGCTAATTAACACTGTCAGCTATATCTATTACGAGATACATGTTTTTTATGCGGTATATAGATACAACAGAATGAGCATAGCATGTTGCTTGTGTGATTAATAGCATTCTTACTGATTTTTGGCACTTTTTTTTTTTTCTGTACCCTCTTGCCATCCTCCACATGGATGCAGAAGACACACGTCAGACCCATTTCTATTCTGCATAAAGAATGGAAGAAAGTGTATTTTTTTGAATGTTTCTCCTTAGGTATATGTTTGAAGAGTTTGTAGTTACCTGATGCAGAGCATTTCTTCTTTAAAGACTGATATTTTTATTTAAAACATTCACTCCGTTGGTGGCTTAAGGTACAAGAAACAAAGACTGAATAAATTGTTTGACTGCTTAAATGATCCTCTAGCCCAGCATCCGTGGCACCTCATGTACTGTACTACAGTCAGAGCTAGATAATGGTTTTCACCTCCATAGTGTTGCTGTTGATTTTTAAAAAAGGGAATAAATGTGCATTTCTCAGAGAGAGATCACCTGTTTAACACTGAAGAAATTATGTCAAGTATCCTTTTTGCAGCCTGAGCTGCTTGGCTTTGCTAAATTTTATTGCATTGCAACATGCTGGAAATATACAATTCAGCTAATTGAATAAGGGAGAGGGTGCTTTGCCTTGGGAAGAAAACTGCCCTAAGGTGTGGNAAAAAAAAAAAAATTCTTGTCTGACCTGTAAGTGCAGGGCTTCTAGTTAGGTACTTCTTTCCTTGCCTTCTTTTTCCCTCCATCTATGTTGGCATATTTCAAGCAGTAACCTGCTGAATTTCTAGGATAACCCCAAACTGGAATAATGTGGTATCTGTGTCTCTGTTTTCACAGTGCTGATCAGGCTCTAGACAGATTTGCTATGAAGAAATTCTTTGATGATAAAGTTTCAGCTTTAATGCAGCCATCCCAAAAAAGGTATTTAACTTATTTCTAATTCATACCAATAAGAAATGTCATTGTTATCTTCTGCCCCCATACCTTACTCCCTCCCTGCTGTGTGAAGGCTATTTCCACAAGATCCTCCAGTGATTCCTGAACTCTCAGCGCTTTATCTTATGTTAATCTTCCTTGACTGGTGAGATCTCACCTTCAGTTCCTGCACATAGCCTGAGACAGGTAAGACCTTTTATATCACAATGCATGTATTCTTACTGCATTGTTTGTTAACAAGAAGAAGGTATCACAATCTATTTCTTAACTGCACCAAGATAATAATAAACTCATTTTTATATAGCATAAATGATGTGTATGGAATGTGTATTGATTAGTGTGTAATAAAGATTTTATTACCACTTGCTTGGAGATCTGCAGATTATGCAACTGTTCTATGTCCATGCTAGTAAACGTTTGTCAAAACATGCATTATGTATTCTGTCTATCTGGACATCTTACCTGTTCAGTCTGTCTGCATGAATAAAGTTGTGTTAGGATTCAAATTAAGCAGTTTGGAAAGTGGATAGTTCTGAGGTTGGCTATTTACCTGCTTTTGACATGCAGTAGTGAAGGATTCAGTACCAAAAGAGATTGATATCCATTAGACAAGTGAGTGTGATATAGCTGAATCTTCTTTTAGAAATGTAGAATATCACCTGGATTTGATTCAATAATTACTGTTCACTCATGCTAATCAATATGTACACAGTAGTTTTTTAGAAGTTGTGTAAAGGATAAGGCTTTGCTAGTAATTAGACAAGAAAAAATGACAAACAGAAGGCAGGTACTTGGTTCTGTTCATCTCTAAATAAGAAAAGCTTTCCCATTGCCTCTTGAACCCATTTGGTGACCTGCACAGCATTTTGCACTTGAAAAATAATAACACAGTATCCCATTAGACATCAAATAAACTTTTAATAAACAGAAATTTACTGGCCTCATTTGTTTCCAGTTTTAGGCCTGCATATATGTCTTGTATTTTAATAATAAGGATTTGACAGTGGTTCCTTATCAGATACAGAGATGTGGACTGTAGGAACAAAAGGAAATAGATGTTCTTAATTTCTTCCCATCAAGAGGCCTTATGCATTAATTCTATATTATGTTAGCTTAGGTTAGGTTATTTATGAGCATTCCTGCAGCAGTCACATTGCCATGACAGCCAGTGATTCTCACAGCAGCATCTGTGTCTTGTGCCTCATGGCAGTTTTTAACAACCATATTGGCAGAAAGCTTCAGTAGGTACTGACTTAGGTGATCTGTATGCAGATGTAAGCTAGAGATGAAATAGATATAAATGGTGGTATCTTGCTATCAAAATAAAGTGAGCCTTGCTAGCTGTCCATAAAAAGAAACCTATTGTAAACCACCACAACCCCCATTCTGGGGTAGTAAAGATGTCGTGGCTGGGCAGGATATCTTTAGTTGTGGTTGTTACCAGGAGCATGCAGTAAGTGTTCAGTTACTGAGATTTTTGATTATTTAAGGAGCTGAGAGGAATTTGTTTAACACAGCAGTAATATTCACTTGCATGTACGTGCTTGTGAACTCATGATCAAACAGGTATTAAATAGCAGTACAATGATTTTCATGTTGCTATAGTGCTGAATGAAATCACTTCCCAGTATAAAGATGTTATTTGCCCTCATTAACTTTTATACTAAGATTTCTGATGAGGACTCTTGTTGCTTTTGTTTTAATGAAGTGCGCTTCACTGTAAATGGAGTGGCGTCTTTTTCATGCTGTTGTGCAATCAAATTCAGACCTTTGGTTGCAAATAAAAATGTATACCAAAATGATTGACTTCACTATTGCTACTAGTTCCTGTCTTATTTAAAGTAGTGATGTAAATAACTAAAGTAAAGACATCAACAGTAGCAATGTAACAGCCATGGATTTAGTAATTTGGTGAATTAAAGCATCATTTCATGATATTTTATGAAGATTATTCTTTTGGAGTTATGTGCAATGTCACAATGCTATTCAGCACCCATGGACTAGAAATATTAGTGTAAAGAATGTATTTCCCCAATATCGTTGCATTTCTGATTTTATCTAATTCAGACAAATTTTGTGTTTTTTAGACATGTGCAATTTCTAAGTGGCCTGCTATCTGGATCAGTGAAAATGAACACAGCCCCGCTTTTCCTGCACTATGTTATCCTCCATGGCATCCCAAGCTTTGATGCTGGAGGAGGTAAATTACCTATCTTTTCATATCCATAGGTAGGCTTAAAGCTTTTTTTCATTCTGGACCTTTCTAAAAATCCTGCGTAAAACTTAAAGTAGAGTTTGATATCAGTCTAAAAATTGCTAAAAAATGAACCAGGAGAAGAGAACTATTCTATGACTAGAAAATGAAAACAGGTGACATAAATTTTTTGTCCTCTATTAAATGAAGTGATGATGCCTAGTTTCTGAATAGTTGTGTTCCCAGTTCCTGCAGAACCTGATCATGTTTCATGAGCTGAGAACTTGACCATGTTTCACAGTCATGTTTCCTCCTTCTTTAGGAAATAAACATAATCATAAATGTAATTTCTTTAGAGAGGAAATCTCCTTTAGAGATTAGATTTTCTGTAGAAAAGTCATTTGGACATGGTGGGTTTCTATGGTGGCCTGCTATAATAAGTGGCTTTAAAGTTAAAGTTTCAAACCAAGGTATTGTGCGAGAGCTTTTACAGAATGGTAGAGGAGTATAGCTCTATATTTTCTTCAGCCAAGAGTTACATAGCACCTGTCTTTTGAAATGTCAGCAACATGAATTCTTGATGCTCCATTGTTATTGACTGTTTTTATTTCTAAAATTTGTCTTTTTTTCAATAAAGACAAAATATTGTTAATTGTAGTAAGAAATTTGAGGTACTTGATAGTTTTGAAATAAAACTGTAGAATAAATATTTTGTTTAATTCTGAAAATGCTTTTTTATTTTGTTTTGGGCTTTGTTTTTGTTTTGTTTTGGCCATTCTCTTTCATCCCTCATTCATTTTGTTTTCCTCCAGAAAAAGGGTGAAGGAAAAAAAAGTACTTTATAAGGAACAAAGTGTTCTGTCTTACTTTTCTCACTAGAATCCTTTAAAATCCCCTCCTCCCCAATTCAGAACTAGTCTGAAGACCAGGAAAAAGCAACTTTTTCATAGAATATAATCATACACTTTTTCAAGGAAAAGCCAATTTGGTTTGGAAAGATGTTTTGACAGTCAATATTGTGCCACTTTTAGTGCCACTTTGCTCAGTCTGGATGTGCATGAAATTTCCTGGTTGTAAGATTCAGATAAAAGGAAAATAATTATAAAAATAGTCTTTTTTGTTGACTTTTTTTCAGCTTGTCGGCCTTTTCTGAAGTTATACCAGGCTATGCAACCAGTGTATACATCTGGAATATAGTAAGTCGTAGGCATTTTCCTTTATGTTTGAATATGTTTTAATTCTTACAGTTACAGAATTATATAATCTTCTTTTCTTATTTGTTTCTTTAAACCATTTTTTTTCTTTTCTCTCCTGTTAAGTAGCATAGGGCCAGAAAATCAAAGCCGAATCTGCATTGCTATAGAGCCAGCCCAGCTTTTGAAGGGTGATACTATGGTAAGTTAATTGTACAGAATGAAAGTCTACTACTATGCCATTTAGATTATAGTCTCTCTTCTGTTTTGCATTCTTGTAATAAAATAAATAAATAAATAAATAGAGCAAATAGTTGCAGACATACTACAAAAAAGGTTTATGTTAATATATTTATCATCCTTGATTTTCATATGAATGAAAGTTCCTATAAAGCTCAGACTAGAATGTTTTAAGGACCCAAAACAATTACTCTTAGCATTTACATTTTGTAGCATCACCAAGTGCAATAATATATGTTGTGCAATCTTCCTTATAAAAAATGCCTTGGGGAGTATTTGTAACTTAGTATTAGAATATCCTTGTCCTGCAACTTGGCAGGGAAGATCCACAATCATAAAACTATATGCTGTTAAGAAAATACCTGGTTAATTCTAAATTATTTGGGGTCTCAAAAAGGTGTGATACCAAATAAAAGCTTTCTGATTCCATGAGCAAATGCAGTATTTGGAAAGCAATTTGTGTGTAATTTGCTGTGTACAAAGCATAACTGTGGTTGAATTGCACCACTGTCATTTTAAATCTCTTTGCTTTCTTTCTTGCTTGTAATTTGCAGTTATGCATAGAGAAAGTAAAGAAAGATAGTTGATGTGCCTTTCAATTCGTTAAACTAAGGGGACAGAGAAACAATCAAAATGAATGGGGTATTGTCAGAAAGAGTAGTCCCAGTATATATATGGCTAGTAGTTTTTTTATATTATGTACTTTTTTAACTGAGAAATGTTGGACCTCTATGTAAGGGTGCTTGGTATCAGACTTTTTTCTTTTCTTTTTTTTTTTCTTTTGAAATAATCTATTTTCTTCCTCCTTCTTTCCTTTACCCTTTCTTCCTTCCCCTCTCCATTCTATTTAGTGCATTGTTTTTTTTTTTCTTTCACTGAAAAATGGAGAAGAGAAACAATTTTTTTTAATATCCTGGTATAAATTGGTATATTCTGGAGGTTTGGGACAGTTCCAGATTCAGGAAGATTTGTTACTCATCAGAGGGCTATTGATGCCTAAGCAAATTGAATATGTCACAAAAGAAATCAATCTGAAACAAAATCAGTGTATCTCAAGTGTGTGTTTAAAAAGAAAACGAGCATGTTGCTTTTCACTAATGCTTTTTTTAAAAAAGGTCAACTTCATTAATCCTATGCTATTACCGGTGGTAATTCTTCTGAACAAGCCAGCATCTTATTCAGCATGGTATTATTTGCTAAGCAAAGACTTCCATTCAGTCATGAATGTTTATTAGCTACAGTTTAGCAAAACCATTAGTGGTTTCAGGAAAAAGAAGGATCTGTAGGATGCCCTGACTCCAATTCCAAAAGATTTAACTGCCTGAACTGCATAGGTTTGAAATAAATACATGCATACATACATACATACATACTTGTTTGTCTTATGTTTAGAGAATTCTTAACACAGTGTGAATAATGTGTCACATGTGGTGACAGCCACAGCTGTTGAAAAGTTGCGCTGACATCTGTAATGTGTATGGGTATTTCCCAGCATATTACACTAGCTTGTATTAATTTTTGAATGTGTCATCAGAGGGTAATGGAGTCAGAATTCAAAGTTAAACTAATGAAAAGCTTATTAAGTATACTGAGTGCTAAATGATGCTTTCAGTATCCCGAGTTTAGATATACACTGTTACTGATGGTAAGAGGGCCCAGTTTTTCATAAACAGTTCTATATAAGTGATTTTGGATATCCAAAGTTAGAATTCTTGAAGACTGTTGCTTTGAATTAGAAAGTTATCTGAACTGACACAGTTTCAGCATTTTTATAAACATGATTAGACAGAAAACAGTAGATTCTGGCTAAATCCTGCAACTGTGCAGAGCCAAAACTCTTTGATAAACTGGAGGATACAATATGTTGTTCAGATATTTAGCTTTCTGCATCTTCAGAAACTCTCGTGTATGTTCCACATGTAAAACAATGTGACTGTTTAAACAGTCAAAATAAAGAATGATAAGAATAATATAGTGCTTTAACACAAAGTTGAGGAGGAATGTATATAACCTTAAAGAAAGTCTGATGTTTCTTCAAGCTTCTTTTTGTTCATAGACTGTAATGAAATAGAATTATAACAGTTACTTTCAGGCTGATTATAAATTTTGAAGCAGGTTAGTTCTGATATCTCTCATCAGGAGCTCTCTTAAATCCCCCTTTTGTACATTTTTTCACTTCTTTGCAAGCTTTCAGTTTTAATTCTTTTATGATGGTGATTCGCCTTTACATAGAGTTGCTGGGCATAATGGAGAGTAGGAGATTATTTATTCTCTAAACAAACATTCTAGCTGGTTTTCCTGCCTTAGATTTTGCCAGTTTAAAGGACTGACTTACAGCTATGGTTCTAATGAAATTATGCTGTTAGTTATGTTGGACAAAAAGGAAATAGATCCCTTCAATAGGCAGGGGTTTGTATGCTTTGCTCATTTTAGTGCATGTAAAGCACCATTTAAAAAAATTTGCCCAGTGTTACCACTATGTTGAAGGGGATTCTCTTTTAAAATACAAAAAAATAGTGATTACTTGCATAGAGAATCTTCCAGCCCTTGTGGTTTGCATAGAGAATACCTGAAAAAACATCTCAGGTACAATCAGCTGTTGCTTATACAGCTATGTATTTAACTGGTGTTCAGATAACTGGATGTTTTTGCACACCTGAATCTATTCCAGCTGACTTCTGGTTATGTGAAGAGTAGAAAGGTATTATGTAACTCATTCCATATGCATAATAATTGAAATTCAGCATCTGGTGGAATACAAAATTCGGAGACCTGAAGGAATGTCAGCAGCGCTCTTTATACTACCCTACTAACACTAAAAACCAGGAGATCCATACAGTGGTATTTACTGTTGGATCCTTTATCTATGTCACGGTTTATCAATCTATCTTTATTTGTCTCATTCACAGCAGTGGTATAATGGAGCTGTGAAATCTGAAGGTGAAATCTCCTAGCTCTTTGAAGGCATCAGCAGAACAGCACTGTCTTCCTTACGGTCACAATTTTACCATAAATTTCTAAATATATCACTCCAACCAAACTTCAAATGCTTTTCGAAATAGTAAAAACATGCAAATATCTAAAGGCAGACGTCAGACTGGAAGGCTTTCTCAAAACTGAAAGCCACGTCCAGTTTGTTTCTTATCATCATAAAGGTGCCTGATTAGAACTGTTGGTAGCTTACTTCTGTTTCTGTATAGACTAAGTGAATGCAATTTAAATGAACTCTAATTGTAAAGCTTTTTATTTTAATCCTACACACTTTGTGTTTCATACTGGAGTCTCCTGTAAACATGCATTTCTAGCCTTGTAAGATATCCCAAGCAGTAGTACAAATCAGCAAAATAGAATTACCTCTTCGTGCTACTTACTTGAAGAACTGATACATATTGATAAATGCCAGCAAACTTGCAATGATCATTCCAAGTGTGTTTTGGTATTTACACTTATAATTAAAAATGGAATTTGTTTTCATCTGAAAACATTCCCTGGTTGACTTCATGTTAGATGAAGATGGTATGTTAGATGTCCTGACTGTCCCTAAATGTCACTGTGGGAAAGTTCTGAATTCTTACTGAAACTCATTTAATTTTTTTCCATCTTTTCTGTGCAAAGCTATAGGTATCATGTGCCACTCGTCTTTGTGTAAGCTCACTACTACACAGTTACAAAATAGATTTTTCTTCACAATCTCTCTGTGAAGTACTGATGGGAGAAATAAGGCACTTGTCTAAGGTTACACTGAAAATCTGTGTCTAAGTGAGGAATTGAACCTTGTTATCACTGTGTTCACTGTCTGGAATCGTGCATGTGCTTCATTTTTTTTTGGCAGCAGGAATACAAAACAGACAATTTTAAACTGTTAAAATTATTTTAAATATTTGTATTTAAGAGTGATAATTAGTTTGAATTCATACTGTTTTCTTGAACTTTTGATTCGGCATTTGATTTAGCATGCTTCTTCTGATTTTTGTTGCATTGAAAATGAAGGTGGTTTAAGAAGAATAACCCAATTGATAGAGGTGCATACAGGAGTATACATAGTTATTATAAAGTTACTGGAGTACATAAAAG
>VXAA01006855.1:158386-191479 GCA_013399115.1 Anseranas semipalmata | reverse complement strand
TGGGCCGGCGGGCGGGAGGCGAGCGCGGCCGTCAGCCATGGAGGAGCTGGACACGGATCCGCCGCTGATGGTGAGGGTCGGGAGGCTGGTGGGCCGGGGATGGGGGTTGCGGGGGTGCCGGGGCTCCCCTGACGGACCGCCGTCCCCTCACACAGGTGGTGCCGGGCGCCGACCCGGCCGCCAGGCAGCTGTGCTTCGAGTGGGGCCCCGCGGAGGTGCTGGTGTGCGAGACGCTGTTCGGCCGCAGAGGTGGGGTCCCCTCCCCGGGGTGAGGGTGGGCTCCGGCCCGGCCCGGCCCGGCGGTTGTGCCCGGCGGGCTGGCGGCAGCCCTGGAGCCCGGCCCTGACGGGGTCCGTCGTTACAGGCGGCGGGGAAGGAGGGCCGGGCTCCTCCCGGGTCTTCGTCGTCCGCAGGGACCAGGACATCTACATACAGACCTTGAGGAAGCTCTTCAACGAGTCGCACGGCATCTTCATCGGCCTCCAGCGCAGCGAGGAGGAGTTCACGGGGAAGTCGAGGAAAGCGCAGTGAGTGGGCCGTGGAAACACGAGCTGTCGTCACTGTCCTGGTTTTATAGGCAAATACTATTGCTCCTATAAACCTGGACTAGTTAGAGCTGCCGTTAATTGGCAGTAGTGCAGTCTAAATGACTGTGCTGGAGTAATTTTGCAAAGTGTGGCCCTGAGCCCTCCAGTAGTGGTGCTGAGCAGCACCTTTGCCTGTGTGTAGCCGATGGCAATATAACCACCGTGCATAGCCCAGTTGGCTCCCACCAGATTCACACATGTACTGGAAGCCACCAATGATGCGCAGGAACGCGCGAGACCTCAGGGGACAATAGCCAAGGCACTGAAACTGAAGCAGCTCTCTGTAAATGATGCCTTTTTGTGTTTGGCAGATTGGTTCAAGTGAGTAAAAACTACCGCTCGGTCATAAGAGCCTGTATGGAGGACATGCACCAGGCAGCTGGTAAGTTTGTTTGTTCTATTACAATAAAGGGAAACGCTATTTGTGAATATAAAAACATTTCAGTTCTAAGTTATTACAGCTAGTGTAAAATGGCACGTATAGATTTCATTATCAAGACTCCATTTCCATCTTGGAGATTTCCAAGTTCTTTTGCAAACCTCATCTGAGACTTTTTTGTACTGCATTTTAACTGATTGTGGGGGGGCTTGCAGTCTTCTCGTATCGTGGCTTGCTGTTTTATGGGAAACTGAGTCAAAATTAACAGCTTGCTTCACCTCCCAAAAAGTGAGAGATTTTACTCTTCCCTTCAATCCTTGTCTTCTAAGCTTACCAGATTTGTACAAGATTTATAAAAAATTATAAAAGGTTAGCTTTGTCAGTTGTGTACGTGTTTGGGTCTATGCCTGGTGAGTTATCAGGCATTGTATTTATTTATAAGCCCAGAAAGTGTCATGAAATAAGGTAAATATGTTGCTTTTTGACTTTCCTTATTTCTCTCTCAGTTACAACCCGGGACCCTGCCCTGCACAGCCAGTACAGTACTCAGGTAATCTGCAGTCACATCCATGTAGTCACATGAATGCTGGTTAGTAAATTCATTGAGACCAACACTGTGGCAGTAGTTTGGTTCTATTAGCTAGCTGCACTGATGTTGCTTAATTAACCTTTCTTTTTTACTTTGCTGTTTGTAATGTTAAGTCTCAGGAGTGCAAAAAGGCTGAAAATAACGTGTTCTGTACTGTTTTGTATTCCCACTGATGACAGATTAATATTGCATTTCAATACACAAACAACTTCAATGTTCTCTAAGCTGAATATGCCTAGAGAAGTTGTGGCCTATTTCTGTCTTTTAATTTGTATCTCTGAAAAGCCAATATGAACAATTGTCTTGTCTATAAAAATTAACTGATTGCTATGGACAGCAAATTCCTTTGTGTAGTTGAAGATAAACAACTGGAACAATTACTAAATCTGAAACATGGTCCTGCTTTTTTCAGGTTTCTATACTCTCTGCAATGGAGCTGATCTGGAACCTGTGTGAGATTCTGTTTGTGGAAGCAGCTGCAGGTGAGCAGTGAACTATTCTCATGCTAAGATTGAAGGGGGTTTTGTTCGCATATTTATTTAAGACGTATATAGCATCCATTCTGTGATATTTTAACATATTCTAAGAGATATTTATGACAAGTGTCAATAAACCTTTTAACACTTCTTCTGCCTCAGTAAATTGCCCTCTTTGTATTATGTTGAGATGTTAGATTTCCGTTTTACTTTTTCCCCCTCATATGTAGTACACTGCAGTTTAAATTGGCTTTTTTTTTTTTACAGAAAGGTAATGAAGAAGAGAGATAGCAAAAAATTTGCTGCCAATTTATTTGACTTTAAAGCATAAACACATTTTTAAGCATCAAATATGCTGATGCCAACTAACATTTACACATTCTCTGATGCAATTCTTTTAACTTTAGGATGCAATTTTAGAAGTCAGTTTGCTTACATGATCATTTCATAGTAGTAAATAATTTTCTAAGGAAATCAGATTATGCTAAGAAATATGCTACTTGCTCAGTTCCAGAATTCAGAAGAGAGATTCACAAATTGTAGATTACTTAATCTGAAGAAAAGTTAATTATCTATTGCCACATTTCATGCTCATATTTAGTTAATGAGGTGATGGTAAACTAAATGAATAAAAACATTTCATGGGTCTTTTGGCATTGCAAGATTTATGATATGAATCAGCTTTTATTTCTTCAAGTATCTGGTTAGGGTTTTCTGCTGGACTATACTGCTGTTCTCTCTAAAATTTACCACATGGAAGTCTGTCAGCAGCTTGGTGCTCCCACAGTGTGGCTACTTTAGGAACTCTGTTCCTTTATAATTTGAGTATGGTAGATAGAGATCCGATTAGTAAACCTCATCGTATGATTGTCAGACCGTTAAGGTTAGAAGCATACAAAATAACAGTTTGGGACCTAACAGAATGATACCTTCTCTGCCTAAAGCTGGGCCCCTCTTGCTTCGCCTCCTTGACTGGGTTCGACTTCATGTCTGCGATGTAGACAACATGGTCCATGAAGTTCTGAGCAGTGAAAATCCATCAAAACACAAACTCTTCTGGAATGCGGTGAGTATAGTCACCTGTAAAATTCTTAGATTAAGAGAATTCATGCCTATGTGTTTTGCCTTCCTCCTCCCTACTCAGCACTGGGCTATATCTCAGAAACTGATACCTAGGGCACTGCTGCTGTCTGCCTGTATAGTTTTAAGATGAAGCCATTATTAAGACCATCCCGCCTCTCATTCCTAGCCTGATCCTTTCAATTTCAAGATCCATAGAGGTCAAGACTTACACTGTGTATTTGAATTAGTGGGCCTAAAGCATTTTAACTCTACTTAACTTGCCTAAATCACAAGTTAAAATTCCCCCTGATAATCTACCTGGGTATTTGGTAGCTTTACACAGTGTGGCGCTCACAGACGTGGTTTCTGCAGGTGGATGTCTTTGTGCTGCAAGGCCGAATGGATGAAGCACGGCACTTGCTTTCCAAGGAAGCCAGTGCCAATCCCACGTCAGTGAGCACGTACAAAATCCTGGATGACTTGATGAAGAAGATGCCTGTGCCCAATGTATGTACAAAGCACGTTTTTTTTTCATGCAGTTCCATTGGGAAAAGAGATAAGAGGGATGACAGTATTAGTCCTGTCTATTTCATCTCTGCTGTGGCTCCTGTAACATCACAGCCTGTTGACCATTAAAACATCTCAATCTTAATCCTTTACAGTAATAATATTTGTGTGAATTACCCAAAAGACCCAACTGTATGGGCAAAAACCTGTTAGGTGACAAACCAACGTAGTCAGAAACATCATTTTTACAGCAGGATATGTTATCTAGTTGTCTGAAACAGTTACTGTTGAGAACTTACACAGGATATTCTTTGAAGACCTTACCGGCAGGGTTTTCCTCTGTTGCAGCAATCTCCTTGTGGAGGAAAAATTGCAGCTGCATCACAATAATCTTTCACTGGTTCTCTTAGGGTCCTCTGCCTCATGTGCAGATGTGCAAATTAAGACACTTCTAATGCAACTGGAAAATAAGGAAAAAATTGACAGCAGCTTCACGTTTACCTTTTTAGCATGGATGTCTGTGCGTTCAGCCCAAGTGCCTCTTGTGATTTGACTTGATATTTCTTTATTTTATGCATCTTACCCTGTATTCAGCTTGGCAACACCCAGACGCTGACCGAGTTGGAGCTGAAATGGCAGCACTGGCATGAAGAATGTCAGCGGTATCTACAGGATGGAACTTTTGCTTCCAATTCCCATATGGAATCCATCTGCAAGGTGTGTTTTGGCTGAAAAGAAAGAAAACTGGGCAAGTATTGGATTGTCATGTACTTCAGGAGCCATGTGTAGTCATAAGTAACTTAATTATGTTGATCTGTTCATTAAATCAGAAGATTGCAGGCCAACCTTCTGTACTGTTCTTTGTTTTGCCACAGTCTTTGCAAGCCTGCACAGATGATTTTCCTGTCCTAGACCATAAGGCTAGGCTCTGATGGATCTTTGTCCTTTGCTGTTTAATTTTGATTAAATTATCAACTTTGCAAAATGGGAGTAGTGCCTCTGAAGAGTTAAGATGCAGCTATGTACATTGCTGAATTTGCATAATTACTTCTTTGTTTTTCTCCTGTTAGATCCTGCTGGGAGATGAGAATGCTATACTGGAAAAAAAAGAACTCATGACTACTTGGTACCACTTTCTGGTTACCCGACTCCTGTATTCGCATCCAACTGTGAAGCCAATGGAACTGCGGTTCTATGCACAGGCATGAAATAGAATTATATTTATATTCTCCCCAGTTTCATGCACAGAAGGGTTACTGTAGTTAAAGAAAACTTTGTGAGGGTTGACATCTTACAGCAACTACATATCTGTAAGACTTTTCCTAGAATTTGTAAGTGGACTGGAAGACTGATAGAGTAGACAAATAAGTGTTGAAGACCAAGTCTCTGTAGTGTATAATGTTACCAGTCTTGTTCCTGCAAATTGCTTTCCCAGTTTCCTAATGCTAAAATATTGCTTCTTTTCTGTTAATGTGTTCAGTCTATGATATATTTGTTCTCATAAACTAAATGAGGCTGCTACATCAAAACAAACGTCTTCCTTCTACTATCTCACAACTTTTGTTTATCCTGTCTTGTAATCTTATTCCACAGTCTAGTATGGACCTGTTCCTGGGTGAGGAAAGCAGCCCTGAGCCTCTGGACACAATTTTAATGGCAGCCTTTGAATTCGAGCTGCATCAAGTGATCAAGGAATGCAGGTTGAGTTTTTAAAGTTTTTGATTCTCTAGTTGTATAGTATTGCTGCTGTGTATGTTCATTCCAACGGTATTTGGGGTAGAGGATATGGGTACAGGCCTCCTGATCATCCTTTCAAAGAATTTGGCAAGAATATGTGAAGCGGGTAGCAATTAAAAGTATTCCATTAGGTCTGGAGCATTGCAACCAGATGTTACACTGTAATACAGCTTATGTATGGTAAGAACTGCCTATGGAAAACCTGACACATTCCCTGGCAGCGGTAGGCTTAGCTTTTTCTTTATTTTGCTTGTTTTAAATACAGCATTGCTCTGAGCAACTGGTGGTTTGTGGCTCATCTGACTGACCTACTGGATCACTGTAAACTCCTGCAATCTCACAATCTCTAGTAAGTATTGATTTGCACTGATTATTCAGACACCCAGAAGTAAGAATAAATGAAACAACGTGTAGTTTTTGGTTGAAAAGGAACATCTTGGGCATTTACAGAAGATGGAGAATAAAGGTGCTGCGTGTGCCTCTGAAGTTATAGGCAGCCCAGGTACTCTAAGATGCAGAAGCAGTTGCTGACCTGATGAATTTGACATGCTATTCAGCAGTGCCTCCGTACAATATTAGTTTTTTTTGTTTTAATGTATTTTTAGCTGAAATATTATCAAGTGCCCAAATGCTTGTGATTATTTGGAATAGTGAGAAATTAATCTAAAAAGTTTCCATACATAAGTTTCCAATAAATTTAAGTTTGAGAATTCTGCTACCTGAATTTCCTTGATGTTTCAGAGCCTTAAAGCAGTCATTGCTTTCTCTAAGTTATATTTGCTAAGTGCTGTAAATATTTCGCAGGTCTCCCTAAGGAGAAAGTTGCCCTGCATGTTTAGGCCCAATGTATGCAGTTTATTAAGATAGCCCATGAGAAAAGTACTTTTCATTTATGCAGCATGTTGTGAAATAAAGTCAATAGGCTTTTCTGATGAGGAGAAAATAGTAATGCCTGTTTCTTTTCTTTCTTCACTCCCTCCAGTTTTGGTTCAAACATGCGTGAATTCCTTATACTAGAGTATGCCTCAGGACTCTTCTCCCATCACAGGTAGCAATTTTATTTTATTTTATTTTTTTTGCTCAGAGGCTAGACTAACATCAAGACAGCCAAAACAAATAACTGCATGCTAACAAAGTAAAACGGCAAAACTTACAGAAGCCCCTGTTAGCATTTAAGCAAAGGTGTCCCTAAGGGATCATACGGCACTAACAAGTTTCCTTTCCTGAATTAAAGATGAAAGCTATCAATTAGAACCCTTCGGGTGTATTGACGAGGATAGAATGGCTCCTGCCACTGTAGCATTTTTGGTACAGAGCACTGCTGAGATGCAGGTATTCCAAAGTTGTGTAATAGGCAGCTGATAGTTGATAGAAAGTAAAAGCCATTTTAGGTCTGAATACTAAGTTAATCAGAACCACCTGTTATTAATGCAGACTCAGATTCTACTTGTGGCTTTACCATAGTGCTTATTTAAGATTTATATGGTTGGAATGCTTGACTTTTTTTTTTCCCCCATTCTCAGTCTGTGGCAGCTGGGGGTAGATTATTTTGACCACTGTCCAGAATATGGCAGAGTATATTTGGAGCTTCATATTGAGCGAATACCCCTTAACACAGAACAGAAGGCCCTCAAAGTGCTGAGAATCTGCGAGCAGAGACAGATGCATGAACAAGGTGATTGATTCTTAAGTTTCATTGTTTTATAGTGATACAAGTGAAACTACTGAAAATGATTCTTTCCCTTTTCTCCTATGTTTTTTCCCCTAAGTTCGCAGCATCTGTAAAATCATGGCCATGAAAGCCCTGCGGAATAATCGCTTGGGCTCTGCCCTGTCTTGGAGCATCAGAGCTAAGGATGCAGCTTTTGCTACACTAATATCAGATCGGTGAGTCTAAATCAGAAGCTCTCAGATGACAGCTGCTATAGTGGAATGGTCAGAACAGGGAGAAGGCAGCCATCCTGAAAAGGTCCTGCTGTGGGCAGGTTGAGATTATCTTTCCCTCAGACCAAATACCTGCTTCTGGACTAGAAAATTATGTCCATGGGTACTTTCATCTGCAATACCCTAACTATTTCTTTTCTACACCGTTTTACTCCATGAAATCTAGAGATGAAACAGATTGGCTTTATCTAACAGTCCAGTGCTCTTAGGCCTTGCTTTGATAAACATTTCTTTTGGCAATAGCTCTACCTTATGCACTGCCCTTTCACTTGCTCCAATACAGCTGTTTGATGCACTGTACAGTGAACCAGGGAATGGGTTTAGGTGGAGGATAATCCCCTTCTGTGCTTTATTCAGCAGATTATTTTTATGCACTCTAGTTCACTATACAGTCTCCAAACAAGTTAGTGGGAACCGCTTAAGACATCATTTCTGCAAAAAAAAAAAAAAAAAAAAAATTAAGCCACAGTTAAAACATATGTAACAGCATAAAATTTTATTGTGTCCCTGGTTTTCCATAAACTTGTCACAGTATCTGACCTTGCAGGGTGGAAACATAATAGAATTGAAGATGATGCTAACACTTAGCTTAGACCTAGACAAAAGATCGGGGCTTTACTCGCAACTCTCTTCATGCTTTTTAATCTCTAGCAACCCATGTCATGTACTTATTTTTCTAATTGAAAATAGGCAGGTACCCGTCTCTTCACATAGTTAGAGTATAATTTTGTAATTACACTCTGGATACATGGCCAGGTAATGCTGTATTTTCAACAGTATAAAAAGTGTGTAACAGATTGACTTTTTTTTTTCCTCCTCATTTGTTCTTTGAGGGAGCAGGAGTCATCATATTTCCTTCAACAGAAGGTGAAAGAAAACGATCACAGGAAGCATATGCTGAAAAAAAGCAGTATAATGAAGGCTGTGATAAAACAGATGAAAAGCTTTTAGAATTTTATTTGTTCCTGCTGCTTATCAACTTTTTTTATACAGCAGAATAACAGAACTTTTGTTATGAACTGGGAGGGTTATTTATGCTCCCACCAGCCTCAGCTTCCTGTGCTCCTTCCTTTACTTATTCCTTTTAAAGAATAGATCTCAACTACTACAAAATCTAGAAGAACAAATAAAGTGTCAGTTAAACTCACGTTACACCAATTCTTGGCCACTCCCAGGAAATGTTTTGATGTCTTCTGAAACCCTTACAGGAGGTTGATTAAGATGGAACCCAGTTGTATACTAAAGTTTTCCAAGAAGGGATTAGGAGATACAAAAAGAACATGGAGGATATTCTCCCCTCTAAGCCTTTATTGCATTTTACTTTCTCCCTAGATTCCTTAAGGACTATTGTGAAAGGGGATGCTTCTCTGACTTAGACCTCATTGATAATTTGGGACCATCCATGCTGCTTAGTGACCGGCTGACATTTCTTGGTGAGAAGGGCCTACAGTTTTCATTTTGTTATTTAGAACACAGCTAACTCCACACAATTATTTGAATTTGTCTCTTCCTCCATCTGGCTACATCCTGTTATAGTGATGAGGGGAAAGCAAATAACTGAAGGTAATTTGGGATGCAGCCTGCTTGCTACCAGGAGACTGCATTTCCAATTGCACTCACAGTAGGTATCTGTTCTGCACTGCTTTGAGCAGGATAGTCTTGAATTCCGACATTTGTATGCTTCCCCTCTCTTAGTCTTTTTCCAGACTGTTTCACTGCCTTGAGAGACTTCAAAATATTAGTGAGCACAAGCTAGATGACTTTAGGGGGAATCCTTAGAAAAGTAAAACACTGGTTTAAGTTACTTTGACAACATGATAATTTCACTAACTTCCTAAAGTTCTTCAAAACTCTATATCTTCTGTCAGTTCATTGTGCCAATTTCAAGCTCACAAGCAGAAGATCTCTGCTACCCTTTCACTACAGCAATTGTGCCAAATAACAGTGGAAGGCCTCCAGCTAGTTTCCTTTACATACCACCACTTCCTTCTGGCTGGCACAAGTGCAGGCTGTGGTAACCTGCCCATCTGACTGCAGCTACACTGTGGCCTTTAATTAATGGACCAAGAAAGGAAATTGAGATCAAACACACACCTTTCTCTGGAGACATGGCAGTTAGCAAGCCCAATTACAGGTGCCAAAATCTAATAGGAATTTGGGATAGCCGTTGGCAATTGGACTGACTGCCTTCACATCACAGTGAGGGTGATCCTGAATTTGATCTATTCTCATTTGGTTCAAGCTTGCAAAATTGGAACTGCATTTCCTTCATTTAAATCTTATCCTAAATCAAGCCAAGAAGCTAACTGTGACTTGCCAAATTAGTGGTCTTAATTTGGTATGTCCAGTATCATCCAGTGAACCTTGCATCAGTCCCAAAGAGTTGTAGTTTGTGAAACTGTGTTTACAGGGAAGTGACCTCCCTTCTGTGTTATGTAAAATTCCTTAGAGGCCTAAAAATATTCTGCTTGATTTTCCTTTGGAGGTTTTAGAAACATCAGGTGTGCTTTTGCTGGACAACTTCCACATGTCTATCTAGAGCTCAAGTGTTAATCAAAGGTGAATCTGAATGGGAATCATTACTGCCTGTATTTTGACAGTTTGGTTGATAAAAACAAAGCAGCAGAATAAAACTCACTTTCATCCTCATCCAGTTCTTACGTACTGGATATTAGTCAAACTAATTCTTAGCAAAAGCAGAATTTTCCATATTAACAAAGATCTCACTTTCCATTTAAACAGTTAAGCCTTTCAGACCTCCTGATGTTTTGAGATAACAAGAAACATTCATCCTCCCCTGCTTTCTCCTCCTGTCTCTGATTTTTTGCAGATACCACCAGTCTCTCTAAGCCACTCATGCTGTTGCTCACCCTGCAAGCACTCAATATCAGGCAGTATCAGTTAGATAACAGGCTGATTCAAACACTAAATCTTATCAAGAACAATGGCAGGTTTTTGGCTGCCTTTTCAACCAGCCTGTATTTTAATTTTTCTTCATGCACAAGATTCCCATTCCCCCAGACTCAGCTGCTTTGGAGATGCATTTCTGTTGGGGGTTAGTTCTACCAAAGGCTTCAGGACAGCAAACTGACTTCCTAACATCCCATCCACTAGTTCCAGCTTGTGCTCTTCTGACAGACACTAATGCCTTTTACCAACACCCGTGTGTAGGGAAGTACCGCGAATTCCACCGTCTGTATGGGGAGAAGCGGTTCTCTGAAGCTGCCAAGCTGCTGCTGATGTTGATGACTGCTCATATTGCTCCTTGCTCCTTCTGGATGACCCTGCTGACAGATGCCCTTCCCCTGCTGGAGCAGAAAGAGGTGAGCATGCTGGTCAAACATGACAAAGACACCCCAATCCTTTCTTTTCTTCCTGACAAGTTATCTCAAAGCAGTGACTCCCCCACGCTTTCTGCCCCCAAGGTAGGACTTGTACTTCCAGTGCAAGTGAACTGTTCACGGCAGTTCAAGAATTGCAAAGCTCTCCAAACATCTTATCAGTGGGAACACAAAGGACCCAGAATAGGATAATCACTTGTTTCCCTGCTTTTAGAAAACAGCAGTAGAATAAATGCATACTGATGATTTAAGCACACACAGCATTGAGTTCCTCCTGGTGCTTGGCTTGGAGATTTTTCTAGTGTGCTTCCTTCTGCTCAGCCAAGTTTTTGCTTTAAGATCCATCAAGAAAATGGCAGTTGAGTAACTATAGACTCATGACTGGATAAAGCCCAGAGGCACCCACTCTGACCTCATAGCTCACCCTGCTTTGCACAGGACGTTGCCTTAGAGACCTCCCAAAGTCACTTCCAACCTGAATTATCCTGTGATCCTGTGAATTAAAGGGTCAGAATGGATCTGTGGGAGTGTGAAAGCATTCTCTTCTTCTCAATCAAGTTACCTTCTCAGACCACATGATGTCCTTCAGCTTGATCATTTTCAGTAAATACTCTCATTTCCACAGGTTATATTTTCAGCAGAGCAGACTTATGAATTGATGCGATGTCTGGAAGACCTGACGGCAGGGAAGTCAGATAAGCAGAAATTCCAGGTACCTCCTGTTTTGAGGATAACTAGATAATGAATCAGTGGGGTTGTGGGCAGTCAGGGAAAGCTCTAAATTTCTGTTCCTAGGTGGGGGAACAAAAGAGGGAGAGCCTGAGTTACTGAGGCTGGTATGTGTTATTTTTAAAGGCCAGCCAACTGAGGCATCATCAAAAGGTACTTAAGTACAGAAATAGTACACAGTACTTCCATTCCTCACTGTTCTACCGATTTGGATTGGACTGTGATGTTTTTCCAAGATAAATAACTGCAAATTACATGGGCAATGAAAAGCTGAGATGTTGCCATCTAACAGCTCTAGCTAAGCAGCGTTCCAGGCACAGAACAGGGAGCCATTTGCTACACATGCAAAACTCTGCAGCTGCCAGAAAAAGAAAAGGCTTGGTAATTCTGCCTTGTGTTAATCTAAAAAGTAAGAAATGTAGCTTTTACCCATTCTCAGGAGGTCCCAATGACAGGTAAATGTGTACACTCACTCTTAATGACCTGCATCCTTATTTTCCAAAATCCAGAAAGAGAACCTATCACCAGGTCATTAACTGCATGTAGTAGTATAACCCAAACTCTGCTTGCTTTTAGGATGATGACGTTGAGACCATGAAAGTGGAAATGCTGAGACTTGCTCTTGCACGAAATCTTGCACGAGTCATCGTCAAAGAAGGCACATTGGAAGGATCTTGAAGACAGCAGTGTGTGATTTTACTCTTCCTCTGATGCTTACTGTACATAAACTGACTGATTTTCTAAGAATAAACATCTTGTTTTGCATATTGCTTGATTTGTTCTCATCTTCCATAAACATAACTTTAAAAAAAAGTAAATGTAACTTTTAAAAAGGAGCAGCATCAGAATGTTAAGGTTGCTTGTTCCAACTTGGTCTGGCAATCCTCCCCTTGTAAAGTAAACCTCATTACCTTTGTCTTTTCAGTTGCTTTGCCACTAATACCCAGAACTGAAATTAAGCCTACCTTTTAATGCACTGGCATTTTAGAAAACAGCAACTTCTGACTTTTTGGTTAGTTCAGATGGTCTTGAGATGATGGGTTGAGTTTTAGGATTTCCAAAACCAGCATTATACTCCACAAGCAGTCATTAGTGAGGGCTATCCACAGAGCAAAGTAGGGAAAACAATTTATTTAACATGCAGCAGGACAAATGCATTTGAGATGTATTTACAGTAGCGGCTGTTCAGTATGAAGCAGGAACCTCAACCTACAGGCAAGGAACATTCATAATTTAATTTTCAAAGCTTATAACAATGCACTTCCACGCAGCAAGACTATGGCATCTTTCCATTTGGCTGTACAGCACAGGCAATGCACTGCCATTAACACTGAGAACAAAGCCATTCTGCAGAAAGCACTTGTGCTCTTCTGACTTCCTCAAAGTCACAGTGAGATTCACATGTAGGCATCTAAAGCAGTGAAACCTGCTTCCTCAGGACACACTACAGCACCTGGGCAGATTTAAGTGACCTAAACACTATCCCTATGCCTACTGTGTCTAAAGTGCTGGCAAGAACTCGCCTGAGGCAGAAAGAATTCTCGCCTTGTCCCCCATCCTAGTCCATCAATTTAAAATTGCTGCTTTCTTTAAGAATCTAGAAGATGTAACCATCCTTCTTGCCTGCCTTCTATGTCAGGGAGCTGACAAGGCTGTGGTCCTCATGAGCTTCAGACCACGAATTTACAGTAAGGTCCTTGGCCAAGCTTTGATTCCTCCTTCAGGCTTCTACAACTGCCTGGTGCCTCTGATTAGGGCCCCAGGCCTTTGAATCTGCTGAGTTTTTCACCTCTAATGATTTTTACTTCTCATCACAGTAAAGAAAATATAAATACCTGCAAGCTGTATTTGCAGTAATGGGTTTTACAGCCTCCATTAATTCCAGAAGCATTTTCCCTGGAGTTGTCTTCCTACAACAGGCAGGGGTCTCCTCCTGTGTACAGATTTTCTCAGCACTTTAGGTGACTGCTGCCATTCATAATTTAAAAGCTGATGCTCAACAGCACTGCTAGAAATGTTGAGCTTAGTGCCTAAGGACCCGCCCTATCTGTGCTTTTGTCCCTGGATGTTAAAAAAAAAAAAAAACCACACACATTAAAACAGTCTGTCTCAAAGCTAGTTGAGGCACTGCTTGAGACTGGAAATCGAGGAGAAGGAAGGGACTGGAATCAAGTTTCACTAATTTAAACCTAGTTTGTCCAACTGTACCTACAGGGCTCAGCTCCTCTGCCCCGTTAGCACAGAACACTGATGTCCGGTAAAACTGCTTTCCCCCTTGTGGAGATGATTGCACTTAGCCACTTAATACAGGGAACAAATAAAACAGGGCATTAAACCCAGCACGTGCATTGTCACAGCCCAGTGGAGCTTTCTTTCCTTTTACTGTCTGCTTGTTTCTGTTCAGCCATCCTATAGCTCTACTATTTACATCTTTATTTCACTGTACTCATCTCAGTAGAACACAGAATTCAACTATGTAATAATACTGCCTGCATGAGGGGACCCAAGAGGCATCTCCCCTTATCCCCGGACTCAGTCACTATACCTGATTAGCGGCTGTAAAGACACTTCTGCACACCAGGTGCTGTCCTCCACCAATACTGATAACTCCTTCCCAGCCCCATTGGGTTTACCTCCTCACCACACATCTCTTTTCTCCACGCTATAGAATGCAACGAAGGCAGAAAAATAACCAGTGTAACCATTTGCATACAAAACAGCCCCAGCTGCCCAAAATGGATAAAACAGGGAGGCAGCTAGCAGTATAAAATAAATATATTAACTAAAGATACAGCAGTGTCGCACGACAGAGCTAGGGTCTGCTTACATTGACTGTTGGGAATGAAGCAGAGGAGGGGAAGGAAGGGAGCTAAGTGCCATTTCAGTGTAAAAAATAAGCATTCCCTCACGGAGCCAGCATTATTGCTTAACATGCTTAACGAGACCAGTCTGGCACTGAGGAGGTAAAAGTCCAAGGGAGGGCATGTGTAAGGGCTCTGCACTGAGGAAGCTCAAGGTGGCATCATTACCCCACCAGCCTGTAGGTATCTCTGGACAGCAGACGCCAACTAAAATCCCCTTCTGTTGACAGGTCTCCCCTCAAAATACAATAACTTCAAGTTTAATAGAGTGGAAGATAGAACCAGATTCACCCAGAGGCCAAGATAAAAGCAACCAGCACTGCATGTTACTGGCTGCCGTTCAGTTCATGCTTGGCATAAATGTCCCAGGACCCCTTTAATGTGGGGTAAAACATTCTGGACTAAAGCTACAAGCAGAGTGGTCAGGACATGTAAACAAAGCTGAACATCACCAGTAGATAGCATGTGTGTCCCTCCCCACACCACATTCATTCCAGTCCTGTGGGATCCTTTCCTGGTCCTGTCAAAGTCTCTGACAGTGTCCTAAGGTCATAGATTCCCCCACTGCTCTACTGGGGGAAACTGATCCACTTCGCCAACCTCTGTGCTGGGCTGGTCTCCCAGTGTGAAGGTCAGTCTGTATCTCAGCCTCACTTTCTCCTGCAGGAAAGACAAAAACCAAGAGCAATATGAGAACAGCCCCAGTTGTTCCTGAACAAAACATTTCACCATTACAGCTTTACAGAGATCACAACCGTTGTGCTGCACATAGCAGGGAGAAGAGGGCCAAGGTATGTTCATGGAGTATTTCAGCTACTTAGCGAACCTGAGTTATTTACCTTACAGTTTTTAAAACACAAAAGCTTTATTGCTTAGCATGAAACAATAGGAGAAAAGCATAAATGATCTGCACTCAGTTTGCTGTACATGTAGCCAGCACCCATTGCTCAGCTGCTCCCAGTGAGCCTGAAGAATATTGCTGGAGTAGTTCAACATCTTCAAAATTAAATTAGGCACCATGTACAGGAAGATAAAACAGTTCCTGATCTGCAAGATTCCCCCAAAACAGTAAGCAGGGGGTGGAACCAGTCTTTCACTGAGGGGACATCCATGTGCTTCACAAAGTGAGAGTTTCAACAATCCACTAAGCCCCTCTGGCACTTACCCTTTTAGATCTCATAACTTTCAGCTGATACCTTAAGGACACTTTTGATGTAATTCTCAACCAGTAACATCTAGATTTGTCAAATGATTAGATACTACTTCAGCATACAGCTGTGACCTTTATGGAGCAGGTTACTTAAATGACTAACTACAGAAAGAGTTTCCACAGCTATTCAGGTGCTCCTAGCATGATGAGCAGAAAGGTAAGTGTTAACGACGTTGTTTCACTGGTCACAGGTACCTCTTCTCATAATATGCCAAAGGCAAGGGGCGTGATTTGACATTAGTCTGTTCATTCAGGTCCGTCAGGCTATATATAGCCTCAACACAGCAGAAGTATTTCTACAGCACCAGCTAATTTCACATCACACTAATTATCACCAAAGCAGGGCACTTCCAGTGCACAAGGGAGTTAATTAAGACAAGCTCCTGATGCAGCTCTGATTGTTCTCCTTTAAAGCTGACCCTTATATGATGGTTGTCCTTTTGCTTGGAGAAGTGTACAAGGGTCTTCTCACACCTTTCCTTGCTGAAAAAGTCTTTTGGGGAAGAGACTGTGCACAGTCTCTCTCTAGCCTTGAATTGAAATACCACTGACCTGCTGTTGCAGTGACCACCTCTGGAGGGCAACTTAGAAATTAACAGCTGCATTTACTCATAGGTTTGGTCCAAACTCCCTGAAGAATTCAGCTTACATCAAATTTGGCTGAAAAGGACAGGATAAATCCCACTCCATTACAGTCTGCCCCTCTCACCTTTGTAGGATTTGCCAGAAGCATGACTTGGGTGATGGCAGCAGGTGGCTGGATGGGATTGAATGGAGACAGCTCTGTGCCAGAGGGCGGCTGTAACTTCACTTTCATGGACTGCAAGCAAACAAACAAAAAAAAAAGTGGAACCTCAGGAAGTATCTCCTACCTTGGGGACAATGGAAGATGTATGCACAGGCTGGGGAGATAACAGCAGACATCCAAGCTAAAGAGAATCAATCCACATGTGAGAATGAGGAGACAAGAGCCAGCCCACTTGCACAACATGATAGAAACAGGAAGACCAACAAGTCAGCCCAGAGTAAAAGCACTGGTCAGGTGAACACCAACAGCACCTTCCTACCTGAGTGCTCTTGCAGCAGAGGTTTTAATGCCAGCATCTTCATGAAAACAGGCAGACCATAGCTGTTTGGGTCAGTTTTCAAAATACAAACCAGCCATCCGAAATTGTGTAGGTGCAGTAAGGACCAGAATGGAATAGACTTTCAGATTTAAGAAGTCTTTAAGAAATTCTGATTCCCAAAGACCTCAAGGATGGCTCTATCCACATAAAAGTCCTGCTATATTATGCTATCTGAGCCATCTTCATGACCAAACACAGCTGGACTGATTTTAGATAGAAAAAAAGTAAAACACACACCTATCCCTACAAACAACACAAACTTATCCTATTTAGTGTTTTCTGCCTCTGACAACCACCTTTATGTTTTGGAAACAGGCAGAGCACTGCCTGCAGAAAGGTAGAACCAGGTTGTTGCATTCAAGTCCCTGAGTTCATACCCAGGCCTATCTGAATGTGCAGATTCACATTGCTGTGGGTCCGAACCATGCATCCCTACCTTCGGTACAGCAGCTTGCAGCACGATGTTCTTCACAGGAAGTGGTGCTGTGTTCAGCATCGAGACTACCACAACTAGCACATCCGACCTTCCTGGTGGGCACTCCCTGGCAAAGTGCAAGAGGATCCGGAAGCCGTTCTTGTCATAGGCTGTCACTGGGAGGGCGCTGCCTACCGCAGAGAGAGGAGAGGAGAGGAATGCAGGCGTATGCTGCAGAAAACAATCTCTAGCAGCACTGGCAATCTGACATTTGGCTGGGATTTCTCATCCCAGTTCTCCACTTTATGAGCTTAGTCAGGAAGCTTTGCTTTTAAAAAAATGTTCTGAGAATGGTGAAAAACCTGAAGTACTTACTAGGTTTAATGGATTCCAAGGGAACATGGACGTTGGCCAAAGAAATTTCAGGTGCTTTCATGGGACTGCCTTGTTGCTGAAAAGATGCTGGCTGGAAGAGAGGGCTCCCTGAGCCAGCAGTGCAGCTGCTTGGGAAAGGAATTGGAGGGGCTCCTGGGGCAGTGACTGGCAGCCCAGCAGGTGCTATTAATGGAGAAGAGGTGACAGGGGCTGGCAAAGTAACCCCAGGGAACACTGAGGGTGTTGCCATGCCTTGGGTGGCAGTCCTGGAAGACAGAAAAAACATGGGAAAATTAAGCTGAAAGTGAAGCAGGCATTGCACCACGAACCCAGAGATAACAGCAAATCACAAGGACAAAACAGTGGCCTGGAGCCAGTTTAGAGTCTGTGACTCGGTAAGGTCTCATGTAAGGAGCAGAGCTACAAGAAAAGTGGTGTTGGTAGGATTAAGTATCACTCTAAGTCAAGATGAAAGTAGAGTCGCACCTTGGCAAAGGTTGGCAAGGCTAAGATGGCCAAAGGCCTTTCTACCTTAGCAGCCTACTTAACTTCACATTGCAGACTTAGGCAATAGCGCAGCTGTTGTTCTCTACCCGGTAGTGTCTGCCTTTCCCTGCAGAAGGTGGAACCCTTGTATTAGTTTGTAAAGATCCCAATTGCACATTTCTGCCAGAGAGTTGAATGTCTGTCTCTGAACCTGACACTGCAGAAAGTTTGGTTTTCTAAATGCAGAGACAAAGGAAAGTCCAGAACTTTTAGTTACCCTTTGGCTTCTTCAAGGAGTTGTCCTAACGCATCTATCTTATGTGACATATTGCTCCCCACAGATGAGCTGAAATACCCAGGAGCAGCTGGAACAGTCTTGGGAGGCCCCACAGGTGCAGATGGTCCCGTAGAGAATACAAATGGTGTGGAGATTGGTGTAGGGATGCTGGGAGCGGTCTGAGAGACTGTGAAAGCAGAAGGCAGCGTCACTGATGTTCCACATGTGGTCTGTGATGTGTGATGGAGAAGAGGGTTCCCTGCAGGGTTGCAAGCAACAGTCACCATCTTCGGATTAAAGAAATCCAGGTCCAGCTGGTCATTCTGCAAGAGAGGACAAGTACATGCTCTAACTCACTGCTATCCCCTATTGCAGAGGTGGCACTCTTACAGAGGGAGATAGATTTACCGCAAAAACAGGTGGTGGGTGGCAAGCAGCAAAGTCTGTGGCCTATGTCAGGACTACATCTGATCTGTAATTTAAGCAAAGGAAGTGCTAACATCATGGGGGGACAGACTGGAAACTGAGAAAGCCACGCTCAGGGATATGTACTCTGTTCAGACACAGCTATCCCAGATCTTGGGACTAAGCCAGACTTCCCCTCAGGAACAGCCACCCCTCTGCTTGTGTGTTCCTCCAAAGTAAAAGTGTGTCCTGAGACCTCCCACAATAGCAAGCCCTCCCTCCCTTCCCCTGAGAAATTCCCTCCTTCGTACCTCAAACATGCTCCACTGGTTGTTTTCTGATGTCTCCTTCACTGCTGCAGGGGCTGGGTCATTCAGGCCTAAAAGGAAAAATAACAAGTAGGTAACTGGAGTAGAAAATGAGTTAGGTGTCATCCCTTGGCAGTTGTTTCAGTACCAAACTACTTGATTCAGCTCTGCCAGAGCCCCAAAACCTAATGCAAGACTGAAATGGGCTGCAAGTCTATGATGATGAAAAGGGACCAACAGCACCAGCAGCCAACACCCTGCACACAGCTCTCCTAATCCATCCTGATTTACAGCATCTCCTGCTATTCATATCTGGGCTTCACAGGCAGGCATTCTGCAGGCTACTCTGGGAACATCAGAGTTTAATACTGACTCACAGATCAGTTCTTACATTCAGGATGATGCAAGGGAGTGTTTCAGAAATCCTCTGGACTTCTCTAGAAATAAGAGACCTGAAGACATGCAGGACTGACCAGAATCACAGCAAGGAAAGATATCCCAATGTAAACATTTTGGAAATGGCACAGATTACTGTTCCCAACTGCACAATCTGAATCACCAAGCTCTCTCAACCATCCCTCAAACTCCACCAAGATCCAGGACAGTCCTAAGACCTAGGGCTCACTAAGTAACCTATTGGATGAGCCAAGAGCAGGAGGAATCTGGTGTGGCCAAAGTCAAAGGCATCTCATGCTCCTTTTAGCCAGCCCTCACACTCATGCTGGAGGAAAGAAGGGGACTTTGTTAAGCATGGATTGAGTAACACTTTTCTGGGCCCCTCAGTGTCTTACCTAAGCACAGAAGTTCCTCATCCAGCAAGGAAAGGGAGTTGGCTGTGCTGCTCTGCTGAGCGGGTGCGGCTTCCACTTGGCTCAAGGAACTGCTCCGCAACTGCGCACACGTTTGTGGAGGAGGTGGGAGAATGGGGATTTCTGCTGGGGCCGGGGCTACTGTGGGGGCTGGCGTCAGGGTGGTGGGTGGCATTGGAGGTGGCGCGGTGCTGGTGATGTCCAATCCAGCAAGGTCAATGAGGGTGTTGAGATTACTTGTAGAGTTACTCCCTGCAGCGGACAGGAGAAGAGCACTACTAGGAAAGAAGGCAAAAAGCTCAGAGCAAGCACATTGTACAGAAGAAATCATCAGAGAGATGATTTAGGTAACACGGATCCCCCCTTAATCATGGCTTACTGCTCTTTATAAAGGAGAAAGCCCACGTTGTCCACCTAAACAGTTGCTGTCCACAAGTTAAGTAACCAGCCCAGATATTTAGGAAATTTCTATCTGAAAAGTATCACCTGCTCCAGCCACTGCTCTTTCCCAGCACTTCCTGTAGCATTGTAGGATTCAAAATTAAACAGTTGGCCTCCCAGGAACTTACCTTCCACTGCTGACATCACAGGGAGATCCACTTCACCATTGATCACTTGCCCCTCTATTATTTTTTTATAGGAATTTATCACACGGGATAAGTTGTCACTGGCCTGGAGAATATCCCCTACATGCAAGAGAGACAAAAACAACCTCCAAGACTTTAGTCACTTTGTTCCCATTAATGCAGAGAGTACTCAGTTAACAGCTAAATAATTTGCAAGAAAAAACACAATTATTTGGCTGAGTTCCATTATTCTCTGTCTGTGCCACGCTTCTCTAAGCAAGACCCTGACCTTTCTAGGTCCATACACATTACAGTTACAATGAAAATGACTCCAAGGCTTTGTTCTCCACAATAAATCCCTTCTCCTTCCAAAGCAGCAGCTGTTCCACATCATCTCCCCCAGCCTCCTCCTATACTGTCGAGTCCTTGCCTGAATGTAAATGATAAGCATAAAGAGGCAAGAATCTTGTCTTTTTGCTCAAAGCAAAGCCCATCCACAGTTAAGAGGCATTTTTACAGCAGCCGTTCCCTTGCTAAACCCTTGCTTAGTCACAGGTCACAACAAGAGTTGAAAAAGAGAAGTGTGGCTTATTTTACCCAAGCTGCTGTCGTTATCCTCTGTCTCACTGGCTAGCTTGAACAATGTCCGTCTTTTGGTTTCACACCTTTCGTAGAGCTCCTGGGAAGAGAGATTAGGACAAAGGGTCTCATCAGCCAGGAGCCACTGTCAGCAGTATCAGTCAGCGCAGAATGACTGCCCAGGCATTCTCTGGAAAGCCCAAAACAGAGAAGCCAGCTTCCCTTGTGCTGGACATACTAGCGTAACCGGACAACCAAGATCCCCTCTCCCTGCCCTATTAACAGATCTATGAAGCATTACATTAGCGTTGGAGTCCAAACACAGTCTGCATTTTCAACACAACACCTCTCAGTCCTCCCTCACATCAGGGCTTATGGCCCATTCTAGTCCAAAAGGGATGTTTGTTCCTTGTATTACAGTTGTTCCTAAAAGCACAAGAAAGAGCAGAATTCTGCAGCCTCTACTCAGAGTTTACAACCACGCAGAAGAAAGGTGGCAAGAAGGAAATGTTTTCCAGAAACAAACCAGTTTCTTAAGCTTCATACCATCGTTTCACGACCTTGTTGTTAAACACAAGTACAATTTTAACTTTTAAAATTAGAAAAAATGACTCTTCAAGGCCCTGGGCCTATCCAACCATCCCTGTGCAACTGACTACAGCAGTTGCAAAGAAGCTGACTTTATCTCAACAGAAAGGGGATTGAGGGTGGCCTTTTAGATAAACAGCTATCAACAGTTAAATGGATGAACTAGCGGCGTAAACGTTTCTCCCCAAGCTCATTAAAAGAATGTGCATGGCTCCCTGAGTTAGACAGACCAGCATGGGGGACTGAATATGTGGCTCAGCCCAACATAGAGCATAAAAACTAAACTAGCAAAAGAATTTTGAAGAGAGCAACACATTTGAGCTGGCCTCAATGCATGCATTCCTTCCAGCAACTGAGGACATCCAGTAACATCATGACAGATTTGTACTGTGACCTAACTGTATGTTATGATTGCTGTATTGTGTTTGTATAATGATTTCAGTACACTGCTCTATCATTTTTCTAAACTGAAAACTTGTGTAACTTCAAATATCTTTCATTAAATTTAGTTTTGATATCAAACATTTCACCCTCCATGTCTGGAATATCTAAGAGAACCTAATTCAGTACTGGACTCTGACACCCTAGTGTCTGTTTTAATTTTCATCTTCTTGATGTTCTCCCAACCTTGTAACACTAGCTACAGGGGAAGAGGTATTTTCTGCCCCATTCAACTTTTGGTTTATCCATCCACAGTGCTGTAAGTGACAGTTATTATCCACAATCAGTGTGCCCTAGCAGTAGTAAGAATTAGAAATTGCAGCTTCTCGATTCTGCTACACTGCATCTTTGGAGAAGAGCTGTACCTGACTTCAAAAATGTACAAAAGAGCTATTACCCACTGTCCTTGTAAGGCACCAAGTCCTTTAGTGAAAAGTGTTAAACACATGGTTATTTTCTTGCCTGATGTTTCCAATGATTGCTCTTGTTTCTTGTCACTGCTCTCCATTTTATTGCACTGTAATTCTCTGCAAAACTCAATGAAATCTGAACAAGAAGAAAGGACTGACTGCAGTATTTCTGGGAAGCAACAGCTCAGACCCACCTTCATGAGCTCCCTATCTGCCTCTGATGAGTCCTCTTTGCTGTAATGAACCAACATCTCATTCAGCAGTTTTACGTTGTTGTTTACTTCTTCCAGTGTGTGCATGCGTTTTGTCACTTTTTGAATCCGAGCCTCATCCTTCAGGGTGCAAACAGAGACATGAAAAGTGAGTTTTCCTGTAAAGGTCCACAGTATCACAACAGCAGGTGTTATCTGTAAATCATGTCAAGTAATGTCTACTTAAGGTTGAGCTACAGAGAAAAAAAACACACACCAAAACAAACAAACAAAAAACACTCTGTTCATGTGAAGCTTTGCTTATTTGATTACCTTTTCACCACCATTCTGAAACATTAGAAAACTCCGTATTTCCAAAAAGTCTCATTAAATAGATTTTAATTTATAATTATACTACTAAAAATAGAAGCATTCAAAACACTGTTCCCAAAAGTCCCTGTCTGACCTTTTCAGATGATTTGTGTGTGTGTGTGTTTTATTGTTGTTCCTTGATGACATTTTATGAAAAAAAAAAAAGTGTTAGAAGCAAAACATTTACTAGAAACAACCAGCACGCTCTGGTAGAAAATGACCACCCATCTCTGATTTGAGATTCCAACCAAAGACGTAGGAGACAGGAGAAGCTTGAATGGAAACACTGCAGTAACCTATACATCCTTTTCCACCTAGGAGCTATACTTTTTTTTGCCAGAATCACAGTGAGTCATTTCCTGGACTCCAGGGTTTCTAACGACTGCCATGGGTGGATGCATCACAGCTCTACAAACAGGAAGGTGTTTCTATGAGGCCTGCTTGTGAGAAGACCCAGTCTGATGACTCAGTCCTCAATAACCAGGGGTGGTACAGAAGTACCACCAAACCCTGATGTGAAAAAGCATCTCTGAGGACAAGAATGCAGTTAATTTCAACACAGTGTTCAATCCTTGTCTCGTCCCATCAGGGACATCAACTGCAGACTTTTTTGTGATACGAATACCTCCCAGTTGTGATCTAGAGTCAAAATTACCAACATATTCATTTCATACAGCCCCATTAAGTCATCAGATGGCACCCTCTTATGCTACTAACCACCTGGACTAGATGCAAGTTAGCAGTCTTAGAGGTTTTAAGAAAACAATAAGAGGTTGGACATCGCTGATGGTCAGTCTCATTCAGTCCCCACAGTTTAACTACGGAATGTACTAACACAGTGCTCCTGAAGCCTGAGAAACCAAGGTTCTGCCATTCACATGATCGTAAAGCTCTCCACCAATTTGGGGTCAAATTGCTTAAAACCTGCAAAGCAGACCACTGACTGGGAGCAATCCTACAGGAAGTTCTTACCTCTTTTACCATGGATTTTATAAGCTTGTTGGCCTCTTGTAAATCATCTGGGTTTTTGCTTTTCAGCAGTTTGGCTAGAAGCTGTAAGACAAGAAGATGATATTCAGGAAATAAAAACTTTGGCAAATGGAAGCAGCAAGAATTTAAGGGAACAGTTCAGGGAAAAAGATATATAGCCCACTATTACAAAGCTTATACCGCTTTCACAGTTACAGTGACTTCAGCAGGAGTCATTTATGGGTTTGTTTTACATGAGTTGCTACCTTCTTGCTTC
The DNA here is from genome assembly GCA_013399115.1 of Anseranas semipalmata. NCBI lineage: Eukaryota > Metazoa > Chordata > Aves > Anseriformes > Anseranatidae > Anseranas > Anseranas semipalmata. The sequence goes on along the minus strand of VXAA01006855.1, from coordinate 167,462 downwards.
TACACATGACATATACTGTCATATCTCAGGGACTTGACACTAGACAACTATTCCTGCTGTACATGATTTTTGGCTGTGTGTGAAACATTCTCTGCCTTCTAGTATTACAGCAGGATGGCACTAACAACAAATACCTACATAATCATAACACAGACAAGTCTTTGCTTGGATTTCAGGTTAGGTATGTGGACAAAGCGGTCATATTTAAACCAATGAGTTCTTTGAAAGTACAGATCACCTCCCCCAAAATAAAAGCTGAATTAGTGTACTTTCCTTCCTTACTCTAAATGTGCATTAAGTAACTACTTTTTGTTAGTGATTATGATACTAGTTTTTGCTATACCTTGGATTTCTCCTCATCATCGAACACTGGGTTTTTGGGACGAGGCGGTGGAGAAGGAATCAGGGTTCTGTCCACAGGAATCACAGGATCAAACATAACAATCCCTGAAAGCAGAGAGGGAACCCATATGGATTTGCAGTGCAGTCACACCAGGCGGTGCATCCTGCTATCCACATGCTGCTGTCAAAGTGAACAAGCAGCCAATCTGTCCATTGATACTAGCACGCTGTTCCAATGCACAATGCAGCACCAAAATCACTTGGCATGCTAGCCAAAGAACGTTTTCTTTGATAAAGGCCAAATCCCCAGCAACTGTGTTGCCATGTCCATACTGCTCCTCTAATAGCTCAGTACGATCAATAGCTCTCCACTATTTGTCTTTTCCCCTTTCACACTAGCTGTTGAGCCACTATGCAAAGTCCCAGACAACCTAGCTTTGTGCAAACTCAAGGGCATGACATTTCTTTGTAAAAATGAGCTGAGCAGGTAAGCAGACACCAATGCAAGATGGGGTGATGAGCAGACTCCTAACCACGAGTGGGGAAAGAGCCAAGCTTCCCGCTTGTTCCGTTGCCAAACCCCTAGATTTGTGCTCTACCACCAGGAGCTTTCCTAGAACCATTTTTTTTTTTCTTTTGAAGCCACATGCTTCTCAACAGAGCTTTTTTCACTTTGCCTACACAAGACATTTGTATCAGTTTAAAGGTACAATCGTAAAGTGATCTGGTCAAAAAACACAAAAAGCTCTTATTTGGCTTTGAATTGACCTTAAAATTATTTGAAAACTAGTTCCAGGAAGAAAAAAAAAATCAAAATAAGGCCCTACAAACCAAAACAAAATCATATGCAAAGTGTTTAACTTATCTAGTAAAAACAAAAAAAAGAAAAAAGGACCATCCCAACCCAGCCCCACATATAATGACTAGCTTTCCTAAAATTTCAGGGAATTTCTCCTTTGTTCTATCTCCTCTCAGTTTGCCTTGACTCCATAGAATTAGAAGTTGTATGTTTTGCACAAGCACAGGCTGAAGAGAATATGTGAACGAGCAGCTGACTTCCTACCTTGTCGCTTCAGCATGTAGTAGGCATCCTTGATTTTGGATTCTTCTGGCAGTGCCACTGTCCAGCTATATAGCAATTCAATGACTTTGGTCTTCACCTTCTCTGAGACCCGGTCTCCCAGGTACTATGAATGGGAAAAAGATAGAGATTCTCCACATTCTTTGTTTCTTTTTAAGAATAAAGCCCAAACCCCCAGTATGGGAGTTCAATGATATACATTAAGAGGTGTATAATCCAAGATCTAATGTGCCATGCTTAGAGGAAAAAATGTTCCTCTAATGTATTTGAAATAACAGCAGACAAAGGCTTCATGATTTTCTTCAGCAAAAGAAAGTGCAGATACTCTGTTAGTTTCAAAATGTTGCTATTTAAAAATTATAGCAATATAGATACCACCTTCCCACAGTGTCTTATGGGAAAGAATCTTGGAATAACTCACTGCATTAATCATGTCTTGGGGTGCCTCTATATATTTTTCGCCACATTAAACTGATCATGGATATGGAGGGACTTGCCCAGGCACTTTTTACAGCGAGTCAGCAGCAAAGTGAGGATTACCACTCTATGGTGTGTTGCCAAATCTCATGCTCTAACTTCTGCATTACACCTCTCCTCCACTGATGCTGGCGTGTTCCCCCCCACCCCAAGAAAAACAAAACTAACAGACAAAGAAAACAAACAACCACCACCTATCAGATGATGGCTAAAAATCCCTCGTGTTACATGAAGCATTGTAACAATACAAGGGCCACATATGCACAGTAAATAAGTACAACATACTGAGAAAAACAGTAAGAAGAGCACACGGAAAAGTCAGCTAACAAATGTTCTTTGAATACATGCTAGTAAATGCAATGAAGCAGACAGAGCACTGGAAACATTTTGGATGTTGTCTGTAGCTTATGGAGGCCAGACAAAAAGTAAATATGGTAGTAAGGCTCAGGAACTAACCTTTGGAGACACAACTTTTATTAACTCGTTCAAAAAGCGAAACTTTCCTACTTCATTATGAAATCTTCTCCCACAGTTCTTCATACAAGCTTCCAGCACCTGCATTCAAGTAACAGAAACAGGAGCTGAAATGAACACCAAAACCCTACAGTAACAGCTTAGATGTATCCGGCTTACAGGGGGGCTGAAGGACCCGTGTCAGTGAGACACAGATTCCTGCTCTGGGATAGAGGCACAAATCCCCCATCTTTAGGAGTGACACACCAAGACATGCTGCTCTTCCACTCCCAGCAATGCATGTATGGGTCAGAGTTACCTCCCTAATGGGGCTCACAACAATAAACACAAGTCTTACCCGGGGATAACAAATGAAAGCAGCTGAAACACAGAGGTATTTCTGACTGCTCTGTTGCTAATGCACAATCTGGACACTGTGGTTAGGCAACTGTGCTCCCTCTCCCTGTCCACTCCCTCCCAGCAGGGAATTCAGCCCCAGAACTAGCCCCAGCTAACCCCACTAACACACACTGTGCTCCTCTTATATGCCACATGGAAGATGTCAAACGATATATAACTGGGTTTAAGAGAAGGATCAAGGACTACCTACTGTCAAGGCTTGGACTGCCTCCCATTCCTGCGGCGACTGGATCTTATGAGCCAGGAGTCTCACAGCTATCTGTGGCCTGAAACAAAGCAAGTGCCCGTTACAATGCAGCGAAACACACTGAGGGATTTTTAGGCTTTTACGAAGTCTACTGTTTAAACGAGAGATCTTCACGTGCTTAAAAGAAATACCATTTAGTACTTTTCGTGTTTTCATCATTGTACAAAGAATCACAAGAAATCTTCAAGGCATCTTTGTAAGCCTGGCCGTTTGCATGTATAAAAGGAAGCAGGGCTGGTAGTCTGAGCCAGCAATTCCAGATTCCTCTTTGGGATGGGCCAAACAACTCCCAGTACAGTCCCCAGCCCAGGAAATCACATCATTTCTCATGCATTAGTTTCCTTTTTCCAGAAGAAAACACTTCTTCCTTAGCTCACAGGAATGCTGTGACCAGGAGGTTTGTACAGATTTTAAAGATGTGAAGCCCCATCAAGCACTAAGAGTTATAACTCCATTTTACAGACTGTAAAAACAGGATAAGTTTGGCTGGATGAGAACCCTGCAGCTGCAGTGGCTGACATGAGGCAGATTCAGAATTCATATTTTCCTAGTGCTCAGTCTGAACCATGCTGCCCTTCACAGAAGGGAAACCAAACTTCACAGCACCTTGTTTCTTTTGCAGCCAGATCTCCCTTGTGATATCCGTATATATAAGAAAGAAAATTTGAAACTTTGATGATCAAATGAGCTATTTTAAACTGTGCATATTAAATTACTAAGTCTGACATGGTTCGGGACACCCACCCTTCGAGCTCTTTGTTGATCTGGTCACAGAATCCAATGATGTATTCCCAGTCTTCTTGCCTGTTGGATGGGTTGGTGGCTTTATCTTTGGCAAGGAAAAGAGAATATGTTACCAAGCAAGCAAAAAGAAACAGTATAAAAGGTCGTGCATTTCCTAGAGAAAGGCGTTTGACATCCATTGCCAACTATAAAAAAAGAAGTTGACACATGCCCTGTCTGTTCAGGGGAAAGGGTGTGTCCAAGTTGAGGCATCCAAATATCCAGCAAGAATCACAGCTTTCCAAAAAGCAGATGCCAAATATCAAGTACTCAAACACGCTAATCCATACTGTAAATGGGAGTACAAGAGAAAGTATTTAAGCTCACTCAGTTTCCCTCTGCCTGAAATACTCTCTCTTTCTATTTGGCTGTAACTTTAAACTCCTTAAAGGCTAAACCCTCAGATTTTCTACACAGCAAATTCTTTTTGTATTCCCTGGGAGTTTTGCAGAGGTAAGAGCTGGAAGATCAGATGTTTAATAGTAGTCATTTAGCACTGACACTTGTTTTTAGAGTGTCAGGTGATTTGTTAGGTGCCTTAGCATTTATCCTGGGAACTATGAACTGAAATTTATTATTACACATTGAGTTGTTCTTGCAAGTAATAAACACCACAGCCTGTACCTGATTAAGAATTCAGATCCTGGATGCTCAAACCAAGAGACTGATGTTCTACTGACTGGGCTCTGCCAGGCTCCTGGTAGATCCTCCCTCGGACACCAGGATCTCGCTTATTGTACTGACTGCAGAATCCTGAGGCTATCAACATCTCTTTTTGTTACGAAAGTATCTCCTCCATTTATGTTACTTCGCTCTGATGGAGCACTGAATTTACAGTAGACAAGATTCCTGCTTTAATCTAATTTTCCAGCCGAGATGACCAGACATGATGATTTTTCTTTCTTGTAAGGGAAGCAACATTGCACTGTAGCTATCTAAGGTCTGGTGTTTAAGAAGCATTCCTCAAAATTTGAATACAATGGAAATGGATATAGAAAAGAATGCATTACTTAGCCAGATAATATACAGCAGGGGATGAAGTACAGGGGAAAAAACAAAAACAGTACACATGCCTGTACTTTAATCATACAGGAAAGCATAAGGAAATAAATGCATGCAACATTACAAAGCATCAGTTTTTATCATTATTAAAACATATCCTTTTACCTTTCCACAGGCAAATAAAAACAGCTGTCAAATATCTACACTCAAACCTCACCTTAGTCCCCCTAGTGCAGCAGTCCTACAAGGTTTGCTCATCTTTTCCCCTCACAAAAGAATAGTTGTAAAGCAATTTTGTAAATTGTTCCACGGACTGAGCATCTGTAAAATACTCTGCACAGGTGAATCTCTGTGCTTGCTGCTGACTTGCATGGGACCCTAGATAAGTCAAAGGCAGCCAGGGAAGACTAACTGTGGGATCACATCTCACTGTACCAGCTAAGCTACCAAGCTACTTTTTGAACTCGAGAGATTCAAGAGAGGTTTACTTTAAAATGCAGCTGCTACAGAGCCAAGCAACTGTTCAAAACATATGTGGCACTTAAACCTTATTACCACACTCACAGCTGCTGAACGCCCTGGAAGCATCATGAAAACATGGACTTATAACAATCTAAAGTCTTTTCATGCAAGTCAAATGGCATCATGCATGGTCTGGTGCTCCAAAGTACCTCTGCTGCTCTGCAGGCCTAGATGAAAGAAATACAGTTCTTGGCTGGAGTTAATGGAATTTATTTAATAAATACAGGAAGAGCACAAACAAGCAAGGACACTCAACTAAATGAACTCTTTGTTGGTGGCACATCCTGAAATTAGGAAAGAGAGCTGGTACAAACAGGAAAATGTAACCAATGTTTCCTTGCCAAACATTAATTTTAAAGCTGTTCCAAACATCTCCAAATATTTCTTGGAGTGACACTGGATTATTTCAAACTGTCACATTGGATTCCGATTCCTCTAATTCTTTGCACCAAAAGCTCTCACGTGCAGATAGTAAATCCTCAGGAGAGGGACACTACTGAAGGAAGGTTATGTTCCACATGAAGAAACTATTTCGAACATTCATAAAATCTCCATGTGAAACCCTAATTCATAAAAGTTAACGTTCTTGATCAGAAACTTTGTCCTGGCTCTGAAGATTGATGTGTTTTCATGACAACACACTGCTGTGTACAGACACCTTAACTGATTTGCTTACCAATCTCAGTACAAGCCACGTTAACACAGCATCCCAGGCAAACTAATTTACCTTGCTTAACCTTTTCAGCATGTCCCCCACATGAAGCTGCATCATACCTAGGAAGATATAACCTAAAATCCTCTATTTTTATGCTGAAAACTTAAAATGTAGGCAGGAAGCTACTCTGCACTGCCCTATAAATATGGTTCAACCCTTCCATGAAAGGACTGGTTCCAGGAAGAAGAGCTTGGTGCTACAGAATATTACATCCTTGGCTTGTCCATTGAAATTGCCAATATAAACCCATTCGGTACCGGTTATAAAGTTTGATTTCATGGAAATGCTTGCCTGAGAGGTCCTACCCTGAAAATCCCATTTCATATTGGCATCCAAGTAAATCTGAATTACAGGCTGGAAACCAGTCTCTGCACTGTCCCAGTCCTGTCAGCATCTCTGCCTTAGCTTTATACATCCGAAGTGCAGCATTGTCTAAAAGCTGCTTCATACTTGACCTAAGCATCAGAGCCATTCAGTACTCATTTGCTCTGCTAAACCCTGAAACTCTAATGAGTCAACATTCAGATGCATCATTAGATGTGAAACAAAGGTGCTTATCTTCTGTATAGAGCAACAACTCTGGAATGCAGAGAATACTAATTGACTGGTAATGAACGCTCATATTTTCCTGAGTTTACTTCTCTATCAAGATGAGACAAAAGCCATCCCAGCAAAGTGTTTCTTCCGACCAGGTTAGCACATGAATTGGGAACACCCTGTCCAAGCATGTCAGAGTTTAACATTCAGATTCTGTCTGTATCTCAGGGAGGAGAAGCAGTATGCTGACCCATGGTGATACAAGAAAAAAAAACAGAAAAGAAATAAAGAGAATCATAATGTTTTATCTGTCTGCATCTGTTACATACCTGGACATTGCCTAAGCCTGACATGAATGTGACACAATAAGCTTCCTTTTGGAAGCAGTAAACAGGCAGCACTAAAGTCAAAGGATCCAGCTGTGCTTGTACACCTGACATTATCTTCTAACCTCCTCTTCTATTTCAATTAAGTGCAAAAGAAGAGCCTGCAGGCAGGGAGAGGATAGAAGGGATCACCTTCTCTCACCCCAGGTGCCTGAAATGAGACAGGAGATGAAGTGCAGATTTTGCTGCAGCATTAAGACATGAGGATGATGTTACTTCATGGGTCTATGACTCCACCTGATGACAGAGAGACAGGGCAGCCTGGAAGGCTGCATACCACTGGTACAGAAAAATCACTGGCAGTGAATTTCCCATCTTCCTGTGACCGGGAAGTTGGCTGCGCTGCTGAGCAGTTCTGGCCCTTCCCTTCAGTAAGGGCCCAGCAGGTGCACGCCCTCAAGGTTAGCGTTACACACAGTATGTCTTTTTGATAGTTACAAGAAAAACAACCTCAGCAGGCCTGGTGAAAGCACTCGGATGCACCAGCCTTTGCACTCTGCCTTCCTGGCGTGCACGACTCCTCCAGTCATTCACGTATAACAAGCGATCCATACATCCTTACAGTGGGAGGAGCTGTATAATCACACCAGCACAGATCACCGTAGCAGTGACCAGGCATAAACGTACCATCTTAAATGAGAGCAACGCTCAAGCCTTGGAAAATGTGCACAGCTCTGCAATCAGGCTCACTGCAACACAGAGGCAGGCAACACTGCTTGCAGTGAGGGAGGCTTTTGTAACGCTGTTCTTCATGCACTCTCCAGCGACAGAATGTCCTACTGCACGGTCAATGGAGCCAACTTCTCTCTCAACTTCCACAATTAAAAATAAAAAGCACAAAACAAACAGCCAGGAAGCCTTCCAGGCTGCACAGCCTAAAATATCCTCCCTACTAGATATTTTCACACACTTGCTGAATTTGGTGAGTCAGTCCTCCTCAGAGAAAGATTAAAAGGAAGGGATGTGGGTGTTTCTTCATGTGTCTCACTGGCTACAATTAAAAAGAAAGATATTGACAAACTGTGGGAGTTCAGAGGAGGAGCAAGAATTATAAGGGGACAGAAGGGATTGATCTAAAATGAGAAGTGGGAGCTGAAAACATAGTTTAGCCAGTAACTCCTATAACAGATGATGATACCATGTATGCATTTGAATTTTATATAAAAATATCAAGGAAGAACAAGAATTATTTATTCTTGTTAATGGAAGTATACAGACTTTATATTCTGAAGTATTTAGGGGAATAACAGTCTTCTGCTATTTGCATAGTACCCAACTAGTTAGGAACTTTGCTCACCACAGTAATTGAACAAGTAGCTGTACTAAAAAAAGGAATAAAATCTAGGTACCAAAACAGTGATCTGCAGGATTGCCTGCCAGAGACGGGAGCAGAAGCCTCTGTGCTCGGAATATGTGACAGCCGTGACTGTTCTGATGGGGTCACACATGAGTCCCCTCCAGGTCCTCCAGTCCTGGGCTGGACCCCGCAGCGCTGAGGCTCTGCACAGTCAACAGCCCGAAAGGCAGCCAGCTCCCCGGACAGACACGCAGCGGGGAGACGCTCGGCAATGGCTGCAAGACGAGCAAGCCACGATGTTTTTCTGTTTCTCTGTTTTGTATCACAGAATCTTAAACATATTTTCCTTAAAGAATTTTTAAATGTTCGAGTCTGCAGTCTTCTGATGGACACCCAAAACTCCTGCCCTGCAAGCACAGCTAGGCATAGAGAACAGCTTGTCTGCTGGAAAAACATGGTTGTGTAACACAGGAATACGATTTATTTGAGAAATTCCTACAGTCCTGAACCTCGCCAACAACACTGACTGTACATGGCGCTAACAGAAACCCAGGCGGGGGAAGGAGGGAGAGCAGGGAGAGCCCACGAGCCTTTGTGGTCAGAACAGCAATAGCTTTGGAGGTGCTGAGCAACAAGCCTGCCCGTTCCTCACCCCTTTTCACAACTAAATTGCTGATTACCGGACCCACACTGCTGCAGTGCCCCCGCGACCACAGCTCTGGATTCCTCCTTCGCCCACACCGTTGCAGCGAGAGCCGCGGGCCCCGGGGCGGGCACGGCGAGCACCGGGGAGGCAGCGGGGAGGCAGCGCCCC
>VXAA01006855.1:146452-158354 GCA_013399115.1 Anseranas semipalmata | reverse complement strand
GGGGCGGAGGGGGCCGAGCTGGGCAGCGGGCCCGGGGGGTACTCACTCAGCCACGACTCCAGGCTCTCCCCTTCCGCCTCCGCCATGTTGCCGGCCCCGGCCAGCGGCTCCGCCCCAGCCGCGCGAGAACGAGCGGGGAGCGGGGAACGGGGCCGGGCCTGGGGCCGCCCCGCCGTGCCCAGGCCCCTCCCCGGGCCGCCCATGTCGAGCCTTAGCCCCGTTCCGGGGATAACCGGGATCGCTNCGCCAACAACACTGACTGTACATGGCGCTAACAGAAACCCAGGCGGGGGAAGGAGGGAGAGCAGGGAGAGCCCACGAGCCTTTGTGGTCAGAACAGCAATAGCTTTGGAGGTGCTGAGCAACAAGCCTGCCCGTTCCTCACCCCTTTTCACAACTAAATTGCTGATTACCGGACCCACACTGCTGCAGTGCCCCCGCGACCACAGCTCTGGATTCCTCCTTCGCCCACACCGTTGCAGCGAGAGCCGCGGGCCCCGGGGCGGGCACGGCGAGCACCGGGGAGGCAGCGGGGAGGCAGCGCCCCGTCCCGTCCCGTCCCGTCCCGTCCCCGGCCAAGCCGGGGTGTCAGCCCCGGGGCGCTCCCCCGCTGCGTCCCCCGGCGGGAGGTGGGGATAGGCACGCAGAGAGCGGGAGAGGGATGAGGCTGAGGGGGAGAGGGGCTGAGGGGACCCCGGCTGAGGGAGCTGAAGAGGCCGAGGGGGGACCCGGGGCGGAGGGAGGNGGGGGCTGGGCTACGGGTTTGATTTGGGGTGGGACGGGGCTTTGCAGGGCTTTTGTTCGCTTTCCCGCAGGCGCGGCCGNGTAAGCGCGGCCGGGCTGCGTGCGGGATAAACTCGTTACCGGCAGGGGGGACGCGTGGGCTGGCGTGTGTCTGTGTGACCGCCGGGGCGATAAGCGGCCCCGGCTGCTTCCTTGCAAGGGACGGGGGTTGGGGCGGGAGCTGCGGTCGCTCCTGGGCTCTTCCCCGTTGTCGGAGGAGTGCAAGGATCTCTTCAGTGCCTTTGCTTTTCTCCAGAACATTCCCGAAATATAGTCTCCTGCTGCTAAATACGTATACGTAACTATTTTGAGATTCTTGTTCCCTTTCTGCTAGCGCTACCGTATTCATTCAAGTCATCCAGACGCTGGGACCCCACAGCAGCAGGCTGTGAGTCTCTCAGCCCTCAGGAGGTTCCTCTCTTGGGGTACCAAGGGCCGGGCTGTCAGCTGCTGCAATACTGCTTTCGGTGTGCCCCAGGGGGAGCAGGGCACAACCGCTGCTAGAGAACAGCGCTGACCTGATGGGAGCCTTGCGCTTTGCTTTTGTTACACTAGTGATTTATTCCAGTGTTCAGCTCAGTAGTTGCTGATGTGTAGCTTCTAAAGCTGTGGGGTTAGACTCCCATTCAGGTTGCTGTCTCTTTGGTGCAGGGATTGTTGTTTTGCAGCAAGCGTGGGCCTTCCTGTTCATTAGTGCCTCTGCTGTAGCGAGCGAAGCAGCAGTGAAGGTAGAGATGCCTCTCAAGTCTAGCGTGCACTTCTGAGATGTATTCACATGTCTGCCCAAATCCCCTCTAAGACTTATCAGATATGTTGATTTACAACCCTCCTTCTCATCTTGTTCTTTGCAGGCTGACACAGGTGAGATGGAGTCGCTACAACCCCAGCTTCATAGAGCCAGAAGTGAACAAGGAATTGTATCGGAAGCCTTGGGATGAGTTGTCTGAGGAAGAAAAGGAAAAACGAGAGCTTAAGGTTCTTCAACCCGTAAAAGCAGCTCCTCCCAGCCTCTCCAGCTCCGTGTTCAGCGACCCTATAATCAGGTCAGAGAAAGCATCATCTCTGTTATAGCGAGGTCCTATGGAGCCAGAACGCTTGGAAGCTGTGCTGTCCTCTTCAGCCTTTACTTGCTGTGGTGCACATTGCCTTGTGTTACAGCACAATCCCTTTGTTTGGGTTAATCTTTTTCCACAAAACCAGTCCACCGACTGACAGTAATTAGAGATGATTCAAGCAGATCTAGCGGCACCCAAACTTTAGCATGGGAAAAACACAAGGGGGAACCTTATTTCTGCAGGTGATGAAATGAGAATTTAAGTCAGATTGTATTGGACTTTGTGTTTACAGTAAATTCACCAATATGATGATGAAGAATGGAAATAAAGTGCTGGCCAGAAGCCTCATGGCTCAGGTGAGAACTCATGCTTCTTCTATTATGTTAAAACAATACAGAACAGAAGGCTGGGACATCAAGTCCACTGGAATTAGGAATTACCAGAATTCATGTCTTCTCTGCCATCCTAACATGTTTCCCTCTGCACATACGTTACTTTCCTCTTTTTTTACCTGATGAAGCATAAATTTTGTACAAGTTCCAACCTCATTCAGCTCACAGACTAGGTGCTGATAGCTCAGCAGAGAACTCTTTCCATTCTTCAGTGTCTCTTGGACCTTTTGGACCTTATGCATGCATAAACTCAGAGTTTACCTTTAAGAGCATCATTTTTTCAAAAGATCTTCCTTCTAACTCTCCTCATGCCTTATCTTTTGTATACCTTTCTAATGAAGTCCCACAAAAGTGTCACCTGTATGACACAGTTTTGACCCCTGCTCTATCCTACAGTAATTGGTATTAGATGGTTGTCCCATTTGGTGTTGTTCCAGCCCTTCAAATGAGAACACATGTTGCCCAAATGTTCCCCAAACTGCTGATTACTTGAGACACAAAAACACGCAGGCTGTGGGGTCTTGAGTTCCAGGCTTTGGAGGGGAGGATGCTTAGTGCATGCAGACCTGTATTGCTGTCTCTGCTTTGTCCCTGTCCTCCTCTGGCACCTGGCCCAGGTCTGTGCTACTTGGTCTCCTCACCCCAAATGCAATGTCTGATAACGAGACTGAAGAGCTGGAAGAGGGTAAAGTAAAACTTGAGTAAGAGAATCCCTGACTGGCCTGTAGGGCTAGAAAACCAGCTGCAGGCTCAAATGTAAATGGGGTGCTTGCAAAAATGATCTAACTTCATGGAATGGGATAATCCATCTGCTCTGCATGTCTCCTTTTCTTGACTTTGTCCCAAGACTCTAGAGGCCATTAAGAGGAAGCAGCTGGAGAAGTACCACAAAGCTCCAGAAGATGAGAAGGAGACAATTGAATGCAACCCTTACGTCATTTTCCACCAGGCTCTGAAAAACTGCCAGCCCATCATTGGACTCAGCAACATCACGAAAGGCGGCAAAACCTACCAGGTGAAAGGAGGGGCCCTGGGAGCACATCTGGGTGGGAGAGAATTAGCTAGGGAAGCAAATGCACTGTAGCTTGGACTTTCATCTCCTTCAGAGCCAGTTTGCAATCTGAATTAAAACAGCACCTAGAAACCGTGTCCAAGGTAGGATCCTAGCATTCAAGCATGGTAATTTCCTTAGCAGCATTGGTCTCTGCTTCTCTGACTAGGTAAGAAGTAGGGTATGCAGCAAACATTGTCCATGGAGGCACAGATCACTGACAGGCAGCAAAAGAATCAGCAGTCCTGGGGCTAGTGGTCCCATCCTCTTTGCTACATCATGTGCCTTGAGTAAAAGCCCCAAAGCCCTGGGGTGGGTCAGTGTAGCAGAAAAGGTCAACTAGATACAGTGCAATATTTAAAACATGAACAGAACCTGTGTTTAAATACAGGCTCTGCAGCACTCAAGACCTGATGGAAAAATGAAACATGAAAGCATTTCTCTGTCATTTAGTGCAGTGAGTTGGTGACTATCTCCCACTTCTCCTACAACAAAATAGCCTGCATCCAGTTCCCAAATAGGTCAGAAGTCTATACAAAGGTCAGTGTCTGCTTGCAGTACCCAAGACCAATCAGAATTTCTGTTTCGGTAGCAGTGGCCAGTTTCTATGGACAGACGAGGTGAATGGGCACAGATCACGCAGTCACCACCAGAGCTGGTCTTACTACAGAGAGCTGCATGTTGCCATGGGAATCACAGCAGGGTGTAAATCTATGGTGTCCATCTGGACTTGTATGACTGCTGGAGAACAGCAGGCTGCTGCTCCCTCGACGTGCAATAACTGTTCTGGTTTAAATCTTTCCCAGGTCCCGGTCCCTCTGAAGGACAACCGGAAGCGCTTCCTGGCCATGAAGTGGTTAATCACCGAGTGCAGGGAGAACAAGCACCGCCGGATGCTGATGCCTGAGAAGCTCTCCCAGGAGCTGCTCCAGGCCTTCAACAACGAAGGGCCCATCATCAAGAAGAAGCACGTGCTGCACAAGATGGCAGAGGCCAACCGGGCTTACGCCCATTTCCGCTGGTGGTAGGGACTTTGCGACTGGGATGTGTGTGCTGCAGAGCACTGCCACCACCGCCGCAGCCTGAAGAGTGGAGTCCCAGGGCTGCCTGCCTGAGAGAAGCTGGGGGAGAAGAGGGAAAGGTGGAAGCTCCCTTCTGGACAGCTGCTGAGTTAAGCCAGGGAAAGCCTCTCCAGTCCCCACAAGGTTTATTTCCTTTGTGCTCATCTGGATGGGGGAAGGGAGAATTGGAAATAGTTACTGACCCCTGCACGGATGTTCTAGTTTTTTCATAATCAGTTTCCTGTGAAGACAAGCCCTAGATGCTTTTGTTAGAGCAACAATGTACAGAATAATCTCTCTATTCCACATACCTGTTTCCTGGGGACTTTTAAGTCTCTTTGCTCCTGTGATCAGCAACGTTTTGCTCTCTCTGGCTGCATAGCTAGGGAAGAGCAGATCTGGAATTTTTTTTCCCGTACCATAGCCAGCCTTAGCATGATTGGTACAAAAGGCAAGAAAATGCTCCTTTTGACTTTTGGTTCTGGTCATCAGCAACATTCTCTGCACAGACTTGATGGGGCTGTTAACAGAAAAAATAAAGCTGGTCCTTCATGGGGAAGGTTTCTCGATTCCAAACCTGTCTCTGTTGTTTGAATCTCACACTGTTGTTCCAGCTATCCTGGTTGCTTAAAGCCCCGCTGTCACCCTACACCAGAGGAGAAAATTAACATTGCAGCCTCCCCGCTCCAGTCAGGAGCAACTTTTAAGTATTGCTCATAGCTCAGCAGCTGCACAGAGAGAAAGCAAGGCGCATGTTAGTGGAAAACTTTTATTAGAAAAAAAACATTCATTAGACTAATTTGTTTCCTTTCTTTCTCTCCCATTCTTATAAGAAACATACCGTATTTGAAACTTACTAAATTTTGAAAAAACAGTTATTGTATAAAACTTATAAAACCCGTTTCTAGCTACATGTGCTCAGGGACCTATCCTGCTGCAGGTTGCCCTGTGGCAGGTATTGGTGGCTAGTGACCAGTGGTGAAGGCTGTGTCGCATGCAGGTGCAGCCAGTGTGCTGGAAGGAGTCAGAGAAAAGTAGCACTTCGATGAGCTGTTTGTGAGGCATCTGACCATAGTATTTTCTGTAACTTGTCCCAGACAACCAGCTACAACCTGATTTGGGACTGTGAGCTGTGCAAAATTTCCCCTCTGCCTCCCTCAGCTCTGCTGGCTCTTGGGTAAACCAAAATGCTCTCAGCCTAAACCGTGCTTTCCTTAACACTTGTATAAAATGCTGGTTTGAGCTATAAGCCTTCCTTGCCCTTTGCTGGCAGCAGCCTGTCATTAAACAAAACTAGTGGAAGAACTTGCTGGGTTAAACGTGCCCTACCCTTTTCACCTTTCTAAACATCCAAAGTCAAGCTAGCACCAGTAGCAGACTGATACTGATAGTTACGTGTCTAGAGGCTCTAGCCAGTATAAATCCTATTTACAGGAAGTGCTAGAAAAACATTAACATGAAAAGAAATTCAAACTTGGTATGAAGCTTGCTGGTGAAAGTGCTGGGGACATCTCTCCACCTCTGCTGTAGAGGGATTAATCTGTCACTTCGCTATAATAGTATTTCTGGGCAGCGTCCGTCATCTTCCAGTCGGCAGCCCGAAACTCAATGATCTCCAACAGCAGGAGCTGGGACAGGGAGCTGAGCCCTTCCTGTAGAAGGAAGCCATCTCGGAGGAGGGAAAAGAGCTCATCCATCCGCTGTGAGTTCATCTTCTCCAGCTGTTCGCCAATGCGATGGAGCTGTAGGACCAAGCAGTCCACCTTCAGAAGGAAGAGAAGAAGACAGCTGAGTACAAAGGTATTGGGAGCTTTGGCATATCCCTGTGGAGGTCCCCATCAGTCACTTGTAGACTGACTCATGCTGTTCCCTTTGCTCTGAATTTCCAAGAACTGACAGTTCTGCTTCCCACAAGTTGCTGTGATCCAGGAGGCAGGAGAGGCTGCATGTCTGTTCTGGAAAAAGTGCTGGAAAAGCACATTGTGAACTCCCCTGCCTCACAAACAAAATTACAAGAAAAATGCACCAGCAACAGGTAGAAAAATGTTAATTTCCTGCAGGATGTCCACAAGGAGATGACAAGACTGAAAGCAGAGGCTGGAGTAAGGTACCTCCAAGAACAGAGGGAAATAGCTGGACCATTCTCTAAAACTCCTAGAAAGTCAGGAGATTTGCAGGAAACAGGGGCACTAGTTGGGTCTTTGGAGAAGCGGGGAAAGTCAATAGGTCACAGGGGTGGGAAGGTTGTGCTAAGATGAGATGGGGGGAAAAAAAAAAAGCAAAGGGCCCATCCAAGGGCCTATGCACTTTACAGCCACCCAGGATGATTCACTCATGCCCCACGCGGGTTATTGCACCCTCCTATGCTGACCAGACGTGTGCAGAGCTCCAGCTCCAGAAGAGCCTTCTTCATCCTGCTGGGGTCTGGCACAGCATCAGCTCTGAAGGCCCAGAAGATGAGTGGCAGCTACACAAAGCATTGCACAGCATGTCACTGGGACCTGTGGGACACAGACAGCCACTCTGCACATGTACAGCCACTGCAGCTATCTGCCATCACCTCCTGTGGCTGCAGTGCCTCTGCAGATCAGACTGACAGCTGCTTTTCCAGATGTCCAGCAACTAGGGCTGCTGGAAAAGCAGCTGGTTTCTGTGAAAACAGGGGAGAGTCATTGTCTGCATTTTTCTCACATGACAGGAGGTGAACCTTCATAATGCTGGACAGCCCTTATCTCAAGGAACAGCTGGGCTGCTGGGTCTCTCTCTCCCATCATTTGGGCAACAGGGGGAAAAAGCTATGCAAAGAGAGGACATGCAGCCTGGGTAAGGGAGTCACAACCAGCACCTCCATCCTTCTGGGCTGCAAACCCTCCTGTCCACAGGTCTCCTTCCAGCACATACTGGGGAAGGAGGCTCCTGCCTGGTCTTAAAGCTCTCCTCTGCACCAGCCCTCTCTGCATCCCTCCAGGGCTGTGCTTTTTGCTGGTCAATAGGCACATAAGCACCCTTCTTCCCTGCACTCACTTCTTCCTCCTTCTGTAGGCTGTCTGGCTGCGCCAGTCGGAACAGACAGTCATAAACAGGGTTCACCAGAGCCATCATGGGCATGTTGTTCACCTGTAAGGAGAGAGGAGTTATTGTCAGCTTGGTGGCAGAAATGGAAGAAGCTGCAGCTACTTTAAAGAATTCTTCCCCTGCTGCTTTTCAAAGAAGGAAGCAGAATTTAGTTGTGCTGCCAAATGCAGTATCGGTGGGATTTACATAGGAGACCAGACAATTGAGTCTCCAGGAGCCAGAGAAACTGAACAAATGATGTGAAAACATCTATTTTTAAATGTAAGCAGGTAGTCATGGTACTGCAAGGTACCATGACTGGTAAGCACGTAGTCAGGTCACAAGTACACTTGTTGTAACAGTATTTTTCCTGCCTGCAGGAATTGCATCATTTTTACATGTACACCAAGCAGGCATCCAAGTATACACACACTGCAGCAAAGGCTTGCAGACAAACTCCGTCAGTATGTGGGCTAGAAGTGATTTGAGCACCCATGTGACTAAACAAAATGCAGTTCCCCTTGGACCTAATAGCAACTAGTTCCATCTAGGACATTCAGGAGCAGTCAAATCGGGGGATTGCAAACACCAGGTAGAAAACAAGGAAGCTCGGACTTTGTGACTTTTCCCAGAGCTGGCTCTGCCTCTCCAAGGCTGTTTGCCCACCCAGGAGCATCCTCATGCTGAGAACTGGCTCTGGCCCCACACTGCTGAGCCATGGCCATGGGGTGCTGTGCAACACACCTCCAACGCCCCTGCCCTGGACCCCTGGGCTCTTCTGGAACCTTTAGGCAGCAGCAGCTCCTTACCCTCAGGTAGTCAAAGATGTTGCAGATGAAGGTGACGTAGCAGATCCATGCCTGCAGCGAGCGGGTGCGCAGATCCTCTCTGTCCTTGTATTCCTGCTGCAGTCGGTTCAGCAGGCTCCTCCGGAAGACGCTCTGGCCGACTTGTTTGCTCTCTGCCTATGACCCCACAAAAGCAGGATGGAGGGATGAAATTGGGATGTGAGAGGGGCAGGGGGGTGCTGGTACTTGAGTGATGCAGGACCATCCAGATACCTTCCTGCGATGCCCAGAGAGGCATGGAAGCTGCAACTAACTGCCTGCACTCACCAGCTGAACATCTGGATCCTGCCACTGCAGGGGGCAAGTGGAAGAAGAGAAAAGCTGGCTGAAGGGTCAGACTGCAGGGCTGGAAAGAAGCCCCTCTTGCCCCAGCCTAGCGATAACCAGCGCAGGTTAGCAGTGTTTCACTGTCTGGACACAAAGATACCTTACCTGGATGATGGTGTAGCAGATGCGCCCTGCCTCCTTGCTGAACACACAGTCTTTGAGGGACTGGTCCACTATAATATTGGCCACTTTGTCCAGGTCCACGTTGCTGGGGTCTGCAGAGAGGAGGAACACTGTCAGGACGTTTTGTGCTCTGCTTGCTATGGGGTACCTAGGAAGCAACCAAGGTTGGTGTGGGGCCTAGTATAGCCACAGTATGTGGCAGAAAAACTCATGCTCACTCCCACAGCCTCTTCTGCACACCAGCTGCTTTGGAGATACCATCTCCAACAGTTGCACAGTCCTTCCTGGCTGGAGACACAGCCAATAAGATGGGAAAGTACTGGAGAAAAGCACGATAATAAGGAGAAGCAAGAAGTTGATCTGAATCTGAAATCCCAGCACTGCTTCGAAGTTGGGTTAGCGGGAGCTAGATGTGCAAACTTCCACTGGGCTTTGAATAGAGATGTGACCATTGAGCAGGAGACCCCAAAGGCCAGGAGGAGCAGGAACTGGGTACAGGGAGAGGAGCGAGAGGCCAGATCTGGGAGAGACACTGGGTGAAAGCAGGAGAGGAAGGTACCCGAAATCAGAGAAAACCACAATGATGAGCACGGTTCTCTGAGAACCAGGAGCTGGATTTGAACAGCTGCACCATTATACACTGTGGAGAAGGTGAAGGGGGGCAAGAAGAGGCAGGGAGCAAAAAGCTCCCCAGAGCAGCTTTACATATGGGACCCAGTCCCAGATGAACAACATTTACACAACTGCTTTTCTACACTTAGCAATTGATATTAGCAGAAGGGGTCCAAGCATCCAGCCTCATCAGCTAGCCAAGCTGAGTGTGGCAGAGGAGCTAGAAGAAAGCCTGCTGACCTTTGAGTGCTGTTTTCAGCAGCTTCTGAGTCTCGGTGTCAAACGACTGTATTTTATACTCTTCTTTGCCTGTTTCCCCCATGACCAGCTTCCTCCAACAGCAAGAATGAGGGGAACAGATGTGCTAGTGGCAGCCCCTGGGAAAAGAGCAAACAGGGCTTAGTTGGCCTAGACGTTCACCTAGCCATTTGGCAAACCCCATCGAGTGTTGGAGCCCGGGCTTTTACCCTGACAGTCCCCCAGCTCCCAAGAAAAATTCTCTGCTATTAGGGCATCCAGCTCCAGCCCTAAATATAAGCAAAGCCTCACTCCCACATCTTTTTAAGCCTTGCTTCCTACCAGCCTATGACAAGGAGCTTCTGGGCTTCATCTTCAGAGCATTTACATTTTTCTGATGTGAAAAATGTGTTTCAGTCTATTGATCTGCAGGTTCAAACTGGACAGCACACCAAAGCAACCCCCAAATATATCTATCTCCCTTCAGAATGCTTCCCTGTAGCTATACCATGGGGAAGCATATGCAGGAACACCCCAAGCAGCCACTCCCTCGTGCCTTTGAAACAGCAATTCAGCTGATTTTCATGCAAAGCCTGGGAAGATTCAAAACCAGCACCTAAGCATCCAATCCACACTATCCAGTGCGAGCTGAGCACCTCTCCTGCACCAGAGCCAGACTCCCTCAACTCCCAGCAAAACACAGCAAGCTCTTCAACTAAATCCCACAACAGCTCCCATCTCATCCCTTTGCAGTCAAGCACAGCTCTCTGCAGTACAAACGGTGCTGCTGAATAGTCGCTAGATTAATTTTCTTCTGCTTTGTGATGCAGCAAAGATGGCAAGAGGGTACACACAGCACAGAGAAGGCTTCCTTTGACACACACACAAGACAGTCTGCTGGATGCAAAATGCCAGGCTGCCAGACCCACAGCACAAACAGGGAGAAGGCAATCCGCCAAATGAGTTTTGCCAGCTCGTCGAAATTCCTCAGCCATTACTCACCCTCCTGTGCAAACAGGCCCCTACCCCGATTAAAGCTGAAGAGCCTATTGCCCTTTAGAGGCACAGAAATGGATCGCAAACAGCCCGACCCCTTGGACACGCTACTTGCCCCAAAGCCCTGGCACAACATGTAATAACCCAGAGCAGACAGCGGAGCTCGCTGGCAGGGGAGAGGCCCAGCTCTGCCCTCCTCGCCTGCCTCCTGGGGAGGCACAGAGCAGACCCTGCCCCGCGGGGGCTGACAACAAGCCACGGCCTCTCACAGCCACAGTTCTCACCTGCGTAGTGTTACCTGCCCCCAGACTGCACAGCGGTTTCCTCCCCAGACGGATTCACAAGCAGCCGGGCACCCCCTGTGCCGTGCCTGGTTGGCAAACACCTTCCCATCCGACTTCTCCTCCGTACGCTGCCAGCTCTCTCCCTCTGTACCTGCACTCACACCATTCTGCACTGGCAGCGGAGCAGCCCAAGCTCACCAGCAGCCCCGCGTCCCACCGGCAGTGCTGCATACAGAGAACCTGGCGAGAGCTCGGCGCAGCACGCAGCGAGGCAGGAAGCGCCCAAGCCCGTCTGGCAGCGTCTCTGCCGCCACCGCCCAACGCCTCTCCGGGAGCATCCTTCCCCACGGCTCCCTAGGGAGGCACGGCTGCTTTGTACTGCGGTGCCAAATAACCCTGCCCAGAGCAAACCACAACGTGTGAGCGTAAAACCAGCCGGACCCTGGCTGTTCTGGAGATCCTGCTGCTGGCACTGCCTGCCTGGTGGCAGCAGGTGACACCGGGCACAGCATTTCCCATGGGTAAATGCTTGCTTGCTGCAAGCAGTCCCCACGAGATGAGCCGTCCCGGTGCTACCTGGGGAAGGACGCGGTTGGGCTTGGCTTCCCCAGTCCACCGGGAATCAGCCCCCTGCATGCCAGCACCCTACCTGCAGGGTTATACCCGGTGGGCAGGGCTGGACGTGCCCCAAGCCATCGCACGGAGGAGGAGGAGGAGAGCAGCGAGCCTCCCCTGCCACCACTGAGCATGCACCCACGGCCGCCCAAGGGGCATTCCGTTCCGCCCGGGACCCCTGTCCCACCGCCTCCTGCCCACCTGAACCCCCACCCTCGCCTGAGCCCCGACCGGGAAAACCGAAGGGCCCCGGGGATGAAGGGGGACGGCTGGTCCCGGGGACACCGGAGGTCCCCCGGGGCAGGGCAGGGGGAGCCGGGCGCAGCCCCACCGACCTGCCGGGCCGCCCCCGCTCGGTCCTCTGGCCGCCGGGGCGCAGGGACATGGCCGGAGCGTCCCGGGCCCCGCCGCCCCGGCACGGCCCCGGTTTCCTCTTAGGTCATTTCCTCGCCCGAGCCGGGGGA
>VXAA01006855.1:136050-146438 GCA_013399115.1 Anseranas semipalmata | reverse complement strand
CCCCCCCAAGGCACGGCCGGCTGCCCCCCGGCTCCCCCGGGCATCCCCTCCCGGGGCTCCGGGCCCCGCCGCCCCGGCGGCGGTGCGAGGGCAGCGCCTACCTCTGCCCCTCCGGCTCCAGGCGAAAATCGCGTGTCTTTCCCTCCAGGCCAGGGTAAGCTACGGCAGAGCGGCTCCGAGCTGCCACGGCGGTTCTGCTTTCTGCTATATATGTATAAATCAGTAGAAAAAAATCATAAGAGGAGGTGCGTTAAAGCACCTCGCTGTAACAAGAGCTTGCTGAGCGTGGTACTTCATCTTTTTTTTTCTAAACTCCCAAACATTTTACAGGGGAAGATCCCTCAGGGGTTGAAGCTTCAGCAGCATTTAGTCAGCAGCAGAGCAGCCAGGCTGCTGAAAACGGAGAACAGCCTCAGGAAATGCAGAACGAGCAGTTTGTCAACATTTTCTGCAGTGCTATGTGGCCTGGCTAGATACAAACAAAGTCTGAACTCATCCACCATGGATTTGTGGCTCAGGACAAACAGCCGTGGCTCTGACAGGACCCCCTCAGCTCATCCCTGTTTGTGCAGTTCTCAACAGCGACGTCCGAAGCGTCACCTGTATCGCAGAGGGAAGGGACGGCTCTGCCCGCTCGTGACGACCACCCAGGAACCAGCGAAGGGAAGTGAAAACCAGATGGCTCCTGCTGCTCTGCACGGTGGGCCCCGATTATCCTTCCCTTTCAGGTGGCAGGAGGGCCACGGCGGTCCTGCGGGGTCCACGTACCCACTGGGAGGGAAGGAATGAAAAACTGCAGCCAGACGTGAGCATAACAAAATATTTAATGTTCCATCTTTCTAAAGGCAGCCACACACTTTACGCGCTTTGTGCTCAGATGCTTTCAGACTACAGCAGCTGCAAAAGGTCCACTCAGACAACACAGGAAAATGCCACACAGAATTACAGTTCTGCACCACAATAAAAACTTAAACCCAAATTAAAAGCAGTCCATTCCAGAACCAACTGTAAAACATTCATTTCTTTTTAAAAATGAGGCTACACAGCTCTAGATAAGCATCCTGAGAATACGACTGTCCTAGGAACTCAAAGAGCCAGTCAGTGCTACAGGAAACGGTGCGTTCATCACAGAGTTTGTGCGTAAAGGTTCTCCCGTCCAAGGCAGGCTAAGAGCTACGGTGGATCCCATAACCACTGTGCGACTTGTGTGTAATGCTTTGCCTGCCAAAGTGCTTTTGGACATTCTGATGATAAAAGGCACTAGAAGAAAACAAATGCAATTGCTGAGCAGCTTGAGAGGTGAATTTCAGGCAACGCAAATCCCCACCGACAGGATTACATCAGAGTGAAATCCCAGCCATCCCAAGTCGAACTCTGGTGCAGTCTCACAGCACATCACCCGCTGTGTGGATTCACTTGAAACTGGACCGAACTGGTGTGTACAGTTTCTAAGAGAAAATCTGTTCCAGCATATGGAAGACCAAGGGGACTACAACTCTCTCCTATCTCCTGCTCCTCTAATTCTAGGGAATTGTGAGCGGTGTGAGCGGGTTTAGCCAGAGCAGCATCAGAAGTAAGACCTGTCCCCCTAGTTCTTTGTACTAAACCAGTCTCACCCCCCAAGAGAAAACAATGTTCCTGTTACAGTTGTTTCCCCATCAGCGACTCCCCAGTCTGCACATATGAAATTTCTCATGGACAGATGCTGCTGACCAAGGCCAAGAGACAAAGTGGCTTAGATGCAACTCTAATATTCTGTGGTTGAGGTTGTCACCACTTTTTCCTCCTCACTGAAAGAGCAGCTGCCTTTACGGGCCTATAATATTTATGCCTAATGGCCCAAAGGGACGTATAAACCAGGCTGTGTGCCAAAGCTCTCTGCCCACGGAGTGACTCTTTTGGAGCCCAGGCAAGACTGGCACGACAACTTAAACTTTGACTTTGCCTTCTGGTGGAGGCAAGCTCATTTAATGCAGGGTGGCCAAAAAGCTATCCCTGACAGAAGGAGCTGCTCTATACTCTTCATTGCTGCCCTCTCTGTGGAGCAGTCAAGTTGCACGCGCCCTAATGCTGTTTGCCTGCGTCACCTTGAGCTCCACAGCACGCTCTAGGGACATCATCCTAACAGCACACAGTTTTGTGCTCTTTATTCTTTGACCTCTGTGACAACCAAAGAAAATCATACACTGTTGCAGAGCTTCCATTTCCCACTGCTGAGTTCCTAACCAGTTTCCCTCTATTGTGTGCAGTTGAACAGCAGCTCTTTCACATAAAATGGAAAACAAGAGGCCTGTAATGTTTAGACAGGATGGATGGGTCCAGATTTCCTATAGGGGTATGGAGGTCTAGGTCAGCATGGAAAATTTTCTGCTGCAGCCAGTCCTATCCCTGCTAACCATGGCAGCATTCCTCTCTACCAGTAGCCAAATGACAGTAACAATCACAACCTGTTTGTGCCTGTTCTGAAATGAGATATTTCCCTGCCTCAGAAGGACATCATCAGAGGCTAAATTCATTACTGGCTATGATGCATTCCAAGTCATTACAGGCTATGATGTCTTCCAAGAACAATGGACAAACAGTAAACAAAGGCAAAATATTTTTAAGAACATTTTGGGGAGCTCTCAGAAGAACCTAGGTAACACAGGAAAATGCCACTGAAATTGAAGCACTTTGAGAAAACTTTTCTCAACATTCTTTGCATTTTTTCTTTAAGCAAAACTGCCCATTTTTTTAGTGCATGCATTTAACACTCTTAGAGGCTCATATATCAGCCTGCCACCTGACACTGACACTGCTCAGTGAATCTAATTTTATATATTTCTCAAAGTTATCTGCAGTGAAACAGCCACTGTACACTCAAAGATCTCAAAACACAGCAGACACGAAGTTATTTGCTTATTTGCCCTGGGCTTGCAAGGAATCTCACTGGATATCTCGCCTACCAGTGAAACAGCTGCTCTTTAAAAACAGCTTCTCACAATAGTTCAGGATAACTGAGTAACGCTGATATGCAATCAAAATTGCCAGAAGAAGTTGCGTCAACGGAATGGAATTGGTCATGTTGGAATTCGGCCAGACCATTTGGGATTAACACCCTGAATACTGCAAAAAAGCCACAGAAAACTGTGTTAAGAGAAGAACCATCAAACCATCCTCAGAATAATTGCAGTGCTCTGCCCTTTTCACCATTCACCAGATGACTAACATGCTTTTGTATCACAGTGGCTCTTCCTTGGAGGTCTGCCTTCCACATGCTGGTCCAGCTACGCCTTGCTCAGCATGAAAAAGAAACAGAATAAAAGAGGAGGAAGAAAGTCATTTTCCTCTTTTCCCCTCTTACATAAATCAGTGTTCTATTTTTTTTTTAACCATTTATAAAACCTCTGAAACTCAAGAAAAACACTTCTCCAGCTATTTCAACCATCCTTTTCTTGTTAAACACCAGTCAAACAATTCCAATTTGATGTTCAGTTCTGTCACTTCAGCTCATCTTGTCAAAACATTTTCATTTGTTAGCACCACTGTAGGACTGAGGTTCAGAAATGTTTTGAGGCCACTACAGACATACTGGCTAGAAAGATTCAAAGGTGGTATTTTTAAGAAAAATACTTTAGCAGTTTCCACAGGACTTTCCTTCCCTATTCCAATGTAGACTAAATATTTCTAAAACTCTATGCAGCATTTGTTTATCCACTGCATTGCAGCAGGGAAGCAAAGCACCCTGTAGTAAGAATTGGGCTTGTGCACTGAAAACCCGTAGAGCGGGATTCTTCATCTGAGGGTCTACTTATAAAAAGTGTGACCAAGGCAATGCAAAACCCTAAGAGATGTACAGCAAGACACACAGGAAGAGAAACTGGCACTTAAGATACAGTCAAGCTCACCAGAGTTAAAGGAAGAACAAGTTTGAGTCAGCATGATTCACTAAGACGCTGTGTTTAAAGTGGCTGAGAATGCACAGCCAGTGAGTGGTAATCAAGAAAAAACAACTGGCAGCAAAGAAAAGGAAAACCAAGGATCTGTGCACACTAAAGAGGTTTTAACTGACTTCACGACAGTGGTACAGAGCTACCTGTGCAACACAGAGAAAAGAATATGCTGCGAAGAGCAGACCAGAAGCAAGGAAATAAAGCTGTGCAGATGCAGTGATAAGAAGTGGCATTACGTTGGTTAAGCAGCACTAGCTAGCCAGGATCCCTCTCTGTGATCCAGGGCAAGCACAGGAATTCACCCACTTTACTGGGTGTCTTTTCAGAGCACAGTCTCTGCTAAGTAGTTGTATGCTTGGTTCCCCCCACTCACTAAATATGTGCTGATATTAGAGGAGACAGAACAAAGAAGTGCTCTGTTTAACAGCTTCCAGCAAAGCATTTCAGTGTCTTTAGCAGAACTTCAGTCACCTTCTCCACCTGCTTGGTCCCAGAATGTCATTTCCTACAGGCCGGTGGAACTCTGGGAGCTCTGACATTTCCAACATGATAAACACAGAGCTAAGCCTTCAGTTTCCCTCTTCCAGGAGAACACCAGGTAGCCAAGCACATGCCCCTTTCAGCCTTCCTTCCTCTTAGTGCTGTCAGTGTTCTTCAGGGCACACAGCAGGCTGCAGAACAGCTCATATGAAAAGAAGACGAGACCAGTAGAGACAGCAGCTTTCACCAAGCTGGGTGAAAGGCCCTTAAAGAATCCACCCAGGCCCTCCTCTCGCATGATCTGCCTTATGCAGTCCATCAGACCCCTATACATCCGCACCTGCGAAAGAATGGCGAAAAAGTTAAATGAAGAAATCCAAGATAGCCTACCTGGAAGAGAACGCAGAGAGCCCCAGACTATACCACAGAAACATAATCTAGACAGGCATCCCAGAGATGCTTTTCTGGCTATTATTATAACTAACTGAAAGTTTCAGAGTCAGTTTGTTAGTGTTGGAGAGAAAGTACATATTTTGCATCAGCAATGGCTTAAGCAGATCATTCTAACTAAACGCCCATAAAATCTTTATGCTGCAACAGCATGTATTATTTACGGTATGAGTTTGTGAAGCAATTATGTCAGATTGTGCTGCTATTGTTTTCCATCTTCTTCACTCTCTAAGAAGGGACAACTTTTCAGTTTTCTGACATAAAGAAAAGACAGCTACAGCACTTAGAAGCCCATAAAGTAGCTATCTGTATGTCATCATGTCACACCGTGAAGGTTTAACATTGTGACACATTAGTGCTAAGAACAAATTCTGTACCTCACTGGAAGAAAAGAAGCATCCAATGCAATGGGTTAAGGTTTCAAATTCCTATCCCAAAGTTTCCTGAGGTACAGACTGATTTGCTTCTCAGATACATGAAATTTGAAAGAAAAAAGAAAATTTCTACTTTTCCGGCAAAAAAGAGATAGCTCCTTGAAAGATCTGTATTTGCCTTAAAGTGTATTTCCACGTGGTACAGATGGTGCTTAAGAACACCAGAAGTGTTTAATTTGCTTTGAATTGCCGGATGTTCTGGTACATAAGACGTATGCTGAACACTTGGTGCCCATTCCTTGT
The DNA here is from genome assembly GCA_013399115.1 of Anseranas semipalmata. NCBI lineage: Eukaryota > Metazoa > Chordata > Aves > Anseriformes > Anseranatidae > Anseranas > Anseranas semipalmata. The sequence goes on along the minus strand of VXAA01006855.1, from coordinate 140,899 downwards.
ATCAAAAAAGTAATTGCAGAAAAGGATCCTGACAAGCAGGTGATCCCAGCATAAAGCTAGTCATTTGGTCCTGAATCACAAATACCAGGCAGCAAGTAGAAGAATAAAGGAAATCAACTCCCCTTTGTTTGCCTAACTCATCCCTAGCTTCAAGACAGCCTGCTTGATGAAGATTGATGAGAAGGCAAAGCACAGGTATGCTGGACAATATCATAAAATAAATCAATTTATTCATGCAGCTATTCCCATTATTAAGCAAGAACAATGCTTAGCTCCCAGAAGTTTCCAACCCGTATATGAATACAACAGGTACCAATGGTGATTCATCACTGCGTTCTAGTGATGACTGGCTCTGGATGGTATTGATGTGAATCCAAACTCATGAAAACCAGGCAATTCGAACATTTCTCATTTCTCACCTGCCCAAAGGCTGCTCGGGCATGCTCAAAGCCACCCACTTGCAGTCGCTTTTTGATCAGGTCAAAAGGGTAAGTGAGGGTTTTGCTGATGATTCCAGCGCAGCTGCCACAAACAAGGTTTTTAACATTGCCTGAGAAGCAGGAAGAGGAGAAGAAGCAGAGAGGGAGAAAAGAGGATTAGCAGGAAGTTCAGATTAAAAAGTCACGAGAGGTAAATTAAAATCACTTTTCACAAGAAGTAAGACTAGAAGTAAGGCCTTTAAAATTACACCATCTCTTCTGCATAGTTTGGGCCACCAAACCTCAATCTCTGTTTTCTGCATCAGACTCACAATGTCCACTGGAGCCAGAGCATAACAGCTTGTCTTGATTCATTGCACTGATTTATGATTTTTACCTGCCAAGTGGCAATGCACAAGAGAAACAGTCACCAGAAAACCTGTCACTGGACAGAAAAGTTTTCATGCCTCCCAGTAAAAGCCTGGCCACTGGAAACCTTACACTTCTGACTGCTCATTCCAATCCAGAATAAGTCAATTTAAGTCGTAAGTGGACACTGCCTGATTTCACAAAGCCTTGTGGGAAACAAGTTTTGTGATATTAATCTTTTTCCTGACATACATGAGTTCACAGCATAAAACCACCACCAACATCAGCCATCTGAAAGTAAATATATAGACATGATATTGAAAGGTCTAGTTCCACCATCTGAAGAAATTCTGTTGAGGAACAAAAACACGCTGATGCAGCATCCACTCTCTCTCTGGGAGGCGCTAGTCTCCAGAACTGTCAAGGTGACAGGTTGCATCAAGATGAGGCTCTTTTATAATGGAGCTAGAAATCAACATAAAAATATCAAATCAAATAGTTTTAAATTAGGCTAAATGAATCCTCTGCTGTAACAGCTGTGCTGGAACCTTAGGCAGATTTCCTGAGGAAATCTCAGAGCCCCGTCTGTACAGCACTATTGAAATTGAGAGAAAGATTATGACAGCATGGTCTTCCCACAGTAGGAGTAATGTGACACAGCTCAAGAAAGAGTACGCTGTCCTGTGACACTTCACTTTCCCATCTAACCATGTTTCCATCCTGGTGATTCCATAACATGAGTTGTTTATAAACTTCACTCTACTTACTTTTGCAGTATCTGTGCAGGGGTAAGAATGAGATGGGAAATTGAGACGCTTTTCAGAGGTTGCATCGAAAAAATTGATAGGACAGAAAATTGAGCTTAGGTCAAGTCTCCCAAAACTAGTCTCTCAAACTAGTATTCACCCTCTCTTTCTCTCCAGATCACAGACATCACTGTCCCAACTGCCTACCTCCTTCCTTTTCTTCAGCCGGAATCATCCATTCAGAAAATTGTTTCAGGGTGTTGTAGAAGGAAAACTGGAGACCAGCATATGGGAAGATAGCAATGACTGTGGGGGTCAAACCTCTATAGAAAGTCCGAGGCCCTTCTGTCTGGTACATGGTCACCACTGCATGGCGAAGGTTGTGATAGATCTGGACAACAAAGAAGATGCTGACTCACTAGTGAAACAGGCTTAAAAACATCAAACCAAAAGGTCAGGATATTTCCTGGTAAAGATAAGAATTTCCCACTGTCCAAAACACTGACTGATTTTCAACACAGAGCGACGAACAAAGTGATTTTGCACATCTTCACGCAATATTCTCAGTTAAGCCCTTGTGGCTCTTATAAGTAAGCTGACAATTTAAACTTATGTCTGAGCCACAAGAGACTACTAGAGTGAGCGGATCACTAGGTCTGTACTGAAAGGCCTGGGCTGACAATTGCATCCCACATCCAAGCTGTGATTCTGAGGGGAAGAAACAACTCACAGGCCTGAGCTGTGGACTGAGACCACTTGCATCGCTGCCATAATTATTTAACTCTCTATTAATAACTCTGCTTGGTCCCACAACAGAATTAATATAATACATATTGTGATTCTACTGGAGGCTAAGACAAAAAACAGAAATGGTTGTGATACAAACTCACATGTGTCTAGTTATTACAGACCTAATTAGCATGGAGACCAATTCTTGCATAAGTAAGAATACGAAACACAGGTGAAAGGCTTTAAGTATCAACCCCACCATGATCGAAACATGACTCTGTGTAAGTGGAAAATTTCAAACATGCAACGTACAACAGACTGGGGAGTGTATTCTATAACTGGCCAACAGCCAAAATGAAAATCGGGTTATCCTGATAAGGACAGCTTCTCCTTTCTGGATCACCTGTCAGGAGTCAAACAAAAACAGGACCAGCAAAACATAATTAAGAAAGCTATGTCAACAGCACAGAGGATATCTTGGCAACAATGCAAACATTGCCCAATAACAGCACCTGTTCCTTTACACTAGCCCACAGACTGTTATGTACTTTTCAAACTTCCTGTATTCATACAAATATTGCTACTGCTATGGATGATAATTCCAAACACTGAATTCTAAACCATACCTTTGGCTCACCCTGAGCAGCAAAGCGGGTGCGTAGTGTGTCAACAGGCTGAACCGCAACAGTGGCTGTGCAAGCTGCCAGTCCACCGCAGACGAAGTGCACAAGGGAATCGCGGGCATTGTATGAGGTGAAGTTGTGCACCAGTTTGGTCAAGCTTTCAAATGCCATGAACTTACAGAAACAAACATACACAGGTCAAGGAGTCAGTTCTTATCACCGACACAGATCTCCTCCTCTTCTTTCATTTCACCAAGAGCTCCACCCACAGCTTGTAAACACCTCTCTCTGTCCTTCACAAGTCCTCCAATTTACAACCTGTTGGAGCATGTGCTCAAAGAATGCCTTGTGAAAATCACTGAGCAGCTTTAAGAATGCTTGTGGTATTCTGATCTCTGACACTTTTGGTGCATCTTGCATTTAGAGTTGTGAAAAACTCATTTTAACGCTCTATGTATCCTGAAAAGTATTTGCTATATCACAGATATGCTGCCCATTACTCTTTCAACCACTGATCGTAAAATACGTTGCTAATACTTAGAAATAAAGCATAACAATGCTGCGTAAAATACTGTCATTCAGCCTCATTGACTTTGTCGCCCTAACAGCATGCTAAAAAAGCTGTGAACCAAAGCAAAAAAATACACAGGCTTGGAACATAAAGACCTAAGCCAAGTGTCAGGAACAAACGGGGCTTGTCTGCAACACCAGATAGTGAACTGGGCTTGTCTGCAACACCAGATAGTGAACTGAGTTTGCTCTTGCTGTGCTCCAGGCTGGCCATGCAGACTTAAGCTCTGTTCAGGAAGCTCGGGAATATTAACTTAGAAATTACACGTCAACATTATACAACTACACATCTTTGTGACTGGAGCTGCCTTGAATCAGTCCTGTGTGAACCTGGACCTTTCTGCATCTACCCATGCAGCCAGCCTGAAGAAGAGCAAAGCAGAGTCCTACATAGACACACTGGGCCTGGCTGATGTCTGGTCACCTTACCTGAACCGCTCCGTAGCCGACTGAAAGGAACTGAGCAGGAACATGACCCTTCCAGAAGGCTCCCAACCCCTCCTCCTGGAAGATGCACCGTACAGCTTGCAGCATGCCATGATACTTAGCCCCCGGGGTTCTGGAGGAGAGTTTCTCAATCTGAAGCTGAAGGAAAACAGAAAAAATCTTTTCAATCCCACATCACATTTCAATGATGTTGAAGTGTCCCATTCAGTGACTCACAACCCTAACAGCCAACCAACGCTAAGTGAGGACATTCTGCCTTCCCTCAGAATCACATCTAGAACTGACTGGGATGCTATTTATGTAGGTCTCTAAAGAATAAAAACATACATACAACATAAAGGTAATCAGTAGGGACGACAGTGAAATTCAATGAGATCACAGAATCACAGAACCGTTTAGGTTGGAAAAAGAGAGAAAGAGACCAAACTAAGAAAAACCCAAGATCCCATTCAAACATACAAGTCATAGAAACAGGACCGGTAGGCCCAAGACAGCCCTACTACCTTGCACAACCCACGTACGACACAGGTGAAGGCTGATGAGCAGATTTAGCGCTCTCTAGTTGCACGTGTGACCTGTTCATCCAGCACAAAATCACCTCTGCTTTCTGACAGGCTCTTTCACCCCTTGCCCCTGAGCGGGCGGCGAGGAAGGTACCTGGAAGCGGATCTTGATGACATCCAAGGGACTGACAAGGACCCGGGTGACAAAGCCGGATGCCGATCCCGCGGCGGCTGCTTCCACCGTGGAGACGCAATTGGCTTCGGGGTCATAGCCCACCATGCCTGCCCGCTGTCCCTGCAGCCCGGGCAGCGGTCCCCAGCGAGCCCCCCCTCAGCCAAGGCGCTCTCCTTCTCCCTCCCACACCAACGCTCTCTGGCCTCAGCCCCCCGCCCCAAAACCGCGCCTCACACCAAGGGCCCTACAGCCCCCCCCCTCACTCCAC
>VXAA01006855.1:100757-135984 GCA_013399115.1 Anseranas semipalmata | reverse complement strand
TGAAATGGCGCCTACGCGGAGCGGCCGCCGCTCGAACACCGCCCCCGCTGCTGCTGGCGGGGGCCGGGGAAGCGAGCTGGGGGTTGGGGGGGGTGCAGGCTAAGTGTTGGCATGTGGGGCGGCAGAGCTGGCAAGGGGAAAAGGAATATCTATTCCCTGGCCTTAGGCTTGACATGCACTCACAGGAGCAACGAGCACATCTTTCTTCTAAGGCAGAAGGAAAGAAAGTTTTGCTAAAGTTCAAGGTTTGGATAACACGATTTTGAGCAACAGCTCCTGCTATAGCAGTGTAAAAAAAAAAAAAAAAAAACAAAAAAAACACACCCAAAGCTTCAAACCATGCCGTAAGTAATTTCTATATTGACTTTACTGGCACAAATGAAAACTAAACAACTAATAATGGGAACACACCAGGAACTCCTTGATTACGTCTGTATTTGGGCATAGCTAAGAGTAATCATTAAAACCCAGTTACATCAGTGGGCCTTTCGCTATTGTATGTTCAAATCTACTACAAAACTCAGAGGCATTATCCGAACATAAGAGAAGGCTGGCGAGAAGCTGCAAGGCCAGACTGGCAGCTTCTGAAAGGCAACCTGCAGAGCTGCCCGCGCCTCATTAGCACAACTGACCACTTCCATTTCTTTAGGCAACAAGAGAAAAGTGAAAATGATCTGTAAGGCACTGACCATGCAGAGCCAAAGCTTCTGTGACAGTCTGAGCTGTAGTTGCTGTTCTTACACAAGTCAGATGCTCATCTTTCCCTCTGTCCTTTAGCAAGATGCTCCAGAAATAACCAGCGTATCGCTCTCCATTACTGCCTCCTTATTGCATTAGAGTCAGCACCACAGGGCCACTCAAGTGGTTAGGAAAAGAGCTGAGAAAAAAGCAGAGGAAGAAAGGCTCAAGTGCCACCCTCCCATTCCACTAACAAGTACGTGGTTTTCCATTCTGACAGTGACCTGCTTGTTCCTCTCCCCCCATGTCACCATTCACAATAGCACACATGGTAAGTGACAGGGTTCTCAGTTGACTTAGATTGAAGAGCAATGAATTTGGCTAAGCATGCTGAGATCTATCAGCTATATTTCGGTCAGCTGAAATAACAGACAGATGCTCAAGTGAAGAATTCAATGTATATTTATTATTCACAGTTAATTACTATCTACCAAATGCTGCTGCAGAGTTAAAGGATTAAGTACATAGGCCTTTTTTATTTAAACACTGATTTTTTTTTTAATATATATACACACACAAGACATATGTCTGCAAGGCTGCATGATATACACCAATTCCAAAATAAGGAAACAATCAAATGGTCCAGGTGTAGAATGCCATAGATTCCTTTTCCAATCACTTTACAAAGAAGGAAGAAAGTGAGTGACAGCTAGCAAGGAGGGGGGAGAAAGTAATTCTCTACAGGATAGCTCTCTCTTTCATCTGCTGGAAAATTAAAGTGTAAGGCAGAATCTGTCTCAGGAATAAAACTTGTAACATTTAGTACAAAAAAAGGCACCCTCCAACAAAAGATTGCCCGTGCTTATGCAGGGCAGGAGGAGATCTCCACTGCAGTTTTTGGATTCGTTGGTGGGGTGAAGGGATCCAGCCAAATGGCCATCAAAGCGAAAAACAATACAACTGAAGATTGGCACAGAGAGCGATGTAGTTTGATATCTTTTCTTTCCGTCCAATTCAATGTCACACTGCTCTGGTGGAAGAGCAAATGGCCACAATAAATGCCATTATGGTAAGGGGTGGGGATTAGTCATCACACAGCCTGCTGTGAATGGGGAGCGAGGTGGGGGGAAATCTACTTTTAACAGTAACACTGACCTGAGGAGGGAGGAGAAACTGGAGAACAGTGATGCCAACCCCACTTTTCATGAGCAACACGACTGCAAATACTCCCTATCCAGGCAAAAGAGACAGGCTGATTACATGCATCACGTAGAAACATTCACTAATAGCATAAAATGTTTTCAAGCACTATTTCTTGAGGTTCTTCTGCATTATAAAGTTTTCCATCAAAGGAATGTACATTTTAAAGGACATCTCAGGGCTACTCTTTCTCAAATTCCACCCCTTAACCCACCCTCCCCAAAATATTCTTCCTCATTTTCCCTGGTCATATCTTCCCCCTTTCTCTTATATCTTTTGAGGCTCCTGGTTGCAGCTCCCCACCTCTGAGCAGCCTAAGCTGCCACTGAATGCCTTGATTTTTTTTTTTATTTTTTCCTTGGAGTAAGGAAAGTCAAACAGTAAGACAAATCTTAAGATTAAAGCTCCATCTCTGTTTGTAGATTTTTCTCAAATGTCTGTTGATAAAGCCATCCTCCTCTACACCCCTCGCCCAAAAGTATTTATTTACACATAGGCAGAAAAAAACTCTGAAAAGCTCTGGACTGTCCTTTTAACTTAAAAAATAATAAAAAAGAAAATAAGGGAAAGGCACTATGGAAAAAATTACAGAATGTGCTCAACCGTACACCTTTAAGAAAAAATAGAAAAGCTGTCAGCAGCACAGCAATAACAGACTTCAGTTGTAGGTTGGAGTTTCTGAAAGCAGCTCTGTGACTCAAAAGAAAAAACAAAACAAGAAGCCACACAACTCTTCTCCCTTCCCCTGCTTGGAAGCTGCTGAGCTTCAGAAGAAAGTGCCAAAGGAGAAGAGACAATAAAAATTAGAGCGATACCTCATCTTTCCCAGGCAAGAAGAGCTGAATGTTGAAGGCAAAAGCAGAGACTGATGATTTTTTTTTTTTTTAAAGGCAGGACTGTGGATTTGGTTCTTCTCTCATGTCCCTTCATGTCAAATGAAGACCGTTTGCAGAGAGAGAAAATACCAGCAGAGTTTCTCCCTTTTCCTTTAACTGCATGGCTAGGACTTTATATGGCATTAAAACTTCATGCACTCATGGACAGAGGAGGAGGGGGAAACAAGAAGAGTGAATGAAAGGGGGTAACCCAGGAGCAGCTGAGGAAATTTGTTATTTTCTTTTTTTCTCTTTTTTTCTTTTTTTCTAAGATAAGTTTTGGTGTGTAAGTTGAACTCTTGCCTCCCTCCCTCCCCCCCAGCCCCTGAAGTTCCGTACTGTGAAGGAGGATCACCTCACGGTGAAAGGTGACTCAGGTTTTATCGCCGTGTGATTTTAGGTCACTGGCTGCAGTTAGGCTCTGTATGTGTATTTACTGTTTCTCTTGTTTCTTTAAATAATCTCTAATATTTATCTCTAGATGTTCCGATTCACTGGGGTCACATAGTTGCGAGGAAACATGCCCGTCTGTCCGTGGCAGGCTCCCTTCCACCAGTTGGGGTCAGAATTGTCAAGGACTTGGATAAAGTCTCCGCGGCGGAAACCCAGCTCTCCTTCCTCCTGGGGATCAAAATCAAACAGGGCCTGAACGTACGTTGGTTGCTGAAAGGGGAAAAAAAAAAGATACGCAAAATGAGAATCATCCGCAGCACTCAAGACACCTGCTGCCTCAGGCAGGATTTTAACCTACACCAGAATTTAACATTTAGGCTGTTTCATTTCCCTGAAAGCCAGCCTCCATCATCTGTAACAAGATGATAGAAAAGGAAAGCGTGGTCTATAGAAGACCTTGTGAAAGCACTGAAATAAAGACAGCAGATGTCTCAGATGTGTTCTAGTATCTATTTTCCATTGTTCACTACTTACCATAAATCTGTACTCTACTGCACCAGAATGGTCTTTTTGCTTATTTGTCCCATTTACACCAATCGACAACATGAATATTACTAATCTACCTAACCACTGTAATACACAAAATTCCCCCTCAAAACTGGATGTTGGCATTTTACACGTTCTCCTTAAACCTCTCCAATATCAGGAATTTTTGCCAGAGAGGATTTTGGTCAGCAAATGCTTCCATTGTTAAGGAAAAGCTAAAGCTTCATTTAAAAATGCACTTGCATTCTTAAAACCGTGAGTCTAGAAAGGTATCTTCATGCTTGCCTGCCATTCTCAGCCAGCTCTTTTCTCATCCTTGTTCATCACTGCCCCAACTGTGCAGAGCCATATGTTAATTGAGACGAACTGTGGCAAAGACTGCCCACAGCACCCACAGAGAGGTGCGACGTTCTGTGCCCCTTCAAGCTAGAATTAGAATGCTGCATATAGAGGCAAATGGATTTATCCAAAATTGACAAAAGACCCACTTATATCCAACATAACATTTTGACTGCCCTGGGAAATGAAACAAAACAAAGAGTTACATACACACAAGCTGCTCTGCTGACACGTAGCAGTAGGTTTTGGTTCCTCTTTACACTGGCTAGATTCAAAACAGCAGGCTAGAGATGTTCCATATGCTACCACCTGTGGCCACCTCTTCAAGAAAGATCAGTACCTAAACTTTACTGGCTACCAAGGGGTACAGTTCTGGCTATGAACCAGTAGAAATAGAACCGTCCTTTCGCACTGTGTCCTAAAACTGGAGTAAACCCATTCTTAACTCACAGGAATCAGATGACCTTACTTCAACAGCATCCACAATCATTAACACAAGCCAAGTGTTCAAGCAGCAACAGTAACACTTTGCCAGAACTGAAGGGCAGACTAGGAGTTAGTAGGTAGGCTTTGCACAAACATCCATCTCATTTTCCAGTATAATTCTGGCAACAAGATCCCAAAATACACTTCCACAGACAAAAAAAAAAGAATCAGAGTCAGCTTTTCTCCATCTCTATTCATTTACTCTAAGATGTAATCCCACTTCAGACTGTGGTTGCAATGGTCTAAAAAGTATGCCCTATGAGGACACTTGTCTTACCTGTGGCACCTGTTCAATGTCCCGTAGAAATATTTGCTGGTTCCTGGAGACAGATGTGGATCTGTGATAATCTACCAGCTCGTTCAAAGAATTGAACTTCACCACCCAGAGGAAATACTTGCCAGCCCCATCTCTAAGCACCTTGAAGTGCTGCACATCATTTCCAAACCTGGGAAGGAGTGAAGAACACAGAAAAGAACATCATTAGTCTCTGAGCATTCTTCTTCTGGGATTGTAAATACAAAGAGTTTGGAACAAAAAAGTCATTCAGGGCACAGCAAAAACTCTTGGTGACACTAATAATACAGATAATAATTGATTGCTGTAAAGATGTTGTTTGAAAACCATTTGTCAATTTTATCTTACAGAAATCAGTGATCACAGAAAGAATTAAAATACTGAATTTATTTTGAAAAAAAAATCCTGCAAGTTTCACAGCTCTCTTCTTATAGGAGAACTTCAGTTTAAAACCAGCTTTTCAAACCACTCTGAAATTGCAGAAGTTTGAGGCCTTTTGGTCAAGGATTTCTGGTGTCACAACGCTCCTCCTCCAATACTACATGCAGTATTTCAACTTTTTTACACTGCATTACCACACAGCTGTCATCTAATACATGTACTTTTTGATGCACGCATGCAGTCACCTAAGTTGCTGAAGACAGCGCACTGGACTGTGCAAGGTCACATTAAAGTAGCTGCACCATAGCACCTTCCACTCCATGTTCCCAAAAATAAGATTTGGAAGCTGAACACTACATGCGCTTCAGTTTAGTTCTTCAGACACAGCAATTTCACAATTGACTGAAGACAATTTAGGTTGGTGCTACTCTTGCTATGGTCTTGTCCTTCTCACAGTCTCAGTCCCTCCCTCACACAGTACCACTGTGTGTGTGATAATGCAATACACAAGCACCAGTCCCATTATAGTTAAATTGCTGGGAAAAAACTGCCATAGGGAGGGTAGGATTGTCTCTTCTGGCAACTACTCTGGACTTATGCAAAAGGACATCTTGCAAAACAAACAGATTTCTCCACTCCTTCAAAAAAAAAAAAAAAACCCTTACAAGGTGATGCTGCACATGTAATGCAGCAACTTCAGTTCTATGTCAACAATCTTTTCTGACAAATGATGGCACTCAGTTGAGGCTTTTTTTTTTAAACAATTTTATTCTAAATGAAGGGTAACTCCAAAGAAGCCCATCAGGATTTTCCAGATGAACAGCACATCGGTATTTTTCCTTTAGTCTAAAACTAAAACACTGAAAACAGGAGGCATGTATTCCCCACTTGGCATGAAGAGCTTCTATACCTTGTCTGAAAGCGTAGACACTGTCTTGGCTACAAAGCTAACATGAAACAATACATGGGTACTGCTTCTGCTCCCCTTCCTCAACCTGAGCTTCTCACCATTTCAAATCCTGCAGATCACCAATCAGGGAAGAAAAAAAGGCAAGAAAAAAAAAAAAAAAAGCTTTTCCAAATTAAACAAACAGAAAAAAGCAACTGAGAAATTACCACCAGGTGGCAACACTAAGCTAACAGGCAGGCAGAACTATGCTGCTACAACCTTAGGTTTCGTAAAGGAATGCAATGTCTGGAATGAAGCTTCCATTCATATCTAGTATTCCAGCTCAGATTATTATATCCAACAGAAATATAAACACCTCTAAAATCAGTTGCTTTAATTCAGTTTGTTGGCATGGCTCACTGCTGCTGTACAGGATGACAAAAATTTGGTTACAGACCAAATACGACCAGAAAAAAAAATCCTGCCAAGACAGATCACTGATAGCCACAGAAAACACAGCAAACTAGGAATCGTGCATGAATAATCAAAATCTATTGTTAAGATTCTAAAGAAAATCTCATTCATTTCTGGTAGGAAAAGGGAAAAAGCAGTAAAAAAAATACAAAAAAGTAAAGAAAAAGGCAAAAATCAGCTGCTGAGGACAGAATCCCCCTCTCTTTGTTTGATTACAACCCATACCCTTTTCAGGTTTCTAATACCTCTATTTTATAGTGATGTCAGAGGTGTGAAGCAGTTAGACATGGCCCACAGTAATACCGTGCTACCTATCAGGAACTCCTGCTGGTTAAGAGCCAGTACTTATAGAAAGGTTACTCAAGTACGAGAACTGTTCCTCCTTGCTTTATTGTTACCAGACAGATTCTCTATGAAGGTGGAATGCACTGGTGAGAGATGGAAGAGGCCTCTGTTTTCACAGCTCCACGTCCCAGTGCTAGACAACATGAACATCCCCGAAGCATGAGCCAACCACCCACAAAAAACATTTGGAAGTGTACTACACAAAGACAGAAGACAGAGTAAGAACTTGTGCGTTGGAAGAGGAATGAAGGAGGATGGAAGAGAACATGTACACACTGGACATTTTGTAGCTGTAAGCAGGAGGAATGGGATCCACAAACAAATTAACAAATAGTGCCTGAGACTACAGACGTCAGCCAGCAACATGCCACCAGGTCAGCCATGCAGGCTGATTACAAAACAGAGCATACATGAATTTCCTCTTTAATAAGGACAAAAATACATATCACTGGAAGAACAGGCATGCTATAAGGCATCTGCAAGATTATTCCTGCTCATCAGCACTGACAATCACCTGTCCTTTATCCAGGAGTCAAAATGGGCATTAGATGTCATGATTACCACACAATTGCTTCTGGGAATTACTTACTTGACTGAGAGAGAGAAGTCCCCAGGAGCGCTCTCACTCTCCCTGATGAGAAAGGCACCATCATGTCTCTGTTTGCCTAACATCTCTTCAGCCTTTGCTCGGGGAATCTTTCCAAAAAACCATCTGTGGAGTGAGGAAAAGAAAACAACAGAGAAAGTTAAGAACTTGAATCATTTTCATGCAAGAGCCTGACACAGATATTCACACCGAGGTGAAATGATTCCTTACAGAAATAACTAAACCGCACCTACCTCATTGCCACCCTACTACAGGCTACTGAACCATGCAGCTTTTCACAATGTTTTGTCCTGGCAATGAAGCTACCATGACATGATGAGCATGTGCTTACAGTCGCCTTTTTCACCTAAATTTAGCAAAGCGGAGATGTGGTAAGAGTGAAACCCTCAAGTTACAGGATTTATTTTCTGAAGGGGGAAAAAAAAAACCTGCTAAAAGTTTTGTGTTGTTCACAGTTTTGCACCCTGTTCTACCTTTATATATGGTGTTTAGCACATATATCACCACAAGAACCTAATGGACACAGCTGCTTCATTCACTGCAAAGTCCTACTTTGTGAGACTAAAAGGACTACCATGGGAACTAGCTACAACCTGGCACAAAGATAAAATGTCTGTTACGGTCTGCATTGGTAGCTTAGTAATCAGGCCCCATAACCTAAGGGCAAACAGATACATAGCTCAAGCAAGAAACAACTCCTAACCTTTCCTCTATCACTAAGGGATAAAGTCTTGTGTCTCTACACAAGCATGCAAACTTTTAATTGTCCAAACTGTATAACACCATCAATTCAGAGATGACAAAGGAGGCTCACGCACTGCTGGCTAGTCTGCACTGAACTTCTCTATGACATAGCAGCATTTATTCCACTATTATTGCCCAAAGATAATCAGTGCAGAGTAAATACACACACTCTTATTACTTACGCCACCTAAGGAGAAGCCACCCATGCCTTAGTCATGATTTGCCAAGCAGACAATATAGAACATGTAAGGATTAAGCACAGAAAAAAAAAGCAGTATTTGTAAAATGCAAGGGAAACACTCTCAGGTTTCTTCAGAAACATCACAGCTGTAGAAACAAGATCCTGTCTATGGATTGACCCATCCTGCACAAATGGAAAGTGCGTTTTGTATCAAAAACAATTTCTAGCCTCTTTTAGATTGGGTGGTAAGACATGATTACTTCAGCAGAGAGAATGAGTAGCTTCATTCAGCAGCTGCTTGTTCCCGCAGTGCAGAGTCCAACCCTTCCGACCCTAGTGGCCAGCATACCAGAGCATTGTCGTCAAAGACAGATATTGTATGTCAGAAAGCTAAAGCAGGTGCCAGGAGTGGAGTTACATGTAGACAGAGTGAGGAAAATTCCCTCAAGTTCTCTCTGCTTCATTGCAGATGACTGCTGAGCTGGGCATGCAATTCAGTTCCAGGAAAGGTGCTGATAATACTTGTTTCAGTAGCCTATTTTCTTGCTTTCTCCTATGGTCAGCTGTAGGAGATGCAGCTCCATTGTGTAAAAGCATGTTGGCACTGGAAATGATGCACCTTGTCTACAAACTCAGTTTCAGTGATCAACTAGGCACATTTTACTTGCTTGCAGGTCTTATTTTGTACTTTTTACCCCCTGGAATGGAAAGGAAAAGCTTTCTCCCACAGCCATCCTATTTCTGGTGACAAAGAAGTCAAACATTCAGTACTTCCCTCATGGTTTAGCACCTGCACTGCTTCTCGGGACCTGAGGCAGTGGCAGAGGCAGCAGAGGGAACACCTACCTGTCTCTCACCGCACTGTGCTGCCTCCAAAATCAGCCAAGAGAAAGCATTATGTGAAACTCCTTCAGAATTCAAAAGGTAGTATTTTGTTTCCTGGGCTTCTGGCATAGTTGCCAAAGATAAGAAAGCCCCAAATTTCACCCCTGCCAAACATTACATAAAGCAAACTTTATATTATGATTTTATATATCCTGCCACAGTTCTTGTTTACAAAGTGTTTTAATTCTGTTTAGTTCTCAAATAATTCTCAATTACTCACATGTGACTTGCAAATGAAAGCCTCAGCTTAAAAAAAAAAAACTCACCCATGTCTGAAAAATGGAAGGAAACCCTGGAAGAGTTCAAAAGAACTTCTATCATCCTTCTTCTTGAAGCCTCAAAAGTATACCAATTTTCCCCTCAATTTTACTGAATCATTAGAAAGTCGAAGCGTACAATTTGATTAATGAAAGTAACACTTCCAAAATAATATCAAATTCTTCAAGTTTTCTGCCAGCTGTTTCCAACGCATTTAAAATAGGAAGATTAAAAATCTTCCATAATCCTTAAGCTCTCTTGCAGCTTTATGACTCCATTGCAACTTTAGCCATTCACAGTGTAACAGGAGCTTCGTTTTAAATATAAAAAAGATGAAGAAAAAGAAAACCCCATAGATACAAGAAAGTTATTTTGAAGGCTGTCTACTTAAGAACACACACAAAGCATCACAAGTGTTCTGCACATATGAATCTTTGCTACAGAATGACTGAAAAAATTACAAATCACAGCATGTCCAAGAGAATTAGGCCAAAGAGACATTCCCATAGCTTCCCTAGTAAATAGCTAAGCTTGATAACATTCTCTAACACCCATCTCCAACTAGCTTTGTAATATAGGTGAAACTCACCCAGTCAGCAGTGCAAAACCAAACCCAGATATTACAGCTGATGCTGCACAGCTAGAGGGAGATGCACCATTGGTACAACCCAAAGTTCGCACTGTGTTCAGACTCATTTCAATCAGCAGCTTGGCAATTCTTCTGGCTTCCCTTAGTGCAACCATTTAGCTTGGCTCATTTCTTCCACATAAGTTATAATACTGCAAAGTAAGACTTCAGTAATATCTTTAAAAACAGCTGATTATGACTACAGACACTTGGACACACACACCGCAGGTCTGACCCACACCATCTCATAAATGGGAAATTCTTCCCCTGCCCCCTTAAAGGCAAAAGGTAGTCCTACCGCTGAACTGCACCGCTGGGCCTTCACAGGAAGCCTCCCTGCCCAGAGTTTCCCGCAGCTCTTCTCCGAGTATCATGCCTATGTCTACTTACAGCTTTGCTTTGTCAATTGATATGCAATTTGGATTAACCCCTTGGAACCCAGGTGACTCGGCTGGTGACTGAGACATGCCGCATTTCCCTTTCAGCTTTGTCTGCTTGTAGTTACAAAGCAAACTGGAAGATTTGCAAAACACAAGCAAGAAAGAACACTGTTTAAGACAAGCTATGAGGCTGGAAGATTTACGTTTCAGATCCTTGGACAGAACTAACATTTAAAGGCATTTTCAGATGCTTTCTTTCCAAATCCTTTTGAAAAGCTCTCACACCACCTTCCCACAACATTGATACCAGTCTGAGAAAAGGAACATTTTCTTTCTCACACCTGGTCAGCTGCCTGATGTTTGCTTTCTGTATGACCTGCTGGACTACTTAGAGAGCTCTGCAATACTGCTAAGCAAACATTATGCTACGTGAACTTTTGTGCAATTTCCCAGGGTTAATGCACTAGTTAAGACTCCCCAGCAATGCTGACACATGGAGCTAACGCCATCCAGCTGCCATCAGTTTAAATGTCTTCAAAAAAGGTCAGATTGTGCTTTAAAACTACCAAACTCACTTACTTGCAGGCTCAGATACTGTCTCAGTTCATTCCCCTTTGTTATCAGTAAGTGAAAAACTGACAGCTCTATCCCTCTCAAACAAAAAAATGGATGATTACAGAACAGACTGAATGTCATCACGTGAGACCACAGTATAACTCAAATGCTTGCAAAACTGTTATTAGAAGGTGTACAACAACTCAAATCAATGAAAGAGAGAAATCACCTTATGCATTTGTGATCCCCAGTGGACTAGCAGGATCAAGATAAACTAGACAAGGCTTTAAACGATTTCAGAATTTTTTTGTGCATCCTTGCTTCACTTCCCACTTGGCTGCACTAAAGCAGCCTCCTTTCCTTCTTGAGGCACAGTCCCTCAGAAGCTTCCCTCTGCCATTTCAAAAGACTCCTCCGAAAAGTAATTATTCATTGGATTTAACTACAATATCTTCATGATAAAATTACAGCCAACAATTAACAAATCGATCATCACTTTTTGTGAGCAACTGAAACACTACAGCTCCTTGCAGAAACTCCAACAACAGGCTATGCTGCTCCTTCCTAAACCTTTTCTCCCCTTTGAATGTTACCCAGAGCTTACTGTTTTCTTGTTCAGATCGTGAAGGATCTCAAAGGTTGGCAGAACCAGAGTTTAGCAGAAGATAGCAGAAATACCTGAAGTGATACAGTGAAAATATCCAGAGTCATGAAACCCTGTTGTTTTCATACACTTGTATATTTAAGAGAAAACATTCAAAGTTACTCAGACTTCTCTGGAGCTGCAAATCAATGCAACTGTACTTGCATAATAGTACACACTCTTTGAAGTTGGACTGTTTTGAGAGGAAGCTGCTAGACCAGATGATTGTTAGAGGTCCTGGTCGACCTAAATTATCCTTTGATTCAACACCTAGAATATAACAGACGTACTAAGAATTCAGCTCCAAATATTCTTAAACATTTTTTCTGGTAAGCTGCAAATGCTGCAATTTTTACTCTTATCTGCTACACTAAGTAAAATAAAGAATTCATCACAAGAATACTGTCACTTTTTCCTGGGACAGTGGTGGTGACAATTCTCTACTGAACAGTTTTCTGCTGGTTTAAGCCTGCTACCTCAAAGGTCAGTCAGTCTGACCCTACAGCAAAACACCAGGGAAAACACTACAAAAGCTTCCAAAATATCCTGCTGCACAGCTAGCTGTGAAATAAATTACTGTGAACGCTGTAGGCTACAGCCAGAGATACAACTCAATGGCCATCCTTTATCTAGCCATGTGTTTTGGTACATCTGGTAAGGAACAGTTTGCAAAGTGCTCAGCAGCAAACCACCCGGTTTGAGGGGAAGCACGTGAAAAGATCAAGGGATCCTATCACCAAAGCTCTACTTACGGATGTGGTTTCATTTCTATGTAGTTCTTGGGAATGAAGCCGTCTTTTCCATTGAGTTCTGCCTTGTACCAATTCTGATCGCATTCTTCATTCAAAACCTGAAGGAAACAAAAAATAAGCTTACCTCATTTCAAGTTACAACAAAACTGATGAAGATATTAGCTCATTCTTCCAATTCTTATTTCAAAGACTACTCTTGTAAGGCGAATCCATTAAAAACATGCTGCCAGCCATCCTGCTCTGCTGCATCTCACGAGCTTTCAGAACCAGAAGCTGGACCAATAATTTAAAATAGCCAAAAGAAGAGCCAAAACCCCGTGCTTTAGCACATGAATCAATACTTCAAATCATACTTGCTCTAAAAATTTTGTTGCTTTATTTTTCATTGAATTTCTCCTGAGTAGTGTGATCAACAAGCCAGGTACACTGACTGAAAATAGCCTCTTGAACAAAGTAGTATTAGGTTCTGCAAAGAAAACCACGCTGTAGTTTGAAACTACCTCTCCCCAAAAGGATTTTATTTGGGTTTGGAAGTAACCGTCACAAAGATCCTGCTCACCCTCCTCCACTCTTTCAAAATTAAGCACCACAACAATACTTTTTTCCAGCACTTTCATTCCTTCTCAGCTTTCTGATGTTGTTTTTTCCTTTGTAACAGTGGCCAACGAAAAGCTAGATCTGTTTTAAAAAAATACTTATAGCCTCAAGTCACAAAAGTGTCACATGATTAGCGTTGCCGGAATGTGGGACGATGAGGAAATGTAAAGACAAAGTCAACACGAACGCAGCTCCAGAGATCACAGACTATATATACACACACATATACAGTTACAGTAAAGATATCCACCAAAAAAACCTTCATAAGCAATTATTTCCATTTTTTGCTATCTCACTATGTTTCTTTTTTGGAACGGTGACAAGAGGAAATTAAAAAGGAAAAGCAGACAAAAATTTGCAAGTGCAGGCCTTAAAATGCTTATAGCTGATATAAGTGCTTCAGAAAATTCAACTCTAAAGATCATTTGTTGCTGCCTTTCAAAAATACGTGACATTAACACCCTAATCTGCCCCACTACTGACTGCTAGATCTAAAAGATAAAAACCTAATCACCTACTGAAATGGAATCTGGTAAAGCAAAAAGAGAACAGAATTCAAAATGCCACTGTGAATTACCGTGGCTAACAGTTATCCTACTGTTCCTTAACTCCCAGCTGAACAGGCCGGTGGTAACATGCACGACCCTCTGGTGCTAGCACTTCCATGAGGTGACTAGCACAGCAGCAGTGCCACATCCATCAAATTTTTGGTGAGCAAACATACTCACCTTTATGACCCAGTTCAGGGTACTTTCAGTTGAAGAAGAGACTTGAATACTTAAAACATCTTAAATATTTTTATATGGATACAAATATTCTAACTTTCGTGCAGTTACTACCTTGGGTTTCCATTTATTTACAAGCATTACAGTTCAGCCATTCAGCAAGGATAATCTGACCACAGGTCATGAGCAGTTCAAGTGTGGCTCTGTTACAGGCTCCGAGGTAAAAGCTTGCACACAGAGCTGACGCAGATCAGCTGAAGTCTGCTAACTTGCCTTTAAGCAAGAAAACTGCACATCTCAACTGCTGCACCGACTGCAAGACAGCATTCTGTGCAGAAACCGATGCAATTCCAGAAAACGAAGTACAGGTAGATGACACCAGCAGGCAGCTCCGGGACACTAAGCAGGGAACATGGAGGATAAAAACAGCTATGTAAAAAAGGGAATTGCAGAGAGACCAGGGAGGCAGAGGGCAGAGGTTGAAGCCCTGATCTACAGCTCAGTCATACAAAGATTTTGGCACATAGCTTGTAAGATCAGGAAGTTTGGTTATTATGCACCCTAGCAGCCATCACTATAGTCATTGTACAAAATAACAACACAAACACGACACGTTTTGATGTTATTTCTAATAAGCAAAACCTTATGCGGCAGAATCCATTCCTTTATCAAAGACAGCACAGATCAAACCTTTGATAAGATTGTGTACAACAAACCCACTACATTAGTTAAGGGATATGGCAGTCTGTTCTTTTCCAAAGCTAACAAACAAAAAACCAACCAAACAACAGAAAAACTGTAGCTTCATATGAAGGATATTACCACATATTTGTGCTTTTGGCAGTATGTATCAAAAATTATCAGAAATTCTAAAGCCCTAATGTAAATTATTTTAATGAGTTTTATCTTGCTCTGAAGATATGCTAATAGGTTTGGAGGAGCCAAATCACATAGGGTTTGGGGTACTCATTAATGCTTGGCCTGAAGCCAAATGCCAGCGAGGGAGCGTTGCTGAGGCACGCATTAAGCTTTGCGACAGGAAAAAACAGCTGGATGAAAGGCACAGTGAGGTGAACTGCCCACATACCCGCACATACAACCTGCTCAGGGGGCTTCTGCTGTGCTAATGACTCCTCCATAGCTCCCTGCTTTGCCCCAAGGACTTTTTCCTGCTTCATACAGGACTGACACATCTGTGTAGCCGGTTGTCCTTTCTAGGATCATTTTAACCAGTTATCACCGCTCCATTCACACCCTGACAGATAATATAGGATGTGGATAGTTTAGCTACTTACTAAAGAGCTTATACACACAGTCAGCCTTTGTTTTCCCATTTCTGGGCCTTTCAGTGGGCTCCTTTCCCGGGGCAATAGAATTTACCGCTTTCTTTAGAAAGCTCCTCGTTCAAGCCTCATTTAAAGAGGAGTCACCTCCACAACCCAGATGTCTACAAAATCATTTGTTCAGACAGTGTCTCGAATAAGCACCCCTGGAGCTGCTCCCAGTGCTTATCAAGCAAAAGTGACTTGTACTGAAGTACCTCAAATTCAGGACAACTTTGCAGTCACGTGCTCAAGGCACTAATTCTGGTGGCTGCTATGAAGTTATGTAGCTGTGAGAGCTACAGAACAGTCATATAAAATTTCAGCTTTCAGAAGAGTTGTGCCACTACCATCCATTACTGAAATACAACTAAAAAGAAAGTCAAGAACATGCAGAAGAAATCTCTGCACTGGGGAATCCAGCCTAGATGCCTACATTTGACATTGCTCTCTTTTTTTCTTTTAACCTTAAGCCCACTGCAATGAAAGAACTGATGCTATGTAATTAAACCACTTTGCTGCAAAACGTTTTAAGCATCCAGTCAGTCCATCTATTCCATATCTCCAGCTGCCCTCCAAAAGATTTCCAGATAACAACCTCGACTACAATTTCTTACCTGAATACTCAAAAAACAGTTCTATGCCTCTAAGAAAAATAAAGATTCTTCACTTGAACTATCCTAAGATTTTTCTACATTTCCCAAAGCTATAAAATTTAGTTAAGTATCACATACATCACCAGATTTTGCTTCAAACATTTCCATAAGTACAAATAAATGCAGATAAATTAAGCAACAAAATGAAACAAAGATTACTGCTCCAAATCAAGACAGCCTTCAGAGTCTGCAAAAAAAAATCTAAAAGGCACACTTATTTATCTCATCAACTGTTAAAAACTGCTGCTCTTCGTACAGGTCAAAACAAAGCATTCCTCTGCAGCCAGTCCCCATGTCTGCCATAGATCTCATCAAGCTTATGACAGGGCGACTCTTCCTTTCACACTGGGGCATCTGTGCCTGAGAGGAGGAAGAAGGAAGGATATTTTTAGCCATTACATTTGAACACATACTGCCATGTGATGTCCTCAGTCTGTAGTCAGCCCTGTCTTACAGTAATATTGGCTCAACTGCTGCCTGCCAGTTTCCTAGTTTGATAATAGATCTCTTATCAACGAGAGCCCATCTGTTCCCATGGAAATGGAGAAACGGCACTGCTCAAGAGCTGCACAACAAGGCAATCATGAAGTTTTGGCCGAAACTGCTCACAGAAAATGTCCTCAGCCATTTTCAACCCCATACCTGGCAAAAATTTCTAAGCACAGCTTTTCCATACTCATGAATCGTTGCACGCTAGTCTTGATACTCTGAAAGCCAAGCATCTTTCAGGAACACACAGACACTAAACAGGAACACGACAGCAGATCTGCCATCTCAGCTCTCAGACTGACTCCCATATGCAAACATAAAACTAAACATAAGGCCTCAAATGTATTTACATGCTTGCAAATTTAGCCAAATTCATCAGAATGCTTGGGTTTTGGCGAGACAAACCCAAGAAACTTGTTCAAAGGGGGCTCTGAGTTTTGGCTGAACCCCCACCTCTTTCCCCTGAACTGCGAGGGTTCGGGATTCTTGCTGCGCTAACTGAAACAGAAGGCAGCAACAACTGCTCTGAGTACAACAACCTGTTAGCTGCCAATGTGGTTTTCCTCCTGAACAAAGTTGCACTGACATTGCCACAAAGAAAACAATGCAGTATATTAAAAACACTCTCAGAGTCTCAGGAATCCAAGGAAAGCGCTCACAACACTCATACTAGGGCAGGAATTAAATTTAAAAAAAAAATAAACAAATGATTCAAAGCCAGCAATGCTGCAACTGAAATTTTTAAGCCCCCAAATTACTCATCCCAGGGTGGAACGGTGGCTGGGAGGTCAGTTAATTGAGTCCCAGTGACATCGAGCCGCGCTGCAGACTTCAGAACTGGCAGCTCTCACCCTGCTCCAAAGCGCTTTAAGACAGCTTTCCATTTCAGAGAAAAGCGGCTCCTTTTCTGCTCCAAGAGAGGTACGAGCCAGCCACATCACATGCAGGCACCCACTGCTTTAAGCGTGCCTACACCTGGATTCAACAGAATGAGTTCAACCGTCCATTCTAGAGCTTATTCCTTCCCCAGAGTTACTGCAATGGCACCTCAGGGTATTAAAATTCATCTCTTCAGAGTAGTGTAAAAGACAGCCCAAGACACCGCCTGGTAAACTGCAGCTCCCCCCTGCCTCCTCCTGGTGCCGGAGGGATCCCCCTCACCCCGGCTGCCTGTCGCCACCGCCGAGGCGGCTGTACTGAGGAAACGGCATCTTAAGAAAACCTAGGGTAATGTGCGTGTCAAAATGGTATTATAATTCAGGCCAAGGCAAGTCAGAATCTTTCCTTTATTTTCTTGGTTTATTCATCATGACACAGATGACAGTTCATTTCAATTTCAAACATTTGATGCAAAAAGATATATCAGACAGCTGAAGGTGACTAGCTCAAGAACACCAACTGCTAAAATATTTTAGGCTTTTCCTTACATACAATTTATCATAATCTCACATAGCAATGAAAATATCTACATTTTTCAGATCAAAACCTGAAGCACCACGTTTGGACATGACTCCTTTAAGACCGTGAGGATATAAGAGGCTGTGAAAAAACCCAACTAACAACCAGAGCAAGTGTTACTAGAAATGGCCAGAGAAAGATTCTTTCTTAAACTGCAGTCCACTACCAGGTATTATAACACAATACCTAAATCAGGTGTGCAGAATGCAATATAATGCCATAATGTGCTAATGAATATAGGTTTTCATTCTCACCCTCACTCCAATTCTCATCATCACTGTAGAAACACTTCTTCCACCTTTATCCTTTTAAATGCACAAAAAGAGCATAAAATCCAGACTCCAAAAATTTAATTTCAGAATGTCTTCCCACCACAACCAGTACGAAGCACAAAGGCCCTTCTTCCCTACTGCTTAGGTGGTGCTTCTTGTCGGAAGCCTTATCTGAAGTGAGGACTGGTTTTCACTTCAGCAGGGCGCACAGGCTGACTTTTCACACTGACAGCATTAACCACAGCAGGCCAAGCAGCTGGACGCAGGAAATCAAGGAGAGCAAATTTCCAAGTGTGCAAATCCCAAGGCTAGTGCCTGGGTTACGCAGTGCTGTCTTTAGACACCTTTTCATAAAGAAATCAAGTTATTTCTAGTCCTTTTGAGGGAACCAGGAAATCTGAAGATAAAATAAAATAAAACGATGCTGAAAGACTACAAACCATAAATGACAATGCAAGTCACGGGACACAACCATTCTAGGAGCTAAGATTGTCTTTCCAAACTGTAAATAATATTTTCCTCTAAGTCTATTGCACAAATCTGCTGATCACTGAAGGCTCATTCCATACAAGCTTTTATAGGTAAATCCAGTATACCCTTAACTTTCAGAAACAACTGACAGGGAGAAGTAGCTGTGTTATATTACAGGATGTTATTTTTAACTACGTGAAATAAAGGCAAGGTGCAATTTTAATTCCACGCAATACTTCACCACGCAAAACTCCAAATAGAGATAGACAAGTATGGTGGTCAAGGAAATCCAGTAACACTGGCTGGCAAGTACAGGAAATAAAAAATGTGGTAACAAAGTCTAAAGACAGAAATGTAGCTAGAAATTAACATTCAAGCTTTCACTTCAAAACCATCTTGATATTTTGTACAGAACACATGAACACTATAGACATCTTTAAGTTATCTGGTACAATCACATCTAGCCTCAAGGACAGAGCTCAGCACAAACTTACCCTGCCTCTCAGGCCTTGCAAGTCTTATGCCACTACTTCCCCTTTGGCAAANGGGGGGGGGTGTCAAAAAAAAGAACAACCTAGACAACAACTCTTTCTCAATAGCTCAACTTTTTAGGATTCCATAGCATAGAGATGGAAGAAAAACAGTATTTTAAAGTGTATTGTAGTGACCTCCGAAATAGCTAATGGAGATCCTGGAAAGAGTCAGTAACACTCAATGAACTTTGCCATAGTTCTCATCTTCAGTCGTGTTTCCTTCTGTGTAGGAAGTTTCCACTAACACAAACACAGAGATAAAATTACAAATTCACCCGTTCTGCCTACATCGCTGGTGAAGGCTAGAGATACCAGCCTCAGTGATTATAGAATTTTCACATTAGTCCTCCCACTACTGCCACTTGTATAGAGGTTACGCTACAGATACCACAAATTGCGTATTTTCAAGAAGAAGGTTGATGCAAAACCTCTGTTATAAAAAGAACGTTAGCCTGCAGTAAAACCAGTGTTGGTGATTTTACAACCCAAACAGAAATAGCTTTACAGAGCTAGAAGTAGCTACAGCTAGCGTTCCAATTAGGCTTCCCTCAGCCAGAGGAGCCCCAAATGTTTCAGTGACAGCAGGGACTCAGACACGAGATTTGTGTAACGTTCAGCAATTTTTACGGTACTTAAGTGAACGCTAATTCTTATAAACATCATAATGTGAGAATTATTGTTCAGCTGTCAACATTTGAACGTTGCAGTGAATGCACTGTCTCATTTCAGTGCTTGATCAAAATGGAGTGCACAAAAAGAAACAAAGATTGCTATCACCGCCTAAGCTGCACGGCTTGGCTTGTGCATGTAGAGAGCAGAACGCTACAGGATTCACGAGAACAGTTTCTTAAAAAGAGGAAGGGGAGTGTTGTTTTTCCCTAACAGACCAAGGGTTAGTTTACAGTGACTAAAGACCAGGACCTGAGGTCTTTTATAACTAGCTGTAGCGCTCAGGATGTTATCACGGAAACAGAAGACAAAACATCCTTCCTTAATCTCAAACTCAATCCACAGTTAATTTGGAAGCATCGAAGAACACAGCATTTTGTCAGTTTTCTGTTGTGCCATGTGGATTAGTTTACTCAGGTATAGTGGGGATGGTCATTTGCTTGCAAATGAGTGCCCTTCCACATTGCATTTTATTTAAAGGTAAACAGATTAGCACTGTTTGATTTAGCTATAAGCAGGGTCCCAAGAGGAACTGCCAGTGAAACACACAAACTTAAGAACAGGCAATGCTCTGAAGCCTAGAGAGCTCTGTGTCATCCTCCGCTCTTTTAGTGAAGAACAGCCTTGAATTCTGAGTAAGATCCTGCTATATTTGCGAAAGATTCAAAATCCACAACCACCCCCCAAAATAACCCGAATGCATATATGGCCATCTGTACATAAAGAACAGAATATACATTGCCTTAAGCATCTAAATAAACCCTCATTTTTGAGGAGAAAACTGCTTTTACCTAGTGGTCAGAATAAGGTCTCTTGGTTTCTATTCCTGGATCTGCTGCTAATGCACAAGCTATAAATGCCAGGCTCTCTCAACAGAGGGGCTGTTTCTAGCTGTCCCTTCACGCTTAGCAGCACGGATACCAGGCATACAGCACATCTGTTATCGTATGCTGTTGACTATTTACACAAGTGCAACCAGCTACAACTTTTCAGGCCTTCAGTGAAATCATAAGGCTTTTGTAAGAAATCTTGGCACAGCCTCTGAGGGATGAAGGTCAAAAGCCACTCTGCCAGTAAATAATAATAAAAAAGCCATCAAGCATTCCAGTGAGAGTGTTTCAGAGTTGCTTTTAAACTCAACAATGGAACACGGCAGAAATACCAGCAGTTGTCCTTCTGGAGTTTGCAAGCATTATCAAAATCATACATTTGGCACTTACGCAACTTCTATTCAGTAATCATGCTGGCTCTGTTGTAAGTCACGACTTGATGGCGTGTATGAAATGGAACTGAAAAAGGTAACGAAGAACAAGCAATCATAACATGCTCGTCATTCCAGCTGTGCTTGCCCTTTTAGAGCTTTACAATACAAATGCAGCAGGTCACATACAGTAAGACTGAAAGATATCCTGAGGAAATACGCATGCACAGCAGTCCATAAGTCAGACCAGATTCATAGCTTGTCAAATCCATTTGCTTTTCGTAACAATTTTACTTGTACACCATATAGTTCCTATTTCTATTTGCATGTATCCTATTTTCTCCTAATACCTCTTACTAAAATGCACTGCCAGAGAATCTATTCCTCACCATCTCTGAGGAAGTAGATGCACCTGTATCAGCAACAGGGACAATTCCTCTGTAATTATACAATACAGCTAGGACCAAAAGGCAAAATTCCTTGCTATTTGTCCCACACGTTGCCTTTAACACACTACAGCTGTCACACAGCTATAACATCCACTATGGGACAAGAAAAGGCTTCCATTTCACCGAAGAGCAGCATATTGCAACAGTTAAAAACAGCCCTCAATCACCTCATGCTTGGTACCCCAAAATCCCCAAAGCTCCTCTATCAAGAATGAAAGAGGAGAAATGCAGAGATTAAGACAGTCGTGCTTTCTATTCCAAATAGAGTATGTGTACCATCACCTCTGATATATTTCATTGTCCAAGAAACCACAAAGTCCAACACTCCACACTTGTACTAGTGTTCTTAACCTGTCCTAGCACACAAACTCAAGGCATTTACTGACTACTTCTGACCAGATGGGACTAGTTATTTCTTGAGCAATATCAAGCAATTGATCCATATACGAGGTGCTGTATTACATCAGTTCCAATATTTGTACACAGCAGAGTTGCCATGATACACACAGGTCATCATGGGGTAAAACCTGAAAAGATGCGGTACAGCAGTTGAACTGCTTATGAACAGCTGGGTGACACAAACCTTCACAGAATGCGACTGCAGCCACTCAAGTTGGCTAATGCTCAGCCCACTTTGCATCCTGCAAAAATACACCACGGAAGGCAACTCTGCCTCAGTGCTGGAAAAGCTGGGCAGTAGGGAAGAATAGGACTAAGCAGAACAACCTGGATACTGTCAGTCTTTGCTCAGAAATTTAGGATATGGGACTAGAGGGCAGTTTTATAGTTATCTTGTGGACTCTGAATTTGGCAGCAGTGCTCCATGGCCAAGGCCTTACATGCACTGAGTGGAATAGTTTGCATGTTGTATAAGTATTACTCCCCTATCTATACACCTCATTATGAGTTTTGCTTTAGAGCGTGACATCACCTTGATTTCAATCAGTTTTCCACTGTAATGCTTGGGGTATTTTCAGAGGAACTGATACCTACCTAGTTATTCCCCATCCCGTGTTGGTGCAGTTGATTATTTCTGCCTATGCATATGAAAGTACATTAATCCTTGCTGTACATCTTCCTGTTTTTGTAATATATTTCTTCAAATTGTCAAGAACATTTTAAATTCTATCTTCTGCATGCATAAGCCCAACTCAACTAATCATCGCCACAAATATTATAAGCATGCCCTGTTTCATCATTCAGCTCATGAATACAATATTATCATACTTAAGATAATATTGTAGAAAGACACTCAGAGCCTTCAAGTGTGAGAGTGAACCACCACTACTTAAGCTTGATTGTGGTTTTCTAAATATTTTTACAACCCCTCCTATACTTGCTTTCAGGCCTCCCTGGTTGCTTATAAAACAGGCTGCCAATGGCAGTTGACTACTAGACTTGGTATTTAAGGATGCACAGGTACTTGGACATTTAAGTGACAATAACATGCCTAATGACATTAGGAAAACTACAGTCTTGAAGTACTTCATTGAAAAGTTGGAAAAAGTTAAAGAAAAAAAATGCACATGCCTTGCACAAGCAGACTACTTGGTGGGAAGCGAGACATAGATACCAATGTTTAACTGTCTGCTACAAAAAAATCCAGAAGGAAAAAATGGAAAGGTTGCCTAAAATAACTACCAAGAAACAACTTAATTTCAGTGGGAAATAAAATTAGAGACACTACCTGCTACATTTTAAAGCACACTAAGAAAAGATACAACCCATAAAAGTCTTAAAGAAAAGTTTCAAAAGTGATCAAAACACAGTTTTTTTTTTTTTAAGGAAGTAAATCAACTTGATCTGTAGCTGCTCTAGCTGGCTTTTCCAGTGAAAAAGCAACCACAACTACACAAGCAAAAGGTTTAGTGAGCTTCTGAAGATCAAGACAAGAGGCAAATTCATGTTAACTAAACTATCAGCAACATTACAGGGAAAAAAGTCTTCTAGTGCAATTTTAATATGGCTTATATTTACAAGATAAAGAAAAAACAGAAGATCACCTAAATGCATGGTTTTGTCTAAACTATTTTATTACATAGTATGTATTCACATGCATAACATTTTACAGTGTGGACAAGTTAACAGAGCAATAAAAACCTTAACTTTTACTGCATCTGTTTTTAAAATTGAAAGGCTTAGGAATCTACTAGCATGGATTTGGGCATTTAATATAGATTGCTTGATATTTTATAGCATTGTGAAGTTTAAAGAATGTGAAACAGCCTTACTCAGCTCTTTGCCAGAAAGGTATCAGGCATAAGCAATATTTGACAATTAATTATCATCTACAGAACAAAGTTCCTTAGGTCAAGTACACCTAACATCCCATATTAAAAAAAAAAAAAAAAGACTTGAAAAGCTATGCAACACTTTAGTTATTCTGATATTTCTGAACTTTATGTTTCAAGTCTCTTGTTGCTGGCCCTCAAAAACACATCTAAGTTACACCTTGACAGGTGGAACCAAACAGAGCTATAAGCCAAAGTCCAGATGACTTAAGCCTGCATCCATGAAGGAGGATGTTTGCAGGCATCTCTCTTAAAGCAGTTAGCAATGATATTTTTAACACTGATATTGCATTTGTGTGTGTGTATATATATATATTGACCTCAGAATTAGGAATCTTAACAGTTAATTCATACTTCTGAGCATGAATTCCCACCCAACTACAAACTCGAAGGCTACGCTATCAGTTTGTAGTGGCTAGATGCTTGGCAGCAGTACTGAGAGTCGGTTTATGCGGTCACTGCTGCGTGGCTGCACCCTCCCCCATGCACCCCATGCAGCGGTAACAGGCACCTGTGGAGCTGAACTGCCTGGGGAACGGACCTGACTGCAGAACAGTTCAGGGAGGAGGTGTATTTGCCAGCTGGACTACTCACCTGTCACAGTCGACTGGTTGGCTACATAGACACACCAGCAAGTGCAGGGTACAACTCTGGAACTGAAACAAGTGGCTGAGAAGGGAAGGAGTGGAATAGGGTAGGACTGCTCGAGCAGGCGCTGCCCCAAGGGAAAGACCCTACATTCCAGTTTCAAAAGACAGAGAAAAGCCTGTTCTACAGTTCTTGCAACAAACAACCAAAAAACTTGCACGTGCAAGACTTAATAGTTCCACTTGCTTTAAGTTTTATCTAGGCAGAGGTAAGTAGAGCAGGTAGAGCAGACACGAGGTGGACAGGAGTTCAGGAAGGAGCATGTGGGTGGTCCTGCAAAGGCACAGCAAAACACCAGACTCAACTGACTGCAAGTGGGAGGAAGGGAAATGGGGAAGCACGAGTGAGGGACTCAGCTGAGGCTTAGAGACATTTGTCTTCCAATGATAGGCTCATTAGGGTAAGTGTTAAGGCAGCTGCTGCTCGCCCCCCCGCCCCCCCAAGCTGTATACAAATCGAAGCTGGGACCTTTAATGGATAAAATGGGAAGAAAAGTTACTTTCAGGTCAGCCAGCCAGGTTAAGCTAAGCCTCATACTGATCCTGATGAGAGACATGAGGATTTATGCAGCACAGACAGCTAAACCAGACTTCGTGCATGGAAATAGCTATCAGGTTCAGGGATACTTAGAAGATAACACTGGTGAGCTGATCAAGCTTTTTTCCCCCACCCCATACGTTCAATAATGACAGCTGTTAGTCCTTCTGACAAGTTCAATTCTTTAAGGGTTACATCACTGACATGCACAGTTAAAGTCCCTTCCATCCAACTACATGCTGTGAAACTGCACACATGGGACAGAGCAGGGATTTGTGACTGTTTAAAAACCAGGTGTTAATTCCAGTGCACAAAACTCAAACCCGAGATACCGTATTGCAGTTAACACTTGCTTGACATCTTTTCTGCTGCAGTTGAACAATCAACATTTAATTTATCGCACATCTAAGACACACATGTACTTTTCTGTCAGTCCCTAGAGCATATTCTGCAATTTGCATCTGAAAGTACAGAAGAAGGAAAAGCACATGTTCCACTACCTCGAGACAGCTGCCCCAAATGTCATCACTATTCAGTTCAGACCCCAGCTGCAAAGGCTGATCATTTTGGCCAATGAAACTGAAGTCTGTGACTTCCTGCTAGCACCAAAAAGAATTGACAGCAGTGATCTAAGAATAGCATTATCACCATCTATCTGAACTGCATTTTCCCTAACTTCAAAACGCATCTAGAACTCCCCACCCATACATTTCAATCTCTTCCCTACTTAAAGTGAAGAAAATGGTGCTGAAATATTATTTTGAAAACTGGAAATTACTTTCAAAATGTCTGCATAGGACTTTATGAGTAATCACTGCAAAGCAACTTCAGTGCTCTGGAAGGGACCTGAAAATCCTTCCACAACCAACTGTCAATCTATGCAAAAAAAGCCGTATCTCTTACTGGTGTTAGGATGGGCAACAGAGCAGTTACACTGCACCTTTGGGAAAGTACAATTTGGCTTTAGCCATAACATTTACCAGGCATACTGATAGAGAACAAAGTGATATAAGCACTTATGGGAGGAGACGATACACCTCTTTATTAAGCAGACTTGACACATGGCCAGAGTGGAAAAGATTAACAAGAGATAATTAGACCAGAAAAACAGAACTTAAAATACTGCAAAGTCCCTCCATTTTTCTACTATGTTACAAAAAATCTGTCTTTGGTCTCAAGGCTATGTGAATCTTTCAGATGTAAGGCTTACTGCAGTTGACTTAAACCAACAGATATCACAAATTAAAGATTTGCCTCAGTGATGCAAAGCTTCCGCAGCTCTGCTAAAATTTTATGCAGGAGGCATAGTCCTTGCCTACAGATACAACCCTTTACTCAGACTGACTGCAATCTATCCCCTGCTTTGACAAGTGTGAAGATAAGGGGAGGAGGAAAAGTTCTACATTTGCTGTGCTCCTTTGAATCATCCTTCTCTTACAACAGGTCAGATATGACTCATATCAAACGTCAAAGTCAATGAATCCGACATCTTTACCTTTCCTTCCACCCTTTGCAGTTCCTCCCAGAAGTCGTTACTGGGGGAGCGTCACAGCAACAGCCTAACTTACATCATCTATTCCTCCTTCCTCCTCCACTGCCCCAAATGGAACAGGCATGCTATCACTAAGCCAGCTCATGTAATTCTTTATTCTTTGCAATTTCCTACCTCTCATTTGAAAAACAAATACTTCGCTGTTATCTAAAAATGTATTAAAACATTGCCAGCAACTCAGCACTCAAAGCAAAATAACCATCACCACCCAGCGTGAATGCACAATAGAAGCAGCATTTTTGGTAAGGTGGCAAATTTTTAGAGGGTTCTTGGGAACAACAAGAAAAATAGTTCAAGTTACAAAAAGAAAGGGTGCTCTATAATCACCGAGAGAACACTGCTCTGCCATCACGAGGCTCAGCCAAACGTATAGCTCAAGGGTAGGATCAGACT
Organism: Anseranas semipalmata; assembly: GCA_013399115.1. Lineage (NCBI taxonomy): Eukaryota > Metazoa > Chordata > Aves > Anseriformes > Anseranatidae > Anseranas > Anseranas semipalmata. The sequence continues at coordinate 109,187 of VXAA01006855.1, read as the reverse complement.
GCACTTTGACAGCACATCTAGCAGCAATGCCAGTTTAAGGTACACCAATCCACCCCCCTGCTAAAACTTTTCTCCCCCCAGTGCAGCCAGCACAACTACTTTTAGACCAAAGCAAAGACTACACCTTAGCTAAAAAAAACGAAACAAAAAACCACACACACAAACAAATCTTGACAAAATCCCCTCTCCACTGTTGGCTCTGTTCCCTGACCTGGTTCACAGTACACCTTGCAAATGTCTAGCACAAGAGTGACACACAAAACAGAATACCCTAAGCCAGCGTTGCCAAACTGTTTGGAAAACAAAGACATGTCCCCAAGGCAGTGGTTCCACAAATGAAGTTCGTGGCAGAGCTAGGTTAAGCTTTTCCCCTGTACCTTCTTTCCACTGGCCATTCACTCTCATCTCTGCGCTATCCATCCCCACCCTGCAATGGCCGCAGTGTTCGAGAAGTTAGGCAAGTCTGAACAGGGTGAAGAAAAGATCCATAATTCACAAGGGTTACATTTTCTCCAAAGTTATGCAGTCCCAATGGAGTTCACTCCCTTATGTAAATCTTGCATCAACAGAGCACAGGAATTAGCAACTAGAGGAAAAACTCAAGTGGTCCCTGTACTACAAAACAACGGAGTCTAAATAAGAACCCTACACCCAGTGTATTTGAGGCACTCGGGGCAGCAACTTAAGCGATGTTCCTGCACTGCATGCTTCTCTCTAAGCAAAACCAGGTGTAACAATATATACCGTTCTACAAAAAGGTTGATTTAGACGGCCTATAACCATGACAGAACACACACACAGAAGGAACTTGCTTCCTTCTATCCCAGCTTTGTTTCATGTACAAACACATCTTTTGCCCTTCCTTTCCAATCTTCCCTCTCCTCCAAATGCAGCTTCAGGATGGTAACTGGCAAATATACTCGATGCTCAAAGATGACCAGCAGAACTGTCAGAGTAATGCTCAAACGCTTTAAAAGAGTTCCATGCAGTATATAACCTAGAAGTCCATCAGCATAGTACAATATGAACTCAAGTCTCCTATGAATCTGTTCCTACAGGAGTTAGAATAAAACACTAATCTCTTAAAGTCAGAGAGCCATATTTGCTTTTTAACTCCCACTGCCACACCAGCAGCTCACTATCATTTTGCTTTCCTTATATTTACAGGCCTGAAGAAACAGTAACATTTATTTCGTAACTGCTGCCTGAAGCGGTGCAGAAAGGCCAGAGCTTCTCAAGTTTAAGACAAAGACCTCTTGTAATCTTCATAATCTTCAAAGTCCACCTGAAAGTATTTGCATTACTGTTCTCACTACAACATATCAGCCCAGTGCAGAAAAGGGTCCCTTTATCACAGGCTAGACAGTTAACCCTTCACAATCAAAGCTGACCTCCCAGTAACAATAGTGAAATTGAGCTGTAGATACTGAAAAGCTAGGGAATTCTATGCTCCGATTCAGTTGTCCCTCCTTCATTTAAAATACATGGCTATTTTCCAGCATCTTGCATTAACTGTCGTATAATTGAAATGAGATCAGGAGATACTCCATTAAGTTTTGTATTTTTCTGTGTCAAACACTGAAACAAAGATCTGGAAAATCCCTTTTATATTCAGAAAAGCTAAGAAAAGGATCTGACCTATCATGAACAGAGGACCCCAAAACTAAAAAGTATTAAACCAAAAATGGAATTCTTAACCATTACTCATTTGTTGTTACATATTGGTGGCATTTCAATCTTTATAACTTAGAGTGATTTGCTCATCAGTTTAGATAGTCTGTTCAGACAAAAACCAACAACAAGAGTTTATTACTCTAGGAAAGTCTTTGAGTTTGATTATTTCAGGATGACACCGACATTTAATCTGAAGCTTGCCAAACATGACTCAGCTACCTTTTCACTAAATTTCTGTTACTGTCAAAGAAAGGGTTAAAACCAGGCCATTTTCAAATCTAGAGACTAAGCGTAATGAGATCAGATTAATAAGATTACCATGATCTGCCTCACAAAATAGCTAGGATCAGCCCTAATCTCTTCATTTTGAGACAGATGGAAAACGCATGAAATCAGAGATAACAGGAGGCCAATTTCCTAGAAAAGGCAGCTTTTCTAGGTTCACCATAGCGTAAGTCAATATTTTGCTAGATTTGTACCCATTTAACCAATTCTAATATAACATATTGAAAGGTAGAATCAGGCATCTCCAAATCCACACTACACAATAAGTAATACAGTGATTTTAATATGTTGCAGAATATTAAAGACTAATTTACTGAGACTCTAGCCAATGCCATTCCTAGATAGACCACAGCTAGTAAAGAGCCAATCACTGGAGAAACAAAGATCCCCAAACTGCACATGACTAGTGACGGCTTATTGATTTTTCCTATAAGGTGAATAAACGGGATAGCAATTTGCATCTGTGACTAGTTTGACACAAAGCAGTCACAGGAAGGGACAATTTTAATCTTGGTTTAAGACAGCATATTAAAGAGATGCAGCATGGAGTGATCCCTTAACTCTTCTATTGTGCGAGATATGAACAGGGACAGAGGGGAAGAATGAAATAGCCTCAGATATACAAGACAGCTAAGAGTCATTGTAGTGGCCACTATCCAGCTACCTCAGTGGAACCTGGGCAAGAATTAGCAATAGAGAAATGTAGGGGAAAAAAAATATGTTATATTTTAGCACTAAATAGGGTCCGAAAGTTTAAGTAACACTGTTAAGGGAAACAGAGGTAAGCAAGAAACCATCCAAGGAATTAAATACAGACTGGTGGCTATAAGATAAAAACGCTTTTCAGGCAGCCAATAGGTCTTAACTTTTTCTAGAAAAAAAAAAAGCACTACCCAGTAGGTCAGCAAAAGCCTCAGGCTCTCCAAATCAAAGCCTGCAACATGAGACCTTCGAGGTTTGATGTGAAGTTTAGCAGTGCTGTAAGCTAGTTATACAAAGACCTGGGAAAGGCTTTTTAAAAAAAGGCACAAGATCCAATCTCTTACAAAGCAGGTTCACCTGTCAGTTCAGACTAATTACTTTTGTAACTCATAGAAGACATTAGCAGTTTGCATGCATCTGCTTTTAGCAAATAGTTTTACAGTATTTCTTAATTCAGCCCACAGGAAGCCTGTTCACACTCACAGCCCTCACGGTTTTGTAACACAGACATGGCCACGATTAATAAGTCGGTCGGTATCCACACAAAGCTCTTTCTATGGCCCCAGCCCTGCTTGTACTTCTGCATAACTTGCTTCCCCACCAGCCTCTTATCTGGGCATTTTAAATATTAAATTTAACTCTCTTTTGTGGGGAAGACATGCAGATCTGCAAAAAGCACGTAACACCCATTTCATTTTGGGATGTTCCACTGACAAGAACTAGAAAGAACCTGATTACATCAGTTCCACAGGGCTGGTCAGACAATCACGTACACATAAGAATGGCAAAACCGACAATGGTGTAACTTTAGCCTCCTGACAGGGATGATTTTTTTGCTCCCTATCAGAATCTTAACCCATTCACATGTAAACAAACCCTTGCTTAAAATGAGACACCTTCAGAACTGTATTACAATTCAATTACAAATTGGCATTGACTAAAATAAAGAAAAATTAATGAAGCTTAGCTTTCCCCATACAAATCAAGGCAATTTCAGTGCATACAAATAACATTTTGGCTTAGCAAGACATAAGAACTCAGTTTTCCAACATATAAAAAACAACATTTAAGGCACCTAAAAGATAATGAATTTACCAATAAGGAGCTGCAACTACATCCATCAGAAAAGACATTTATCGGCTGCAGAGTGACCATTTTCATCTAGCATATTTTTGATTCATACAGTTTAATCTGTTTTTACTGGCTCATGTCTAGCAACATCTTGAATTGGAGAGAAAATGTACAGGTACTTGGTCTGGCTGATCTTCAGAGAGCGACAACATGTAAGACACAGGAACTTTTCTCATTATCCAGTCACTGCAAAGCTGCTCAGACTTCCTCTCTAGGGGCACATGCACACGTACACACAAGAGGAAGACACTTGCAAATGGTTTCTGATCAGAACGCTGAGTATCATCTGACTCATTCCTGTTACATTTGCATAATGCAAAGCACAAAGACCTTGCAAACCTTTATGAGAGCCTAGGTGTAATAATATATCAAAGAGCATGATGTATCAAACTAAGCAAACTGAAGGGAGTTTGCACAACCAGCTCTAGAACATTATACCCACTTAAAACATTTCACAGAGCATCTCCAATCTCATAAAACAGAATCAAACAAAAAGAAATGAGGTGTAGCTTTACTGTACATTACATGAGCACCACTGATACTCCTGCACACATAACACTGAATGACGAGGGAAAAATAATGGAAAAATATTTTAGAGGACTACTGTTAGGCCTGAGATGGCACGTTGGAACAGCTCCCCACACAACAAACAAACCAAACCAAACAGGATTATACCGGTGTTGCACCAATAACCTGGAGTTCAAAGACAGCTCAAATGGTCCATTGTCACAGATGCTTCAAGCCGCCACAGGAGGTTGTTATGAGACACCAAAGGGCTTTCACAGCAACTTTGGTCATTTCCACCTGGTCGGGTTCTGCTAAGAGAACAAGATTTCCAATAACATGCGCTGAAAGACCCTCATTAACCAAAAACATCAAGTACACTCCAAATGCAAACTTCTGGGCATCGAGGAAGCAAACTTAAGTTTCAAAAGACAGTCAATAGGGCAAAGATTTTAGATCAAAAAGATACCCAGAAAAATGGGATTTCAGTGTATTTTACAGCTAAATAACCTCTGCACCACAGGTTGCTTCAAGAAACGTTTCTAATAATTTTAAAAGCCAGTAAAAACAAATTGCAAAAACAAACTGGCTATGCTCAGTTGTCTTTATAAATCTGCAAGGTGCCCAAACCAAGTGGTTTCAGATACAAGCCCTTCACTTCCAGTTTCCTTAGCTATTTGATTATGAGGGATACAAGTTGTGTTGATATTTTCAACACTGTATCCTGTCATTTTATTGGAAAGACTTAGGCAATAAACTTATCCACAATCAACCCCAGCTTTTTACAAAAGTGCCAAAAATGCCAGCCTTTTCAGCACAAGGCTTCTTCAGTGCTTTCATAGTGATTCATGTCTTCAGCACACGTAAACCTCTATAGGGCAAATGCATCAAATTCTATAAAAATACAGAGTAGGTTTGGTGTACTAACATCTGACATTGACCTTTACTTCATGATAACTTCAAGATGAAGTTTATGATTCCTTCAATCCGGTATGGACTAACAAATTGTTATATCCCAGAAATCTTTCAATGACGTTTCAGTTGAGCCTATCTTTGGGTCACAACGGATCTTGGTTAAAAGTGTTGATTCACTCAAGACTAACTCACTTTTCTTTCTTCTCCAAACTCATCATTATATTATGGTTCAATTTCTGGAGAACCGACAGCACACAGAATGAAATATCTCCAATTGTGTACTCACAAAGTTGGAATAACAAAATTCAGAATTAAAATGGCCTCAATTTAACCATAAAAAGCCCAACAATTTCTGGCAAAACAGGAAAGATTAGCCTTTTAAAATGAAAAAAACACCAAGCAACAAAGCCTGTAAAAATATGCATTCCTCTTTAGATTGAAAAAAGAACATACTTCGATAATTAATGATAGACTGAAGAGTTGGAGAGAGGGATGTCTGAACCATAAACAAAGAACTAGATGTTGAACAATAAGGATCGTTCCTTTAAAACAAGGATGGCTATAACTGAATGGCCTACATCTATCCCCAAGAGGAAGACGATACGGAGTGCCAGAAGCCATTATGAATGACGAAAAGCAGAGACATACCAATAACTCCTCTTCTGAAGGAGGAAGCGTGACCAGCCATGCAGTAAGGACTACACCCATGCCAGAGAGCTGCCTGATGGTCTATAATATATGCTCATTTCAGTGTCAAAACAGTGCTCCTGCTCTGACTTAAACTAGGGATTTGCAAGGTCTGAGACCTCTAAAGCAAGTTTAACTTGAGTTCTACCTTAGAAAAAGTCCAAAACCACAGTTGTGGCGGCTTACTGAAAGCAATGTTCCAAATTTACGCACTGATGGGGGCATAAAATAAGGACATTTGCACATCAAAGCGATGCTTTCAAAAATTTCCCCTTGTTATGAAGTTCCTCTTTCAGTTCAAGGCTAATAAGATAGCATTAATATATGTACAATTCTCTCCATACAAGGAAAATAAAACATTCAAATGGGATTTGCTCACATCAAGTTAGAGTAAGAGAACTTTGTATACTTAAAAGACTGAGCCTACAATAGTCATTGTAGCTCACTAGTGCATAGCTCAGGAAAAGAAACACTTGTCTAAAACCACCCTGGGTTAGTAAAAAAAAAAAACTACTATACTAATACATGAATCACTTATTAATTTAAAAAGAGGTATTACCTGTAATATCTCAGGGGAACAGAGAAATATAAAACTGCTAAATAAGTACTGGCACATGTCCTTTTTTGTTTCCCCCTCTTTAAAAATGTATTATACTATTAGAAACACCAGTTATCTCTACATGTCTATTGCTGCTTTCTTAGGTTATGGGCAAAAAAAGAAAATCAAAGACCGTCCTTGCATGAATAATGCAGATACTAAGTGCCAAAAGCAGTAAGCAACTTGCTCCAGAATCCTGAAGTCAAGACAGATGAGGCACTGAATTCTTTATGGAAAAGATCAGAGATAACTAAAACCAGCTCCTAATTAGCGTCTCAAATTAGGAGAACTGTTCCAGGTCAAGAACAAATTAAAACAAGAATAGAACTTGTTATGGCTCCATTGCAATAACCTGGAAGGGATATCATAATGCAGGTCATTGACACCCTAGGGTATATTATTTGACCACAGACTAATTTTAAGCTCCCAAGTACATTATAGTAGCACAATATCTCCATTGTACGTCTCGGTAAAAGCTAAGGCACTAAAACTCTCCCCTACTGGGAGATTCCAATCAAGAGATCAATGCCTTCACTACAGAAAACTCACCCCCAGGGCCCTGAACAAGGGTCAATCATTCCTACACAACAAAATGCAATTTTTAGACCATGCGTTAATGTGGATGCATTCAAAATCTTGCAATTCTCAGAATTTGGGGTGTAGGTACCTTCACATAAATGAAGTCTTCTCAGAACTCCAATATGTGAAACCCGTCTCACCCAGGTACTCAAAAGCCAGCATCAGGTCTTATCTAAAGATATTACACACATCCATATCTTGCACCATGACAGATACCAGTTGGTCCCAGCTGGTTTGCAGCAATATTCCTAGTATGCAGCCATAAAACCTCCCAGGACATACAGCTATCCAATTAAGTCGACTTTCAAGCAGCTGTTTGGAAGCTGGGCTCTTCTGGAAAGCTATAAAAGCAAAAGGCAGTCTTCACCTCAGACCTCCCATTTAATCAGTGGCAAGACAGAACAAAAATATAGCTCCATATAGAAGACAGATGAATCACTAATTGAGATAAACTAGAATAGTCACAAGGCCAAGACTCAAGCTTTTCTAGGTTTCATGAGGGTTGTTTCGTTTAAAAAAAAAAAATCTCATGTTTTCTGCTACTTATCTCCACAAATGCACTCATTAGCAAATGACAGAGGAAAACTCCTCAGTGGCTTAGTATAAGGTTAACCCAGGAAACAAAGGGTCAATGTCTGCAGCGGAGGAAGGCTGTACCACAGCGATCCCATAAGGGTCTGCACTGTTCTACAGCTTCACCAGTGACCTGAGAAGGTGACAGAGGGGTGAAGTGGAACTTGCCAAGACAGTTAGTGTACTCAAACCTTAAAACTGACAAGCAGCACTGGTAACTTTTAATACTTAAAAGACCAACCAATAAATGTCAGATTAAATGCAATATGCAAAAGAACATACATGAGGCAAAAATGTGGCCAAAAACCCCTAGAGCCGTAACTATACAGAGCTGTAGGCTTTAAACAAACTGTTACTCCTCAGGAAATACCCTGGAATAATGGGGGTGGTAATCTGAAAACAAAGTCATTTTTTATTTTTTAAATTTATTAATTTAAATTTTTAACAATTTATTATTTAAATTTATTTTTTAACATTACCTGAGTGTTCTGTTAAGAAAGAATAAAAAAACAAAGAAAACGTTTTGATGCTGTAAATCTGTACCGTGTCAACCAATGAATACTCTTGAGTACCTCAGCCCATCTCAAAAAATGGAGATGAACTAAAAAAATTGAGGAAGCAACACAGATAAAGTATGGAATGACTACTGTACTATACAAAATCTCCCTCAGAAAAAAAAAAGCAATAAAGATGAGGACATTTGTAAATCTTCTCCCCTTGAGAAGTACAGGGAGAGATGTTTTCCTGAGAGGGGATCTTATCAATGTGTACAAATATCTGAA
>VXAA01006855.1:88849-100687 GCA_013399115.1 Anseranas semipalmata | reverse complement strand
GTGCAACGTGCTCGAGGTGACCCTGCTTGGCAGGGGGGTTGGACCAGATGATCTCCAGAGGTCCCTTCCAACCTCAACCATTCTGCGATTCCTACTAGCTCTCACAAGGGGAGGGGGACAGAAGATGGGGAAAAAAGTTAAACTTCTAATAGTCCAGAGTCCAGATACAGCCTCCAGCAGAGAAATTCACTAAAGCTCGACTACAGGCAGCCAAGACCTTATACAAGGACAAGGATGACTTACAGTGCTAAGTGTCTCACCCACCACAGCCACACAAGAGGTGCATCTAGTCCAGTCTCTAATGGCAAATAATACAGATATTTGGAGAATAAAGAAACATTATGTGTGTGAAGAGTTTTCTATTTCTTTTGATCATGAAAATTGCACATAATTTGCTTCAGATGGCAACTGCTCCCAGAATGATACAGGGCAGTATTTTAACATTAAGAAGGCTAGAATTTTACTTCCACAGGAGAAAGTCTAAAGCAGAATCCATTATAAAGGTATAATAAATTTCATATTATCTGTGTCAATGAACAGGGAGTAGGAGAAAGCTGACTAACAAAAGTAGTTGGCAACATGATTCAAGGACCATGGAAAAGATCAGCTCAAATCTGACTATGCTGGTGCTGAAAAAAATTGCCAAACCCAAGCAGAGCCCTGGAGTGTTACTTGTTTCCTGCATTAGGACACAAGAGCATCGCCGTTTTGGATGATGGCTCCCCTTCCTGCCCTGTCACCCTTATTAACTTAGGAGTTCTGTGGACCATGACTGAGAGAAAGAAAAACAGTTTTGCAAGGTTAGGTATGGCCAGACTTCTCATTTTGACTCTAATCCTGAACAAAACCAGCTAAATCCAGTTAGATTCAAAACAAACTTTAAAAATAAGTGTAGCTGTATTTGCTTTGTGAGGACTTTAAACTGAGGAGCCCCAAAGGACCTAGAACTACATCCTCGTGGGATATACACTTTCACAGCATGCTAATCTGCAATAAGTCACCCATGGGTAGATTTCGGTAGCTGACCAGACTACAGAGTGGCTGTTTTATCAACATAATGCCTTACTTTTAATATCTCCAGCTTTTGGAAAGTCAAAAATCTTTCTTCTAAAGAACTACACTTTACAAGGAACTTATTACTTATAATGCAAGTAACATCGATAGTGTATCTAATCCTATAGCATCATCACACCCATTCGTAATCCAAACAGGAGTCAAGTGGAATGAAACACAAGCTTGTTAAGGAAAAGAAAACTCAAGAAAGTTTATAGACACACCAGAAGCCTCTTTTTACCTGTGCTCTTCCTTTTTATATTATCTAAATAGACTGAAGGTAACAGCTTGCAAGATTTTCAAATACAACAGGCTGAAGAGGAAGGGGCAGAAGCCAGGAAAGCTGAGTCAACTATTATCAGTTTGGTTATCTCATTTTTTTATGGCCAGAGAGTTCCTGATTTCATTCTGGGCCTTCCTAGGTAAGTCACAAGTCTTCATCCACCAATCCTGGCAGAGACCAAGCTATGCTCTTAACCTAAATGGCAATTTTCAGAAAGAAATGGAGGACTGTCATTTGTTGCTGAAGAGCAAGAAAGTATCAAGACAGCCCAATGCTGGAAAGAAGTTTAAGCACCCTGCTACAAATGGTCAAAACAGACAAATCCACACATCAGCTTTTGACAAACTCCAGTTTCACTAGAGGGAGGGCAGAAGCGTTGGTGCAAAATGTATTTTAAGAAACAAGGACAAAAGTAAAGGCAAGAAGAAAGCAGAAGTTGCTTCTGCTTCCTCCATTCCAGAGGTCAGAAGAGAGCCTCAACTGCCACAGCCCACACTTTAGCACCTCCAGGGGTAAGAATACATCTTGACAAAGTATTCAAGGACATGCAAGTCACAACACAAACAAAATACATACAACCTAGCTGTTGAATACATACAGAACAGGTTTTCCCAATACTGCCTCAAGAAGGCATGTTTTTCAAGCTGATGTTCATCCCACCAAAATTCAAGTGCTGTTTGAAGGCAAGGTTGGGAAAAATAACATTTTAAATGCTGAATTTCACCTTTTAAAGTGTTCAATGTATTTGTCTCCATTACATTTTTCTCCTTGCATGTATTTCTTCCCTTCCCCTGCAACTGTTGAACAAATTTTGAGCGCTTACTTGTTTTTCTACCCAAAGAATCTGGGAGGTTTCTGTGATTAGTTACGCCCCCAAGTAGTAGTAAATATTAGAACACAAGACCTGAACTATACAGGAGCTCAGGAAAAAATCCTTAAGCCAAACTGGCAGATTTTCCAGAAAAACTAGAGAAAGATGCACACTTCTACAGCCTAAAATCCTTCCTAGTATTCTGAAATAAATTAACTTAAATCTGGAATCTAAACACACCTTTCCAAGCAGACCATAGTCTATTATTAACATCAGAAAGTGAAAACCAGATCAAATAGTTAAAATATTTCATTTTTATGTTAAAATGAAGATAACAGAAGAATATAATACTCATAAATTGACTGCACATAAGGATTTACAATGGAAAAAACTACTCAAACTCAGCAAGAGTTGCATGGCTTAAAATTCAGTGCCAATTTCTTATAAACCAGAGGGCTGACTAGCTTAGACCACAAGTCTTCTGCACTAGCAGAGCTGCTATGATTAGTGGAACCTGCTGGCTCATACATAACTCATGAAGAATTCCCCCCCTTCCTCCCAAGGGAAACAATTTTGCATAACTGCAGCACTTTTTTTCCACATGTAAACCTGTAGAGTTTTAGTACAAGTTAGAGCAAGAAGTAGGTTGGCTCAATGCAGAAAGTATGAATTCCAGAGACAAATTATTTAAATAAGAGGTTTTAGAGAATAACTGTATAATTACAGTTTAGCTGAACTGAAAGAAATGTTTTCTGCTCTCTGCATGAGGTCCAGCTGCAGCGGAGCCAACATGCAGCTCATGACAAAGCGTGCGTGCTGACACGAACGCTTGCAAAGAAGCTAAGTTCAGCAGGTACAAACAGAATAAATCTACCCTGTTAAGTATTCTCTTTCTATATTTTATTTATAAAGGTCAGTAATGTTTGAACATCACAATTATAAATTAATTACTCTACCAAGACTGACAATGTACTTCCTAGACAAAAATAGCTGTCCTAACTTTTGCCTTATTCCAATCCCCATCCTAACCTGCCCCATGGAATCTAAAGGACAACTGATATGATCCACCTTCAATAACAGGACCGCCCTTCTGCTTCCACAACCTCAAACAATTGGAGACAAAAGGATCCAAGATCAGGTACAGAAATTCAAATAAGCAAGCATAAGAGGAATAAAGTCTCTTAGGCTCTTCAAGACATTTTTAAAATGGGCTTTTATTTAATATCTATAGAAAAACACTTTTTTAGTAAAAAAAAGAAGCTGAGGAAAATTATGAACACAACCATTTAAAATGCAAATTTAAGATTCATTTAGTAGCTAATCGGGAAGTACTGTAGAGTAGCATCTGGGTTTCAGGAATATAATAAATATCCTAAAAATAATTATCTTGAGCAGTTTTGGAGACAGTCGGTTCACTTTTTGCTCTATTAGAGCTCAGCTGTACAATCCCATGTGTTTAGCACATGTCACCACGAAAAACACATTTTAAAGTTTGTTAAACCAATTCTCACTTGAGTTGGCAGATGGTGGCACCAATCATGCATATAAGACATGGGAACAAGTTCAGGCTCCACAGCATACAGTCTGCTTCACAACCATTTTTCTATTCCACTTGAACATCTACTCTTGTGAGGTGCTACAAGATGACTTCAAAGTTGAAGGCATGTGCCGCTCGTGATCAGTGTTTAAATATTCAGCAACAGGGCATGAGACTGGAACGTGACAAACAAAATGCAGCTTGAAGCTTGACAGATTGAGATCGACAATGCTGTTGATCCATCCAAAAAGATATTTGAGGGAAAGGAACAACTTACACAGTGTTGCACTGTAGGTAATGCAAAAAAGCCACAAAGTATTTTCCTATCTTTTTTTCTTTCCCAAGGCCCAAAAGATCTAAAACACATTTTTATTTCTTTGTGTATATTCTAGGCACTGATGTTAGCCCAGCTTGGGAGAGAATGTTAACTGCCACTGTAGAGCCAGCAAAGGAAATGAAAGAGTGAGAAGTGCTGTGGGATAAAGCTGCAAGATAAGAACCTGCGTACCACACTACTGCAGTATCAGTTGGCCGATCTGTGTAGAAATGCAGAACGCATACAACTCACCTACTTATTTGCATTTTGAATTTTCACAGAAAACTGGAAATGACAGAGATTGAAGGCAGCTTCCCTAACAAAATGTTAAATAAAGCAAGTTAGAAATAACAAAGCGCTGAAACCTAGTGCCTCTTTTCAACAGTGCTCTAGTGAAATGGATTATCACACAAAAGCTCGATTTCTAGTCCACACCGATTAGGCACCAGAGGAAGAACAGATGCATCTCCTTGCTCACTTTTCTACCTAAACATTAAATTCCCAAGTCCCAGCTTCATCTCTCTGGCTAGCACCTTTCCTACCAGCGCTAAAAGAAGTGAGCGGGGGCAGGAGCAGAGAAGGCAAATATGCTTATCCTTTGCCACACATCTTGTTAATTAACACCTTCAGAGTAGCTAGCTTGGACGTTAAGGCATCATACCCCTGGTACACAGAAATGAGCACAGGCTAAGAATTCAGAGTCTTACAGAAGTGTTGTAAATCATGTTGAATCCCATAATGCCATTATCGTTATCTCCTGTAGCTACATCCAAGCTAATTTGCAGGTAGCTGGACTACAGTCCCATCTCTGACTGCAGTGCAGACATGCCCGTAATTCTTTGTGCAAAAGGTGCAACACCCTGCCCTCGGTTCTGCTCATGCTTTAACAACATGCTGCTATCAAACCTGGAAAGAACATTTTGCAATTCAACACCACAGACCAGAAGAAATGTGAAGCTACCTACACACAGGAAAAACTCAAAATTCATCTCACAACTTGTTCATGTATGATGCCAAATCCTTTGCTGGTGCCCATTATGTGAACGGCTTTAAATGTGTTGGCTTTTTATTAAGTCGTTTATTGTTATGCTTCTAGAACTTGCTTTGATTTTTCAAAACTTTCAGACTTACATAAATAAAAGCATGAACAATTTAGCAACGATTTTAATTCACAGGTAACGAGCAAGTTAAGTACAGAAAACTGACAGCATCAATATAATAGCCTTAAAACAATGCAACAGTTCAGTCCCACAGCAATTGTGAAAATGTACTAGTGTTGTCTTCAAGTAGTTCTTCCGGTTTAGATTAATTCACCAAACACGATGAATTTTACAATACACCACTTCCTTTTTGCTCAATGTGAGATTGTAAGATTTTGGCTCCAGTGTTGTTCGGGAACTAATGCTTAATTTTATTTCATTTTCAAAGTAATAGAATTAGTTTTGTCCAGAACATTTTTTCCTGAGGTTTAGGCTTTAGTTATTGATTGCTGGTATATAGCCATGGGCCAGTGGTAACTGTAAAGCACAAGGGATTTTATGAAGGGGCCATACAGTTCACTGCTTATGTTTGGCTTAGCTGTACACACACACAGATTAGGTTCCTTATCTCCCCTTGCTTAGCTGGATTCATATCGATTATAGTAAGAAATCGGAAAAGCCTGAATTTCACAACAGAGAGGATCCTACTCCCCCCCCAATTAACAGGTTCTGCACATAAACTAGAGAACTATGATTACTACACTCATTACACACACGGTCCTTTATACATGCCGCCAGAAGTCATAATCCCTCTTTTCTTCCCTTAACCGAGATCAAACTTTTACCATTTTCATTAAATAATCAAAGTTAGTCCATTAATGCCTGGGATGTCCCTCAGAATAACCGATTTTATTGCCTGAAATTCTCACTCTCTCATCAGATTATCTCCACAAGAGAAATGTCATTGAATCAAACAGGAGAGACATTTTTGTGTTGCCAGTAAATAAAACCAAAAAACCATCACCCGGGTTGCCGTTTGACATGCATGTGGAACAAGCAGATTAAATAATTTAGTAATTATGTGATTTTCTGATATGTCTCCACAAACACTTTTCAGAAGTCTGACACTAGTCCCGTCAAAAGCTGGACCTCATAGAGAAACTGCAACAGCACTTCCGTTAAATTGGCAAGAGGCAGCTGGAACTTCACATTAGCATAATTTCCTCTGGTTATAACAGAATGCAATACATGTGAAGTCAACATAATAAAATTAGCTGAACTGGCCACCAGCTTTAATCAGTGCCTCATCTGACATTCAAAACTCCAGAAGGCTTCAGGTAGCACACTGCATGCAAGAGTTAATTTTTCTCCCTTTTTAGTGACAACTTTAAATAACCATCACAAATAGCTACTAAATAAAAATGATGACACCATTTTTAAGGAGGAATGTATTTACTCCTCCAGAAGCTGGCAAAGATTACTTTACACCCTCAGTCTGCAATACTTTATGTCTTCTGCACAGAGACAACTGCAATAAAACAATCTTGCTCTAAGTGGGTTTAAGCTCTTTTACTGATACAGAACATGAACATTTCCCTTTCTGCACACGCACCTCGTGGAGGTTAGGTAGTTCCTTCCAACGAGCCTTCCCCTCATGCCTAGGGAAGCTGGCTAATAAAATGCATCCCAGCTTCAGGTTACTATCATACATCAAGGGACCAATACTTGAGAAGATCATAGTAAAAGCATAGGCATTGAACAGTTCGACCAGGAGAAGAACACATCCTCTTACAGCAGCATCTCTTTAAAACTGGAGTTATGTACTTCATGAGTCTGTAATTTCCTGTCAGTTTTCTGTCTTATATCACAATATTGGTCACATATTAGTGACACCATCTTCACTCAAGGACACCTGCCAAGGAACATGACCTTAGCACACCTTTACAAATCAATCATCACGTACAAGGGAGTTGCCACTCACAGCTAAGTCACAGAATAACGTAGATTGGAAGGGCCTCTAGAAGTCACCCAATCCAACCTCGTGCTCAAACCAAGTCTACTCAGATTGCTCAAAGACTTGTCTGGATAGCTCCAAGAATAGGGATTCCACAACTTCTCGATGCAACCTGTTCTAATATTTGACCTATTTCACTATACTCAGTGCTTGCAATTCGTCTGAATTGCTGATTCAGAAAACTGTTTCTCACGTATTAAAATCATCAAGACTACACTGAGCCCATCCCCTTACAAAAAATTGGGAAGATGAAGGGGATGTGTAGGAAGGCAGGCAGAGGAAGGATGAGAGCGAAGGCAATTTCACCCAAAACAGAGGAAAAACCTTTGCATTACCCTTCAGCAAGCCATGCATTTCCGCCCTCTAGCACAGACTCCACTACAAAATGGCCAATGCAGGTGAGGTAAAAGGCAAGAGATGAGGAAGAAGAGGGAGGCCATGCTGCCTTTGGTTATCACACCCCTCCCTCTATTCAAAACTGTTTCATTGCATACAGACACAGAAAAATGGTTTTCATGCAGGAACCGAAAATGCCATCTCAGCATCAACTGTTTGCAAACAATCTTGTTAAAGGCCAACAGAAAGAAAATACGTCTGGTGGCAAACAACCATGTGAACAGAACCTGAGGTGACTGTCAAGTGTATGTTCAGAGGAGGAAAAAAATCTTGACTTTGATGAAAGGAATTGTCAAAAGATCAATTCCTACCAAGGAATTCCTTCTTTTAGCATATAGGGGAGCTTGGTTTGCATGTCCCACAAAAGTAAAAATCCCTAAATTAAAGATGATAAAGGTCCTCTACTTAAAACGCCATCTGAGTAATTTTACTCAAAAACAGTCAGTAAGTACCCCTGAATTATGCTGACAACAACTGAAAACAGGAACTTATTCACTTCTTCAGAAGATCACTTTCCAGCTATGCCCCAACCCTGGGAAAGAAGAAGGAAAAAGAGGAAATGGAGCAGTGGTGTGTGTGTATGCATATATATATATATATATATATATTTTTTTTTTTTTTTTAAAAAAATTCCAACATTCAGGATATTCATGAATATGATTAGTGATTTTGTAATACCAATGCAGAAATGGTTACCAGAGTACCATCACACTAAACTGTACACTTCAGAATAAACGTAGAAAGAACACAGAAGAGAGGCCTTGGCTAGTTGTAACTTTGATGATTTTTCTATTCTTCCCACTCTACTCCCTGCCAAACCACCATCAAACTTCAGCACGCTTTAGGTCTGGATACTTGCCAGTTAGCACAAAGGCCAACAAACCAGAAGCTGCTAGAAATACATTAGTTTCTGGGGACACAGAACTTGAACAACAAATATAGACAGAAATTGAAGTTAACTAGTCTCAAAATCAATAAACACAGCAAGTGAAAGGGGAAAAGACTGAAAAAGCATCACAACTGTCAACTCTTCAAAGTGAAAAACAGTACATCAAAATTTCAAGTAGGAATCCTTCAAACTTTTTTTTTTAAATGGGACAGGCTATCTTCACATCCTCGATAGGATGCCAGTCACTAACAAGTTCTGTGAAGCTGCCACCAGTACACGAAAAAAATGTTGCTCTTGAGAGCTGCAGCACTGTACCATAATCAGAGGACACAGAAGGAAACAGCAACCTTTCCTTCCTCTGGGAAAGGCTAGGCTAGTAGTACTTAACATATTAAAAAACTTGAAAGAAAGCTGTCTGCTTGTATCTCCTGAATGACAATACCACGCACTGCTACAGAATCACTAAACAAAAGAATATGAGGATCCAATGTACTGCCAGGGTTACAAAAATCATAGAAGCTTTTACCATATATTGCCCACAAAAGAAAAGGCCAAGCACTTTTCCTCTTCACTCAGCTGTTTTACAATTGCAAGTCAAAGGTCAACTATCTTCACTCACTTTTGGATCCCAGCCACAAGATTACTAACAACCAGCTTAATGGCTACAGTTCAAATGCTATTCAATCAAGTCCAGAATATGTGGGTATGCAGCAATAATGGCACCATGACATCATAGCCAAGTTATCTGCTGAAATCAGATGGAGTCAGACAGTGTGCATCTTTGCCTCCTCTCCCCACAAAGAGAAACATGAACTTTTAAGGAGTGGGAATTAAAGGGTTATAGATTTTGTTCTTAGCATGGCTAAGGCATAACATGCCTCTACAAAACAATTTTTTGCCATCATCATATATACCATCAAATTAAGCTGACTTTCCAAAGCTGCGTAAAGACCAGCTTTAGCTGAAGAAGTCTTCACTAGACGTAACGTTACATGTACACCTCAGCAAAGGATATCTAAAGACTGAAGCGTGCAGCTGCATTCAACATGCCACAAGTTTATTTCTCTTCTCCGTTCACTCATTTGAGGGCAGCAGGACTGACCTGATAAATAAGATTGATCACATGAGGCACATAAATGGGCTACCCTGAGACTTCTCAGTCATGAGTGAAGTACTAACGAAACAGATCTGGCATGCCTGATGAAAATTAATTTCCACAAACTGAAATGCTTTTGAAGTGAACCAGACTTTCAAAATGACAATCTACCACAGAAGCTTGTCAGTCTGAATAAAATGAACCGTAACAACTCTAATTGTTGTTGCCTTATTTGTCTGAAGTTCGCCAGCTTTACACAGTGAACCTTACCATGCTACGCAAACTCACTACAAACTACACGCTGAAAAAAGATTCCCGAAACTCTTGGAATTTCCATTACCTTTAGTGATGATCTTAAGCAAGTCATCATTTCTAGGCCTCAGTTTACTCATCTATTAAGTAAATACGTAAAATTTGTACGTATTTTCAGAATATAAGCTAAAAGGAAATATAATTTTGAGAACTGCTCATCATAGCTTTGAGGAAGTGTTCAGCCTAGGTTCTGTCTAGAGTAGGAAAATCTCTGTATTCTAGGAAAAATACAGTGATTAACATGATGTAACAGCATATATACCGGCATGTTTCTATTATCGTGACAAAATTTCTATCTATGAGATGACATCAAGTGGCCAAGACTCAAGCACATTTTACTGTAAGCAGCAGTTTTAGTACCCACAAAACTTTCAAAAGTATAAAAAAAAAGTTATTTTCCCTTTAATTCTTAAAGAAAATATTTTTAAATGAATACAAACTTTACACATGACATTTTTTCATGTACTTCAGCAAACACCTATACCAAACTAGATGAAAATAATGAAGAACACACTTTAAAATAAACTGTATTTCATTATATTTGTTTTCCTTTCTGTTCAGCACTTTCTACAAGCTTACTTCAGCTGTGCCCTTCTTCAAATACACTATGAAAGCTGAGGGCAGCTAGTACTGACTCAAAATAGAAAAACAGATGTTAGGTTATTAGAAATCTAGTGTTCTGACGGTTTTGAACATTTAAAAACAGCAAAAGGAAATATTCTGTTAATTACATAAACATGGGAGTTGAGGTGTGCAGGTCTAACAGGCCTAATTTTTAGGTCAATTATGGGCCAGGGATGTGGAGGACATGCAAATGCACTTTTTTAAAAGAACAATTTGAAAGCAGGATACATTTTTGCAGCCATTATCTATTGACAGCCACACAATATTACTGCATTTCTAACAAAGTCACATTTTGTTATTGAAATATCAGCTCTAAAAGAAGCATATTAAGTTTACACGTAGAGGACCTTTTCCAACTTATCTTAAAATAGTAGCTAAATCAAGCCCTTCCCTGGTAAAAATTTTGAGCAGATGAGTAATCCCATTGAGGTCTGCAGGAGTTGATTTGTCAGCATGCACAAAGTTACAGCCTTACATCTGCAAGATAGGCACCTCTCAAAGCAGTTTCTACTCAAAGCATTTTAGAAAGCAGCATCTTAAAATACTTGAATAGTAAATGCACCACACTAGAAAGGTAAAGCCCATCTTATATGTTTATGGAGAAATACTGACTGAATGAAACTCCATTAAAATATCCTGCAATAAGGCTCTTACTACATGGAAGCAACAGAGCTCAGACTATACTTTGCTGAGGCCAAATCACCACAGATTTTTATGTTTTACCCCCCACACAAAAAAATATTTGGGCTTGTCCTGGGTGTTATTTTAAAGTTTTAGAAATTGCTGTATTTTTCAAATTCTAAAGCTGAATTTGAAAAAGCCTTTGATATATTGAAAGAACGATAGACCAAAATTCCTGTAATGCACTCCAACATCCACTTACATCTGCACAAATCTATTAAATATTCAGCCACAAGCTTATCACTTGAGTTCATCAGGACAGAAGATAAAATTCAGCACCAGTATTTGACAGAGTGATGCTAAAAGATTATCTACTGAGAAATAATCTAATCACTATTCTTTGATACTGGAATCTTTGGCAGGAGGCAAAGGAAAGGAACACCAAACTGATCTTGAATACTTTAAAGGGTATCCTCTTGAGGGGAATTCAGTGCAGAGTACATTGTCTTGTACTTCTGCTTATTTGCTACAATGTTTAAGACTAAGTTTTCAAATATTCCAGTCTCAGAATAGAGAGGCGAGAGACTTTGGGATGCATGCTTCACATCGAAACAAAACAGCATCTCCTGCTCTTAAAGGGGTCAGACCAGGCTCGAGGGAATCTTCAGGTACCCTATTAAAAGGAGATGGCGTTTGCTGGGGACTCAACGGAGGGTCAGCTCCAACAGACAGGAAGAGATTCACCAGACAGAGAAGCCGAAAAGCCGAGGGCAAAAGAGGGAATCCCGAGCCCTTACCCTCCACTCACCTTAAGGATATCCCCGCGTTTGAAGCTCAGCTCGTCATCTGCGGTGGCTTTGAAGTCGTACTTGGCGATGGCTTCCATGCTGGGGCTGCCGCGCCCGG
>VXAA01006855.1:111-74730 GCA_013399115.1 Anseranas semipalmata | reverse complement strand
GGGGGGAAAAAAAAAGCACGAAAAAGCTCCAACACGTGTTAATTGTTAAACACACCCGGCCGGGGGCTTCTCTCACAGGTGAGGAGGCAGCTTGGCCCGCCTGCACGAAGCCCGCGCACGGCTACAAGCAGCAATAATTTCTTTCAGCTGAAAGTCTGACAGGAATTTGTGCCTGTGAGCAAGAGAGGCACCCACAGTGCCACCCGGGAACAAGACGGGAAACGGGCAGGCTTGTAGCTGGACAGCTGGGGTTGTGCTCGGCATCGCTGTCATCGCACACTGCAGCAGCACAGTTTTGCACCCACAAAACAGAAAGAGACGCATGTTTTAGTTACGTATTTAAGACTTAAGTTTTTGCAAAAGGATCCATTGCACCACAGACTTTCTAACTTAGTCTTATAAGCATTTAAAGTTACCAAGTTATAGCAGCAGATGAACCTATCATCCATCCGTCTTCCTGAGGCAGCTACCAAGTAGTACATGCTTTTTTCCACTTTTTTCAGAGACAAGGAAGCTCCTATGGCACACCTGCCTAAAATCCTATTATTTCCCCCAGCAATTGTGGAACAGAGTTTGTAGTCAAACAATGATACAGTGCACAATGTCTATGAAACACTTCAGGCTCCTTAAAAACACAAGTTTCTATATAAACAAACTATTACTTAGCAGCCACTGTACTATGTTAAACTACATGTCTTGCTTAAATATAGCAAAATTTGAATAACCTAGCAAGCATAATAGATTTACTTTCCAAGAAGTCTGCTTAATACAGTCATGCATATAGGTAGCTACACTCTGCTGGCTTTATACAAGGTAGCTTGTGTTCTTTAGAACAGTGCTTTATATTTCTTTGTTGTCATTTACTCAAACACATCAAAACACTTTACATAATATTCTTAATTGTGACCTTTTTAATAAACACATTGCCAACATTTTTTTATCTGATGAGAAGATTAAGATATTACTACTTTTAGCCTAGGTCACAAAACAAATCAATATTGGTACTGCAAGCAGAACCAAGAAAACAAACCTTTTTCCTCTAATCTTCATATTACAGCTCTAACTGTTTAAGCCTCTGTTTCTTGGAGGTGACCCTTGTTTCTGATATATTCCTACCCAGATTAGCTGCTAGAAGGCACAGTAAGCACTCCAGAGACCAAGCTGCTCCAACCAGAGAGACATTCTTGAAGGAGGGTGGGTTGTGAGGGCTTATATACACCTGTGGCTGGTGGGATTGGCTAGGAGCAGAGCCAGGGCCACGGAGGATTGGCCAAAAGACAAGTCCTTTGGTAGGGTTGCCAATAAGGAGCATCCTGCTCATAGCTTGGGCAATGTTTTCCTGCCCCTAGGCCTGCAGGGAGCAGGGTTTGCTTTGTGGTGGTTGGGTTTTTAGCACCTGTAATTATATATGGGACTGTTTGTACACTACATAGAGCACTTTGGATCTCTGTCCAGAATGCTCAGGATGGTGGAAAGAAGATGCCAAGGAGCTGCACACAGTTCCTCTGTTTCCCTTTCACAGTAGAGTGAGTCAGCTCACTACAGTGTTTCTAGACACAGTTGTTCATCATAAAACTTTAATGGAACTTGTTATGAAAATAGCAAAATCCACAATCTACTGAG
This sequence comes from Anseranas semipalmata, assembly GCA_013399115.1. NCBI lineage: Eukaryota > Metazoa > Chordata > Aves > Anseriformes > Anseranatidae > Anseranas > Anseranas semipalmata. The sequence continues at coordinate 73,107 of VXAA01006855.1, read as the reverse complement.
CTGAACAGTGTCTTTTCCACATAAGGGAAATGTGCTTTGTTTTGAGTGAATGTATGAGTTTGATCTTGCTAATGGCCTTCAGGTGCTGTGCCTGTTTTGGGGAACTCTCAGAAAACACGCTCCCATCAGCATGACATTTGTTAAATATCTCCAAATGGCAAACACTGGTGTAAGAGGTTTTTTGCTTAGATTTACTATAAGCAATTATGCATTACTATCAGCAATTATGCACCCTTATTTATAAACTGGAATTAAGAGAAAAAGCTGCACTTTTATCTGTGGGTCAGTGTACATCAGCAAAAATTGATTTGCTAGATGCTCCTATACATACAGCACAGTCTTGTTTATTTTATTTTGAGCTGCTGCCTTTTTGTTGTTTTCAGGCATTTCAGTTTGTTTTTTTTTAAATTGAGGTTGTTATAAAATCCTGGTTACCACAGTAACCAGTGTCATGATGATGAATGACAGCTGTCACTTTTGCAGTGAATTCTTCATACATTTGCTGTAAAATGTTTTAGTTGTCATTTAAGACATCATGCCACAAAGCAGATGATGTCTCATCGCTCTGCAGAAGCTGGAGGGGCCCTTACAACTTTCAGAATTGTGCCTTTTGTTGCATTTTTCACTTTCAATCAGACTGAATACATGCTGTGTCTTTCTGTGGCAGGCTTAGCGTACCTGAAGCAGAAAAGATAAAGCAATCCTTTAATTCCTAAACACTCCTTTTTTTTTTTTTCCCAAGAAGGAAAAAATGAGCACTGCAAAGATCGTTCAGATTTATTATACCTTAATTTGAAATGGCATTAGCTCCTGTGGAAACAGTAAGGTAGACTGAACTAATTTGATCATTCTTTTGATCATATCTGTCAATTGCTTATCAAGTCACCAGAAAAAAATAAAAATAAATGTGTTCTTTTGATTGTGTAGCATCTTGTTTTACTAATCTTAATCTTGCAATTAAACTGATATTCTGACTGAGGACTGTTTACTTGAGATAGAGGCTGGTGTGCCATAGCTATTTCTTACTCCCCTTCTCCCTCCTTGTTGCTCAGCTCTTGTTTTAAGTCTCCACTGTCCTTTGGAACAAGTCTAATGTGCAAGTCCTGTGCTGAAGAAAGAAGGGAGGAGTCAGAGGGTTTTTTTTTGAGAACTTTCGGCAAGTAAGATTTAAGCAAAAAATAATTTCACTCCCAAAAGACACACTTGTCAATTGGAAGACAAATTTTAAGTTCATTTCCAGTTTAATCCTGTTCCTGATTCAAGGTGGTAGAGATCTCTCTCTCTTAGCAAGGGAAGTGGAGCCTGTGTGAAATACGCTCCTGATTCTTCACAGCCATGCACAAACGAGACATTTGACTACTACTGAGCTGATAATACTTAGCACATACACAACACCGGTTCAGAGGATCTCACTTTACAAATACTAATACTTCACAGTTTCTCTCTGAAGCAGATATGCATATTCCTATCTATAATATAGGATTATTGAGGCAGAGAATGTTTAGCTGGTCCAAATTTTGACAAGTTATTTTTTTCACAAGCTGATACCAAAGCCAAGGAGTGTGGCTGCCAGCTGCCTTGCTGTAATTATTCTGTGCTCTCAGTGGGTCTCAAATCAGTTGACGGTATCACTTTATGCACCTTTGGAAGCCTATATATCAGCAAATGTGCCCATATTGCAAATTAGCAGACAGACATCAGCTACTCATGAGTAGGAAGACCGTATGGTTCTGCTGGTATCAAAACAATCAGCTCTAATCTAAGCCGTGCTTTCCAAGGCAGCTGCTTTTTTGGTTATTATCTGTTCCCCCGTGTTTCTATTCTTGGTGACAGATCAGACTTCTGTTCTTGAGGAATTCACTTTTGGCAGCAAGAAATGTTCAGACTCCCCATCATTTCTTATAGTCTAATCTGTGTTGGGAATTTTCAGTAAATAACATGAAAGATTCAGTGATTGAACCCTTTCAGGAAAACACTTATCATTAGGTTGATTTCCTTCTCTCCCCAAAGACTTGCAGCTTCTGAAACACATTTTTCTTTCCAAGTGTCTATAGGTTCATCATGCTGTATCATGCTGTGTAGTTTCTTAAACAATTTAAGCACTGATATCTCATACTGATGTTGTGAAGTTTAGTAAGTTGCCATGCTTTAACACCGACCCTTATATGGAGGAGCTAAAAGCACCGTGTTTATTACCTGTATAAATACACTGACTGCATAAGACAGTATTATTCAATATGGTTAGGTATATGAAAGTTGAATGGTCCTTTGTAGAGTGTTTCAAACACTTCTTGATACTCAGATCAAGGCACTTCTGAACAGAAATGAGTTCAGAGTGATGGGAATGTATTCTTTAGATTTGAAAAGGTATGGATATCAAATATACGTGCTGAAACCAAGCACTGAACTCATTCATTCTTACAAAATAAAGATATTCTAATGTGTAGTGCTGACCTCTCCACCTGGCTATAGGCTAACTATTGGCCCAGTTCTGCATACAGGATTTTCAGAGAGTTAGCATGCTGTTAGTGATATAAGCACCGGATTGAGTTATTTTATTTGGTGGAAGCTGTGTTGGGCTTCGCTCTACCTAATGATTTGGATGTTCTTCTCAGTCTGGATGTAGCATGATGACACCTGAATGCCATGTCCAGCCATTTCCTAGTTTCCCAGACTGCTCTACGCATCGGAATCCTGAGGAGAAGGGAGGGTGCTGGAAAATTGAAAGGGGGGAACTGGGTGCCCTTGGAGCCTCTGCTGCCTGATTAGAGCAAACACAGCTTCAAGCATCTCTGATTGTCTGCGGCTGAATATGTGACGCCCACTAACATGTTCCAGCAAAGCAACCCTGTTTCATTTCTGTCCTGCTGTCTGGCAGAGTGTAACATGTTGACAGCAGGAGTGACTAATTGCCTGGGCAGACAGAGGAGAGATAAGAATAAGGAGGACAGAGGAGGCAGATACTTTTGTGTAGAGGGAACAGTAGTGCACAAAACTCCTGGGATGGGTCCAGAGTGTGTCAAGGCCTTGCTGTTGGGTAGGGGTGATGGAGAGACACATATCCAGTGGCAGGAATTACAGGAATCCCTGAAACAGAAGAGTCTGGGAAGAGAGTTGAAATGGTTGAATGCACATCTCTGCAGATCTATGTACTGCGAGCTGCCTACAGAATTCATGAGCTTCAGCTCCTCGTTGTGTAAAGCTGTTTTCTGGGTGTTTGCAAGACTTCTGTAATGCGTATGAGGTTTTGCAGAGTTTTTATTTTGATAAAGTATGTATTTGAAAGAAAGCATACAAATTGTATTTTATATAGCTACACTAGTCCTAGTGCAGAAATTCAGGAAAGATTGTTTCTCATTGTAGGCTGTCTTCGCTTTTAGCATCAGCTAATTTCGGAGAAGCCCTGAGCATGTATGATGATGAAGCAGTGCTGCATACACCCCTCTGATTACTTTTGCAAACTCTTATTATATTGGTCATTTTAACAGCTTTTGAGTTTCTCTAGATAAGGAACATCTTTCCAAACAGTCTTTCCTACTTTAACACTCTTGCTGCGTATCCTGCTTCCTAGCACTGAAGGACTTCAGGGTGGTGTTCCTAAGCATGCGGATGGTGTGCCTTGAACTTTAAGGAATGGCATGTTTTGCATTCAAGATCACATTTCAGTTTGGTGCCTAAACCAGAATGTCACTCGCTGCAGTGCAGCAAATCCTGCCCCCTGCCCAGCTGTCTGCCCCTGGCCCCTGCCCTCCAGCCGGAGCCACTTGCCACTGCTGGTGATGCCGACTCCGAGGGATTAGCACAGACAGTTCAGGATGTATTTTCTTGCTCGGCTTTTGTGACTTTGGCTTCCTGGTTACCCAGTCATGTCACTGATAATTGTGTTTTTGAAGTCCAGATCCAGAGAGAAATTCAGGCACTTAACTTTTGTTTGAATGAGTGAGAGCAAGGTGCATAAATCCTTCAGTACATCTGCTAATAAATCTTCTGTCAGGGGCGAGTAAAAAGAAGAATCATGGATTTATTTCTTAGCCCTCTAATTGTTGATGGCCATTTTCTCCATCTTAAAAACATCTCCTCTTGCCTTCCCCTTTATTGAAATGAGGTTCAAGTTAAAGGCAAGATACTGAAGCTGTAAGCTGCTGTGCGAGTGTACAAAATTGCATTTTCCTCCATCCCACTCCCAGTGCTCTTTGTCAGCTTCGCTCCAGTAACTTTGATCCTCTCTTTGCAATTGCTAATTGGCCTGGCAGGGATACGAGGTGACTGAAAATAGCTTCATTCCCTTGGTGTGTGCACATTGACAAGGGTCACAGAACAGAAAAGTAGGGCAGAGTCCAGACTTGTGGCTCATGCCAGCCAGACGGCAGCCAGAAATGGCACTTGCAGGTGCTGGTTGCTCTACTGCACGCAGTTCTTTGATAACCAGCAGTCTGACTACTGAATACTTGCTGCTTCCCAGAATGCAGGAGCAGTACTTGCCTGCAAGAGAGGAAATATTTACATCTAACGCTTCAGCGTGGCAGCAGTGGCTTTCTGAGTGAGCTTTGGATGCCTTTTATTTTCCTTGAGGTTATGTAGCATCATAGTAGCAGTAGTAGTCACAGAGTAGTGCTGTAGGTGACTGTCACAAGGATGGATCTCCAGAATCCTTGGAAGAAGAAGAGAGTGTAGTATAGTCTGGGGCAGTAAAGCCCAGGTGACAAAAGCCAGTCCTCTTGTATCTAGGAAGTGTGTGGACGGTTTGGATTGATATGCAGAACTAGCTACTTCCTTGTTTGCTTGGATTTACAAGAAGTGTATGTCCAATCCCCAAGTTTGTGTGTAACATTAAAAAATAGAAATGAGAGTTATTAACAAACAGACTTTCCCAAGACCACTCATTGCCTAATCTTGTAATATCTCATTGTGTCATTGTGTCAGAGAATGCTCTGCAGCAAGGTACACAGATCCTTTGCTTTAGACCAGAAAAGATGTTTTTGCATGTGTGGAAGGAGTGCAAATTTATGCCATGGGAGATCAAGGGGCAGATGGGCTAGAAAAAGGATGTGAGCTCCAGAGCTGCTTCCTACCTCAATTCTGCTAAGTCCCAGTTTGCTAAAAGAAAAATGCTCTGGTCCCCAGCAGCATAACCCTGACAAAGATTGGGAGTGTTATTCAGCAAATGGGAGAATCATTACTGCAGGCTCCATTAGAGATTAGCTGGACAAAGCTCCCAGTAGATAAGAATAGCAAGACAAATAGCTATGGGTAACAGCCTGCTCCAACACCTGGTGGAATCCAGAGCCTTGTCAGCTTTTTCTGGATGCTTGCCTGAAAGTATGTCAAGGCTGCAATAATACTCTTACTCTGAGCTGCAGGGAACTTAATTCATCTCCTGCTTCCAGTTTTGGGGGGTTAAGCTGATGGGATCACCTTTCAGTAAAGGGGGAGGTGTTGTACTATTAGAAGTACTTCCTGCTCCCCAGTTCTCCTTCTTTTAAAGAACAATTTGAATTGTGTGAATTCCATCGCTTTCTGGATAGGGAGATTAACTGCTTCCCCTTCTGTTTCCACAGATGGCGATGTGAGAGACGTTCTCCCCTGAGAAGCAATCCCCTTTTGCTGGATATGCTTAAAGAATTGCAGAGCCATGGACCTCAAGGAGAAGTGTCAGGTAGGTTTCCTGATAAGGGTCATGTCCAACTTAAATGTCGAGTCCTTTTCATTGTCTTTCATTATTTTGGCTCAAGACTCACCACTTGGCATTATTACGTGATGGTATAATCCATGATTAATATCAAAATTGAGAGCTCTGTCACCTTCACACTCCTAGGGATGTACTCGCTTGTGTCAGTAGGTAAGGTCTACCGCTTGGTGGTCCAGAGATGGCAGGATGCTGTTCTGTAATAGTCATCTCATATTTTATATCCCACTGAGAACATTCAGTGTGATGAAAGCTAGGTACCTTCAAAGCGGTTAACAGACCTGGTGAGTAGGGCTCCAGGAACAATGTTGTGGTTTCTTCATACGCTCACAAGTCAGCTGTGGATTTTAGTGGCTGCTCGGTTTAGTTTTAGGAGATGTCAGCTAACCTATGCAATGAGTTTGAGAAATTAATTTTTACTTGATGGATTTACACATGGCTTGGCTTGCCAGAGCCCCAAAATCATTTCCCCAGGGAACTATTTAAATGTGTTGAGTTTCTAGGGGGTGAATGCTCAAATTTCAGCCAGTACCCATTACAGGGAATCTAAGTGAAGGTGAAGGACTGACTGGCTTGCAGAAACAGGGCTCCCATGCCTAGAACGAGTCCCTTGCAGGCTGGGACTGAGGCACCATGGTGGAACAACATAGGTGAAGTATATGCTGTCATATATGCTGTGTCTTCTTTGAGGTTTAAGGTAGGGCTTCAGTCTTCTGGATGCTTAGTTTAGCTTTATTTGAGAGGCTGAATTCACAAGATGTTTTACATAAAATAGGGTAATGAAATCCTTTCAGTCCTCTTTTTCTGATGATCAGTGTATGTATTTCTTGGGCAACTGTGTGTCTTTGTAGGCCGTGCTGCAGGATGTTATTTCTAGATTTGGTTTAGCCCTATTTCAGCAGCCACCCGGGTAGCAAATGTATTTGTCATTCAAAAAAAGTGAACAGGTCCTTATTCTGGATCCCAGTCAGTAATGGGAGTGATAGTTTGAGACCAGTGGAGAGATTGTACACACCAAGCTCTCAGCTGGCTCTGGTAAGAGAACATTCTTGGTTTTCCTTTTCGGTGTCCCTCTCTGTACCACTCTCTAGGCTTGTTCTGCCAGACAATGTGCTTGCTGTCTCTGTTACTCTGCGTGCATCCTTTTCTTGCTGTTTTGTTTATAGTGCTTCCAGCATCAAGAGGTGGTTTTGTTCATTAGTGTGAAATACGTTAGATAATCATCTAGAGCCAGATCTGCCCTAACAGATTACTACAGCAGTGTAAGCAACTTGAAAGGTTCTCAGTTTTTCACATCAGCTCTTGCACTTGCCTACTAGACTTATTTCCTGGGTTTGCTGTTCTGTAGTGTGCTAGACCAGGAAGGCCTGGGCTTACTCGCTCCTGAACCTCTCAGTGCTGGTGTGCTCGGAGGACATGTTTGGACTGTGTTGTTTTATGTCAAATTGCTGCATTACTGTGGAGGTAACATTCCAATGAAGATAATTATCTATTTATTCTCCTGTTAATGACATCTTGAGCTAATCTGGTATTGATCATTTTAAGAGATGACGCAATTACCATTCTGCACAGAGGTGTGTTCTGTGTAGGATCTGAGAGCTCCAACACTGGCATTGCTGCAACCACAGCAGAAGACGGGGGGACACTTTCCCTGTAGGTCACTATCTTTGGTTCATCTCCCTCTTTCTGATATGAAATTCTTCCTCGTGCAGAGCAGGAAGGGCATATCAAATTGCCAGACAGACAGCAGAGTGGTCTGTTTTTAACAGACCTTTAAAAGGCTTCCATCTCGTGCTGTGGCTGAATTAGGAGAGTGTCCTGCAAAGCAGATTACAGGGAAACATGGTGTTCTGAAGTCCTAGTCTCCTCTCCTGACTTACTGAAGTTTTCTCTCCCTGGTTTCTGAACGGGGATTAAAAATGAAGGCAAAAAATCTCCACTCTCTTTTCAATAGAAACTAAAAAATCCTCGATGCATACAGCATACATTTTATAACTTCCTTTGTTTGAAGTCTGAGGAAAGACCGTGGTTTAATATATGTGATAACAGTTAGCACTCCTGGAGCAGAAGACATGCTCTGAGCACTGCTGCGGCACAGGCGTCTGTCACTCAGAAGGATGAGAGACATGTCCTCTGGCTCGTCAGCTAATACAGTTCTGTTGTCAGAAACGGCTGAGGATCAGAGTTTGTCAGGTGTAATGTAGGCCACCTTCCAATTTTGCCAGAAGCCAGACACTGCAGAGAAAGGCAGAGAGTATTTTAGGAGCGGTGCCAGAACCTTCTTAAATTAAATGTACTGATATCTTGTTCTTTCCCCTCTTCTCCTGACTTTTTAATTTTCTCTGTATTTCTGAAGTGAATTTAATACTTGTGAAAAGTGCCAGAATCTCTGCTGTGAGACACACGGAGCATATATCAAGGTAGACGAAAGCATTGATTGCCACAGGAGAGCATGAGGCTCATGAGTTTGAGTTACTTTAGATAGGCCATATTTGAAGCAACACCATCTATTATAAATTATTGACATCATCCATACCATAGTTACCAATAACAACTGAGCTGTATCACCCCAGTGTAATTGCTGCAGCCTGGATACAGCACCGTGCCTCATGGCTAGAGCCTGGAAATGTGTTTGAGAGAGCCTGGGCTTTACTCCACATTGCTCCAGCTGTAGCACTGATGGTCCTGAGCTATCTTGTTCCGCTGTGCCTAACAGGAGCTGCAGTCCTGCCTTTGGACTGAAAAGTAGCCTGAGTCCTCTGCCTCTTCTCATCTTGCCAGTAACTGTATCACTGGTTTTTATTCCTGGCTTTGCAGCTCCTCTAAAATCTCCGCAATTTTTCCAAGGTTTTTTTTCCCAAACCGATCCTTTTTCCACTGGTGTCTCTCTTCTATGCTGCAGTTTTTTATGGGTTTCAGTCCCTTCCCTGTGCCTTTATACTCAGCCTGTTACTTCAACGCATGGTTTTATCTTCAGATCTCCAGTTTACAGCTTCTATTTGTTCAAAGATAGCACATTCTGTTATTTAATGCACAAATGCATGGCCAGATGCAATTTATGATACCAGATGATATCAGAAGGAAGTTAAGTAGTACAAATTACTGCCCTACCCAAAATACTTTAGAGCAAGGTCTCTCAACAGTGGGGTAAACAAGAATAGTTAATTTGATCTATTTCCATTTGTTTTATTCACATTCATTCAACTCTCCAGAAGATGCAGAGCCACGGGAAACAGCTCAGCAAGCACTAAGATAGGAAGGGGCTGATACATGTTTGCTGCTTGAGGATTTGCCCAGTCTAACCCCATGTTGTCCTTTCTTTTTTCTCCTTACTTTTTTTCTTTGTGATAAATTGAGTAGGTGAGTTTGATTTCTTAGTAGGAAAGGAGGAGGTAAGGAAAAATTGTGCCATTAGGACATTTTGTTCCTCTCTGCAATTTGAAATTGTTGTCTAGGAAACCAAGTGCCCTACAGAAGGATGAAGGATGTCCTCTTCCCTCTTTCTCCCCCTGCTTTCTCCTGAAGTGACATTAAATGCAGTAGCTGCTTCCATTCAACTTTGCCTTTAAGAGCTTCGTGAAATTACATACCAAAGTGTAACTCACTGCCAACGCAAAGGTGATAACTTGTTCTTTCAGGAATTGTCTTCGACCTACCCCACGTTGGGTTTCTTGTAAATATTGAGACCTCTAATCTCTGCATTTCTGGCTTTAGACACAGAATATGAGCTGTGCCTATTTAGGCATCTGAATCTCAGGGAAGGAAAGGAAGTGAAGAGCTTGGCCAGGGACCGTAGGCAAGTCCTGACACCTGCACATGGTCTTCAAAGCTGCCTGATATGCTGAGACTGGAAGTCTTTGCAGTACGTGATTGTTCCATTTTATACAGGCTGGCTATAATCCTTGGCAAGCTATTGACATGGTTCTTGGCTGGGACAGTTCTTTACTATGTGGAACAAAAGTAATTGATTTAATGATTGCTTTGCAGAACTGGGTAGCCCAGACAGAATCAGGACAGCGCTGAACTAGGAGCTATATAAAAACCCACTTACAAAGGCACTTCCCTCTAACGGTGAAAAAGAAGCATTCCCGTAAAAGGTGAGAATGAGACAGAGAAGGCTCATTCCTTCTTCACCTCCAAAGGCCTTTTTATTTCATCCCCTGACATGGTACCCAGCCCTTCCCTGCACTAATCCTTTGCCCGCTCTGTGCCACGGTGCGGGTGGCAGTAAGTGGGGAGCCCCAGACATGGTGTATGGCTATGAAGAACGTGCACCTTTTGTTTTAGATAGGGTGGCTCAGGATGTGTGAATATTGGATGCTGAGAGGGGCTTCGGTTGTTTTCTCTATCAACAAGAAAAGAAGGTGGGAATGCTTCAGACCGGACCTGTAACCATGCAGTTTATTTTTAAGTTGAGCTTGAATCCAAAGCTGTGGAGTCAGCTGGATGATTCTCCTAGGGTTACGAGGGGAAGTTAGGATTCCTGGGTCTCTCTGACTCGATCTAGTCTTTTTTCCTGGCCTTCTCAGGTGTCCCTTCCCCTGTAGTATATTTTGTAACACTTTGTCCTGTCTAATTTGCCATCTGCTTTTCCACAGACCCCTGTCTGTCAGCATCAGCCCTTACTGTGCATGTGGATGCATCTCCACAGGCAGGGAACCCAGGGATTCTGGCTGCGTTGGCTCCATCTAATGAATGGACCATTCTTTCTGACATCTGGTGCTACCCTGGGCAAACTTTCTTCTCTCTCTGCCGTTTCTTTTTCCCTTTCTCTCCCTCATCCCCCACCCCCATCCACCGCCTCCTTGCTGGATCTGCAGCGTGACTGGAAACAGGCTGAATTAATCAGCAGACTGGTGCTTCACTCTGCTGCTTCTGTCTCATTCTCTGCAGCGCTGGGCTCTGCACAGTCTTGCTCTCTCTCCTCTGCTCTCTCATTTTCGGAGGGCAGCAGCAGTGCAAGTTGCTGTGGAAGTGGCGCAGGAATTTAGCCCAGATGCTCTTTAAGCAGGCTGATCTCTGGATCCCCCACCGAGGCAAATGCCGCAAAGTAAGTTTCTCTCCCTTAACATTTAAATTCAAAATGGCTTTCCCTCTCTCCCTCCCCAACCTGCATCCTGCCTGATGTGATGGTGCATGAAGAACTTGGATGTTTTGGGGAAAGAGGTTATGGCAGGACACGAAGCAGTGAAGATTTTAGCAAGGGAATGGCTTGGTGTTGGAGGGGCTGGGGAAAAAAGCCCTGTTTTAAACTGCAGATTTAATCCTAGGACCAACAGGAGGGGCCAAAGATGATTTCAGCTGCTGATTCCTGCTTTGCTGCCCCTCTGCCTTTTGACTTAAATTTGTCTGTTTCTGCTATGTGCTTTCATCTGTAGCTATTGAACCTCCTTACCCCTTTGAAACACGTTTTGAGGTGCACGTGCTAGGCTGTATCATAGTTTTAGTCCCCAAAGTCTTCAGATAAAGAAGTGGGGACAGGAAGGACACTAATGGGAAGATGAAAGAATTGCTGAAGTTCTACGGATTTCTGAGTGTTGCTTGTCTCAGGGAGGGGATTAACATCCTCTGGAGTAAGCTCTGCATTGGCATAAAGCACTATACTGTGTGTCTAAGACAGAATAAATATGGACCCCTAACTGGTCTCTGAACTTGGAGGAACACTGGATAAATTAAAGTAATTAAGGCTTCAGAATTGCACAGTACAGGTGAGCTTCAGAGCACTGCATAAACACTGCCTCATCCTGCCAGCAGCCTGGTGGAGCAGGTAACTATGGTTGGGGATTTGCTGCTGCAGACAAGACTGAAGAGACAGACCGGGGAAGGTGCAATTCAAAACAATTCTGCTGCCGAGCTGCTGCTGGCTGAGGGAGAAAGAAAGCGCTGAGCTTTGCATTACCCGTGTGGAAAGGTTGATTGTGCCTGTTGGCATCTTGCTCTGTGCTTTACAGAGGGCATAAAATTTGAATGTCATTGTCTGGAATAAAATGGACTCTGTTCACAACAAAATGCAGCGGTGATTCAGACGGCTGATTAGTGCTGCTCTGGCCAGATCTCTCAGAGATCCTCGCTCCTGCTGCTCCGTTTCTTTGCAGTGTAAGTCTGCAGGCCCTGTTAGTGATGAGCGACAGGGAGCCTCAAAGCCAGCTTCCACACTGGAGCCCCCGCAGGCACCCAGTTACCGCGCTGTGGGGGCTCTTTTTTCCTGGGACGGGGGGATTCTGGGCTGCCTTTCATGCTGTTGCTGCAGGTGGAGGAAGGAGACAGTTGTTGACTATTGCTCTGTCCATTAATTTGGGCACTGCTGTGCAGAAGACTTGTTTCATTTGATTTGAGACCACCAGCAGTTAAGCTGTGGCTGTCAAGCTCGTGTCAGGTGGCATTTTAACCACGTTTAATAGCTGTGTTTGTTGTGCTTTCTGGTATGCCTCCCTGTACGTCCAGTTTTAAAGGCAGTGATCCCCACAGAGCTATGATGTGCTTGATGGAGCTGCCTGAGTCATGCAATCAACACGTATTTCTTTTTTCTATGCTTCCAAGTAGTGTTCATATGGGTTGGTGAATATTATAATCTTCACAATGCCTATAGTTGGTAGGGAGTTGGTAGTCCCATTATAGAGATGAGAAACTAAGGCAAAGAGGAGCCTCTATCTTCCTGCTGTCCTGCAGGAATCTGTGGCAGGAGGAGGAGTGGAATCCAGCTGTACCAACAGCCCAGATTCTCAGTCAAAAGATGCAAAGTCAGAGGCTCCACGTAGTTTGGGCCACTGCACAAGCACTCTTGCGGAGTCAGGAATCTGACCTCTTTTTAAAAGTAACCAGGTGAGCACCAAGAAAGACAAAAAGCGTAACAGAGCCATGGATGTAGGTAGTAAAGGGAAACCTTTGCCCAGAGCAGTCTGTCCACTGGCTTTGCTGGCTACATCTCTGTCACTCTGTGGAATGGATGTGGTGGTTCAGACCGTCTGAGCACTGACTCGGCTGCCACAGCTGGACAGACCTGTGGTGCACTGATTTGCTTTAGAACAAAAATAAATCCCTCCCTAGCACAAGCTTGCTGTAAGAAATGTTGCCCCAAGAAATTGCATGCTTTTGTGTGTATGATGTCTGCCATCCTCTCTGAGGAGGCCAAAGAAAGCCCCCCTGTGGGTCATATTGTGCCTTATCCTAAGCAAGAATCTGACTTTATATAATGCAAATGTATTTGGTGGAGTTATTCCTTGTCACGTGTTTTTTGAAGCTGTGAATAATGCTTGTATTTTGGGAGGTGTAATCTCTGAAGTAGATTAATAACCTGCAAAATATTACTGTTAAATTAAAAACTGCCTTCTTGTTTCTGCTAGAGGAATGCAAAATAGCTCTCAGAAAAAAGGAAGAACATTCTCCTGCCCAGTGTCCCGCCTCCAACTGTTTAAATCTGAGAAGCAGTTGAGTCAAAGTGTTAGAAAGGGGGCCTGGCGTGTGGAGCCTGGAGAGGAGGAAACCATCCGACAGCTGCCTAGTGGCTTTCCATGCCACTCTGAATCAGAGAGGTAGAATTGCAATCTATGAAAATTGAAGCTTCTAGCAAATCTTCTGTTTTCTATTCCCTTATTTGTTTAAGCAGCCTTTTTAAAGGCAGTTGTATTGAAGTGCACAGCGATCTTGGTGAGAAGCCTTTATTCTGCAAGAGACTGACTCCACAGAGGACAGAACATGTCTACCACTTTGCTGGGTTGAATCAACGTACATGTCTGCAGAACCAGTGGGAAGGGTGAATTTTGTAAAGCAAAGAATATATTTGTGCTCCAGTATTGTTTAAAAAAATCTTTGGCACCTCTGATACAACAACACCTATTATATCAACACACGCTGATACAACAAATGAATATGCTACTGTGGATGTGTAATGGTTGTAAGAAAATAAGAGGACTTCAGGATACTAATATTCTGTGCAGGAAGCAGGCATGACTAGGTGGTGATGCTCGGGAACCTCGAGCATCCCCCCCACCCCCCTTTGTAGGGGGAAAAGTCAGAAGATCAATCTTTTCCTACCTATCAATCTGAAAACACGCCATCAACTCACGAGGAAGGCAAAGGACATTTTTTGCTTTGAGCAAGGCAAGGTTATAGATTTAAACAAGCTTCTGGATCCTGCATTGGGTATTTGCCAACTTATTTCCCCACATCAAGCTACGGAGGGCCAACTGAGTGGAGAAGGCAACAAAAAGCTTACTGATTCTGTGGCTCCGCTCCTAGCTCTGAGCTGCTTCTGGCCTCTTTCCTGAAGAGCCAAACCAGCTCCTAAAACTGGGCAGTTGCTAGATCTAGCTCAGGTTCCCTTTCCCTGACATTTGCAAGCAAGCTGAGCAGTAATTTAACATTTAGGATATTTACTGAAAGTAGAGAAAAGAGGAACTCATTCACTCACCTTGTCAGCCTCCTGCTCAGTCTCCAGCACATTCGTTCCTTCTAGAAAATAAAATCGGGTGTACAAAAAAAATCTGTACCGTGTGCTTTTCCCTTAATAGCCATCCTGCAGATTACAGCTCTGAGATGCTGTAACTTGCTCGAGGCAGAGGGTAGCAATCATCCCGCGTTTACCTGGCTTCAGTCGCACCTCTCGGACTCGGGCTGTCACAGCAGGGGCAGGGGCAGCTCCAGAAGAGCCGTAAGGGCACTTACAGAGGCTCGTGAGCTCTCTGGGCCTCTCGGGGTAAAGGAGGAAGCAACTGCTCATTTTCTCTTCAGGATTTTTTTCCCTTCAGGCATGGGCAAAAGGAAAGTATAGCCTTTTAAAATGCCTCGTGATATCCATCAGGGCTTTGCTTTCACTGTAACCTGAAATTCATTCTCTGTTTTTTCTTTTCTTGTTCTTCAGCAGAAGCCCTGTGCTAACTATGGGCAGCTGGGTGGGCAGGTGTTGTCTGGCTGTTTTTGCTTTGACCTGAAAGTTAGCAGATTAGTCTTTGGATGCAACTTTCCAAAGCAAAGATGTGAATGTTGAGGGTTTTATTAATGAACTGACACCTCCGGTGAGAGGCCTTCTTCACCCTGGGGTGCTTACCTCCCGTTTTGTGGCAGGAAGAGCATTTGCAGCTGATGAAAGGCTGGAAGGATCCCTCTGGGACAGCTTAAGAGCGCCTAGGTTTGCCATATAGAAAGGTTTACTTTAGGGCATTTGAAAAATGCCTCATTAGCAGTTGATGACTTAGCAGGGTAGATCTTGTTGCGAAAACCTGCAGCTGCCCTTTGCCAGGATCACAGGGTGTCTTTTCTTGCCTGTCCCTTTCATTCCTTGGTTCCAAGTGCGTTCCCTTGATGCTCACCTACAGTTTTCTGAGTCACCACAGGCAGCCTCTCACTCCCATTATTACAATGTTTGTTTACCAGGCTGGCTCTGTCTGCCTGCTTTGCCAAATACTCCATGTTTTAAGTGTAAAGATGAATGTTTAAAAATCCCTGCCCTTCCTGCTGTTCTTCCTCCTCAGCCCTGGCACACTGTGCTTGCCCTTTCTCACCTACTACATCCGCCTTCCTTTGTGCGTACCTGCCCTTACCTTGACTTATCACATGGCAAATCCGTGACACCTCTGGAAAGACTGGAGCAGGAGTGCAAGTATTTCAGGAACCTTTTTGATTCCCTCTGAATTCGCTCCCTTTTCCTACTCGCTGCCTGCTGTGATGTGACAGTTTCTCTTTCTAGGCAGTGTGTAGCTGTACTAGATGTTGGCATTAAGCACAGCTTTCCTCTTGTGTCTTCTGTAGCTCTTGCTGTACTCGTTGGAACCTGCTCAGTGTCTAAGCAGACTTTGCTTTTCAGTTAAAGTCCCCCTTATTATTGCTGCGTTTCAATTTGTCTTTTATTTATCTGCCTGCTTTCCCTGTGTTGGAAAGAAAGAGGAAATGCTGCTGTGGGTGCTTTGCTGTGCCCCAAGCAGCCAGCAGTCAGCGGAGAGAGAGCAACCTTATTGTCACTTGCTCCGCGTTGCACTCCTGCTTGCACCACTCCCTTGGTGCAGTGGCACGTCCGTTGCCAGCTATGCTGCCTGCCATCTTCTCCTCTGGGAGTCTTTGGGAGATGTTTAGTCCTGTGCTGATGTTACCTGGGCTGCTTCCAAGAACAACATAGACCTGCTTCCTCTATTCCTAAAACTGACACAGAGAATGAAAACTACAGCAGGATTATTTTTAGTTCTATAAAATTGCAGCTAAAGCAGCATTGCTAGACTCTGCGTGGCCAGAATTTGCTGTTTCGAGTTGTCCTTGATAGGTAGGTGTGTGTGTGTGGTAGTTGGTAGTTTTGAGAGCAGCTATCTGCCATTCCTTGTTACCTCTGTTACAGTTTTGGATTGGATCATCAGTGCAAATGGGTCTGAAGTCCGAGGTTAGTTTCCGATGAACGTTCGTCACAAAACCACTCAGTTAAGGAAGAGGAAGAAAAGTGCAAATCAGAGCTGAGATGCACTTGAAGAGCTGGGTGTGTATGCGTGCAGCTCCTGAAGAGCAGAGCTGCTGCAGTTTGAGACCAAGGTGGATTTTGCAGGGCTGGGAAGAGCTTGTGGCTGCCACAGCAGGAAGAGCTGCAGCTCCTGCCTGCACTGTGTTTGCTGGGCTGTGTCACACTGGTGGGACCGGAGGAGGAAGCTTCCTGCCTGCTTTGTGTTCAGTAGGTCTGCACTCTGTAAACAGCATGCTACACCTGAGCATTTCTATTGTGCGGGATATCCTATGTGCAATACAGCTTCAGGGTGTTTGTATTAAAGCACAAAATGCAAATGAGAACTTTTAGTGACCAGTACCATAGCATCTGCTGTAGCCACCTGCCTGCTTTTCCTTGTTGATTCACTTTCAGTGATCTGGTACCCCCAGTACCTCTCAGCAGTCTCTGTGATTTGAAAAGAAGGTAAGTGCTTGCGTTCTTGCCCCAGAAATGTAAGCGTTTACCCCATTTTCTTGATAATCAGCAACTCATATCAGTGTTGTCCAAATAGTGCTCCCTTGGGTTGCATCCTCTCAGGCTGCTGCCTCTTGGCTGAACAATGAAGGAGTAGTGGTTTGGACTGCGTGTGCTTCCTTCAAGCCCAAATGCTTCCCCTATATATTCTCACAATTCAGCACTAAAAACTCCAGTGCTTTCTCTCGTAAAAGAGTTGATGCTGGAGTCATGTCTCCTCCTGAACCGGTGCATGACCTAGCACTTAAATCTGGGTGATTCTGTGTCAAAGTAGCCACAGAGGCAGGATTCATAACCAAAATTTTGTAATCAGCAGCTGTGGAAATCAGACCACTCTTGTTTAGAATTTCAGGTATTCTACTACTTTGTTGTTATTACTGTTAGCAAAGTCCATCCTGTATCATTAAAAGTCTACCATAACTATCCGTGTTCTGTTGTCTGAGCAGTCTCCCTTTGTATTGTCTCCAGCCTCTGCTGATTAGAATCTTGTTTCGCAGAAATGACTTGGTATTGTGCTTTGATTAAGTATTTATCTGACACAGGCAGGACTGGTTTGTTTACCTGATGCTATCTAGGTGTTCTAATTCCAGCCAGCAGTCTAAAGTTCACAGGAGGGAAGATGATTTCAGGGAAGTGGAGAATCAGACCAGTGATGATGAGCAAGAGGCATTCACAATAGGGTGCTCAGCCAGCCACCAGGAACAAGCCTGAAAAGAAAATAGGAAAGCACTAAACAGTTTGTTTTTCCGTCTCTTCAGGATGAGATGACCTCAAGTTTGGGCCTTAGCACAAAGAAAGCCCTCACAATCCTGAGAGACCAGTTGTCAGCACTGCTGGAGGGGCATCAGAAGGAACGGAAGAAAGTAACTTCATGGAAGGTGAGGCACCAAACAGCACAAGGTTGGGTGCTCAGTCTCCCCTTCTCAAAGCAAAGCTGAGGATTAACCGAAAGTTGGCTGTATTCCCTCCCTGACTGCTGCTGCAGAGTTTCCGGGTGTAGAAGTGCTAAAGTCCTTGGGACCAAAGCAAGTAATTACCTAAGGGTATATTTCTCCCAGTACTTTTCTCCTGGCTGCTGCAGCTCTCCAGGAGTTTAGCTTCAGCTATGAAGGATCTAAGGGCTTCAAGAGCCGCTAGCAGTATTGTGCACAGGAGAGCCATATCAGGTGGAGAGAAAGAGCTGTGGAACTTAACAGTCTCCCCTCGTCCCCCATGTTTATCTGGCATGTGCATTGAATACAAAGTGCTAGTGTTTATTCACACTATTTAAATGTTAAAAGTGTTTCTCTCTGGGTTAGTGACAATGGGGCAGCCTGGCACAGAAGCCATTCATTCTTCCAAGCAAGAGTAAAGATGAGAGTGTTCACCCAGACTCCCCAGCCGAGCAACCTTTAGTGCTGGAGCATCCACATAACTGATCGGGGATGCTCGATACCATTCTAAGTGGATTTACAAAGTTGTGTTCACCCTGGAGTGTCTGTTAACTGCTGCCTTTATCCTTACTCTGCTTTTTCAAATGCCTAGCTCTGTATTTCATGAATGCTGACTGTCTGCTGCTCTCCTTTTGTAGGAGGTGTGGAGGAGCAGTTTTCTGTACCATGGTAACCGTTGCTCCTGTTTCCACTGGCCTGGTGCATCTCTGATGCTTCTGGCAGTGCTGTTGCTGCTGTGCTGCTATGGGAGCCAGCCACAGGGGAGGTAGGCAAAAATATCATTTGCTGGTTGACTGAAACAAAGGGTAGTTTGATATCCTCTTGACACAGTGTATGGCTGCCTTATCAGCATTGTCCCTCATTCTGTCTAAACGTTAGCATACTCATACCGGTAATTCTGTACCTATCAGTCCCTTTCACAAAACTTCAGCCGAGTTAATTCTACTTCTGATAGACCCACAGAGTGTCCTGTGGAGAGAATGAGATTTTCTTTCTACAGTATTCCTAGATCTTGAAAAATCCTAAGACCCTAGTTCAGAAGGATTTTGAAGCTGGAGAAGTTAATGGCTCATAAGAGAAGTTACTGTGCTGTCACATGAGCCATATCATGCTTGACTATTTGTAAAGGTATTTTTGAATTCAAACAGGTCTTTTCAACCTTCTCTAGTGGCATTATCCTAAAGAAGGATAATAGTGTGATGATAGCCTCTCTGCTTTTCTTTTTAAGCCATAAGTCTGTGGGATGTAGGAATAAACAATTGAGCAGGTGTGCATCTATCTCTGTGGGTGGCTGACAGTGTGTTCTGCTCATTTACTCAAACCTCATCTGCTTTCTCCTTTCTTCTGTTTTGCTGTGCAAAGCCAAGGTGCTGAGATAGTTAATGCACTGGCACTCTTCCTCCTTCTCCTCTTGGATCTCTTCATGATTGGGCGTCAAGAGAGGCTGAAGTGCAGAGAGGTGGAGAGGAGACTTCAGACGATCATTGATAAGATAAATGGTGAGATCTCATTCATCTGTCTGTCATTTGCATTTGTGTTCTCCCCATATAGGATTTTTCTCCAAACCCAATCACATACATTACTAATTGAGCTTACTAGCCTTGCCCTTGGTTACACAGAAACAGGCTGTGAGAATTGTCCTACTCATGCCTGTCCTGTGGAACAGTTATTTTGAGCTGTCATGTGGCCATGTGCTTCCAATCTGTGTGTTACCAGGTAGGCGTCTGTTATGTCTGTGCTTTGGAGTAATTCAAATCCCGAATATTTTACAAAAATATCTGCCTTGCAGCAGATGATGAGAGAAGAATACGTGGGGTTGTACCACAACATAGAACAGAAGGAAATAAATTGCTGTGCATGAGCATCTTCTCAACAGGGGCTTTTGAACCTGAGGAGGCAGTTCATTTCAGTGTGGCAGCTTTAAGGGCAGCCTTTAGCTTTTCCATTGTGCAAGTATGTCTTTAAGGTTATAATATGACTATGTTTAGTTGTTTATAAAAGGTGGTGAGAGGGGAGGAAAAACCACCAAGGAGAAACAGAAATGGTAAAAGATCATGGGAATGGACTGATCTTAGCACTGGAGGGCCTATAGCCCCTATAGGATGTAAATTGATGTATGATTGGCCCCTCCAGAACTGTTATCACTCAATTCCTTCACACTATGTGCTTTCAGATACACTTGGCAAAGAGGTGAAATGGCCAGACTCCATGTACCCTGACCTCCATATGCCTTATGCCCCATCCTGGTCCCTTCATTGGGCCTACAGGGATGGTCATCTTGTCAACCTGCCTGTAAGCCTGTTAGTAGAAGGAGACGTCATTGCTTTGAGGCCAGGACAGGAGTCATTTGCTTCTCTGAGAGGAATTAAGGTAACTCGCTTGTCTTAGTTCCCTGGCCTGTGACAATATGTTTCCCAGGATTTTCTTGCTAATACTCGAAGTCTCAGTGTTTGATTCTTCTGGCCTTGAAAATGCTTTGAAACTCCAGTTTAGTTAAGGAAAGTGCTTTGTTAGCCAGACTGTATCTTCCCTATGAACACCCAAACCCAATGGACTGGAGACATTAATGGGATAGCGAAGCACCATATTTCCACCTCTTCCAGGTCAAGGGGGAAGTGTAATGTGCTGCTGATAATAAGTGGAATAAATCTATCCAGTAGGATGATATGACATACAAAACCCCTACTTTGTCCTGGTTTCTTTTACGTGGAGAAATAAAAGTTTGTCTGCTTTGACTTTCTTCTTACTACTGATTTATTATAAAAGAAGGTAATATACTCTACCTGGAGTAGAAGTACATTAATAAATCAATTACAAGATCTATGCAGAGATTTTGCTTCTTGAAGAAGCTTGGTAAAAGTTTAAAGCTTGAAATTTACCTTTGTTGTTTATTGTAACTTTTACTCCAAATGCTAATATTCATGAAATAACCAGCTGTGCTTTGTTACTGCTAAAGGCTCACAAGCATTTAATTTTGCTTCAGGTTTGAAGCAACGGTTTAACTAATGAATTTTTGAGGGCTGAAAGAACTGTGACAACCATGTTGTGTCACTTGCAGTGGGATGGATCCTGCTGCACTAAACCTCCAGTGCCCCAAAGCAGGGTTCCACTGAGGCCCTAACTGTGCAGCCTTTGGGCTCTCTGACTTGTTTTCTAGGATGATGAGCACATAGTTCTGGAGCCAGGAGATCTGTTTCCACCTTTCTCACCTCCGCCCTCCCCAAGGGGAGAAGTAAAGAAGGGACCTCAGAATCCTCAGCTGTATCGTCTCTTCCGTGTCTTGAAGACCCCAATAATTGATAACGTCAGGTGGGTTAAATACTGTGCACAATGCCTGCACAGCTTGTTTAGGTCCTTGCTGCCGTCTTGTGTCAGAAAAGTAAGACATTTTACCAGTCCAGTATGGGAATTTCCAAATATGCTGTGCTGTATCTTCTACATTACCTGGGGATGCTAGAACTATAAGACTCTCTTCACTTGTCCTCATTAGTTGGTACCTTAGGCTGATATTTAAAAACATATATATGCTAAGTATTACTGTTCAGCTCATTACTTTCCAACTGAATTTGAACAGTGCAGGGAGGTCATAGATTTCATGCATTTGATGGCTAGAAACGTGTGTGACACCAGATGAGGTACTCCTAAATCTCAGAGATTGAGACTGAGGATGAAGATTAATTGACAAATCTCTGGTCAGTGGCATCTTCTGTAACTCAAAGGCCGGGACCTCGAGGCAATTATAAAACCACTGTATCCATTTTAGCATGAAAGCAAACTACATTTTTGGAAAACAAGAAAAAGATGTTCTCTTTCTTAAAGCTATTGAATCTTTGTTTCTCTTTTAAAGGTCCCCTTCAAAGCATAGGTTGAACACAATTTTATATCTGAGTAAGGTGCAGGGTCAGGACCTTGGCTGCTGAAATCTTAAGCTGTTTTCCATTTTTCAGGTGGTGTCTGGAAATGGCATTGTCACGTCCTGTGACAGCCCTCGATAATGAGAGATTCACTGTACAGTCAGTGATGTTGAAATATGCTGTCCCTATTGTACTGGTAAGTCTCATTTCTTGCTTTTGGTGTTGAAAGTATCTATGTTTTATCAATAAAGGTGAAGAATTTGCAGCCATCAACAAGAAATTGTGTCCAGGCCCTAACTCATGCATCTGACTGTGTGTATGTTGGGTAGTTCAGAGGAGCAAAGATGCTCAGCTGTCTAGCAGTGAGTGGAAGGAAGAACTGCAGCAGCAGACCAAGTATATCTTCCATACTTTTTTTCCCAGGGCTGAGAATGTTACAAGGGAGTGAAAACTCCTTCCCTACAAGTAGTGGTAGTTTGCTGACAGTGTCATCTCTGAATTGCAGGCTGGCTTCCTGATTACCAATGCTGTGCGCTTCATTTTCAAAGCTCCTGGAATTGCTTCTTGGCAGTACACTCTTCTTCAGCTACAGGTAAAGGAGAGTGTTGAGCTCCACTACACCTTTCCTTCCCAGAGCACCACGGTGACTAATTCCCTCCATCAGCAACTCGCTTCATCCCATGACAGCATCCTGTGCATGCCCTTCCTTGTGCACACTGGATCCAAGAGCTCTCAGTGGAACAAGACAACTATACCCCAGGCTTTCCTCCTAGACTCTCCTTTAAGTTGTTTGCTCTCTCTCTCTTGCCATGTATGGATATGTCTATATGTACACATACATATATATGTGTGTATATGCATATGGTATATTTTGCTTTTAAACTTTAAGAGCTTATGCCATATTCAGCAGGAAAACCAGCCGCAAGTTGGTGTGATTTATTCGTGGCCTCCTTCATTACAAACCCTTAAGGGTGTGTGTGTCTCCCCTTCTGTGCTTCTCCCTGTGTTGCACTGCTTCCAGTGCAAGCTGTCTTCATACTTTCTGCTCTTGCCTTTTACCCATCCTTTCACTGTGGTGGAAAAGAGGTTATGTGACAGGTCTGACTTCTTGTTGTCTCTGTGCTTGCTCGTGATTGGGGATGTTCTTTTCAGGTGAATGGTGTCCTACCCATCCTTCCGATGCTCTTTCCTGTCCTGTGGATTCTTGCTACAGCCTTTGGAGAAGCCAGAGTCTTGGCCCAGATGAATAAGGCGTCATCCACCTCACTGGTAGGTATCTCTCCACATCAAACCATTGCAGAGAAAAGGGCAGGAGATGGGAAGGGCTCTGTGAAGTGGGCACAGTGAATTCAGCAGATGTGTTCACATAATCATAAAAGCTTGTTGGATCTTTGGGTATCCCAGCTAGGCCCTCTTCCTGCAGCACAGTGTGGCTTCATGAACAGGTTTCAGTTTTTCAGCCTGTCTACAGATATGCCAAAGGTGATAGGAAGCTCCAGTGATTCCGTAAATCTCTTCAAGCCATATGCTTTCTAAGAGCTAAATATAATCTGTCAGAGGAGTCAACATGGAGATAAATGCCACGTGGTGGCCACAACTAGGGAACATTTAGCCATGGAGAAGCAATGGGATACATGAGATCCTTTGCAATCTACTGTTATAACCTGTGGGCTGAGCAGCCCTTTCTTGAGGCTCTGGGGCTTGGCTTGTGGGCCTGGCCTTGCCAGTGGGTCAGGGAGTAAGAGGAACTTCTGGTGATTGTGCTGGTTTGGGGAATGGAATTTGGTAGTCTGATGGATGCGTGATCCTGAACTGGATGTGTTGATGGGTGTCTCATGTTCTCTCCCAGTGGCAGTGTTGGTGAGATACACTGTGCTGTTTATCTTCTCTGCTGACTTCTGTTATGCCTGTGCTTGGACAGATTTTCTCTCTCCTTCATGTCCTTCCTTGGCCTCTGTGGCCCTGGGTCTGTGTTTTCTAGTCTTTTCCCTATAGGTTATACATGGCTAGACTACTGTGTCCTGGGAGGGAGGACACACACTACCTCCCCCAGTGAAATGCTTGCACTTTACCATCTCTTTTCAGTGTTTTCTCTTCTCTACATTTTCCACCCACTCTCTGCATCACTTTGTTTCCTTCCTTGGAGCCTCCTCTTTCTCTACACACCTTGCTTTTTGGCTAGGAAAAGCCAGAAATCCTCAGCTTCCCTACTTCATCATTCTCAACATACTACCTATTTACCTTGTCACTCACATTTGCACCTTCCTTGGGTTCTTTCCTATCTTCTTCTTTTTCTTGTCCAGGCAACTCACTCTGTCCAACCAGCTCTTTCTGTGACATCTCAGACATGATCCTCCATGCTTGTTGCTGCAGAACAACCGTTGTGGTGTGCCTTGGTCATTCTCGCCCTTGGCTAGGGCAGTCTTCTTTTGGCCTTTCTATTTCACTCCATCTTTCTCTCTACTTTGTTCAAAATGTAGCAGGTAAGACCCTCTTCCTCTCCAATCACTCGGCCTGTGTGACACTCTTCTCTACCTTCTGCCCCCTCTCACCACGTTCAAGCTGTTTGATTTCCCTTTTTTTTAAGGCCATAGGCAACCCCTATGACCAGGTGGTCAGACATCCTGCATGGCACAAACCAGAGGCCTCCCCAGAGGGGCCCCTGCCTCAGGTTTCATTACTATGGTTGGAGTACAGCAGCATTCCTTTTAGGAAGGGATTTGGTGTTGGTTTGAAAATATTCATACTGCCTTTGATAGGTTGTTTCAGTAATTATTTACCTTCACTGCTAAAAATAGGCATTCTCTGTCAGTGGGAGTTTTTGTAGTATCTGATTTCTAGCCCTTGAAACTTTTAACATCCTTTGTCAGGTCAATAAAATTTCTATTCTGTGGTAGGTGCTCACATTCCCTTTTACCGTTTCTTTGATTAAGTAAACAGTTTTAGCACCTTGAGTCACTATAAGCGTATTTTCCAACTCTGTAATCTTTCTTTTGGCTTTCCTCTTAGCTTTCTCCAGTGTTTCAGGATCACTGTAGAATTATGAATCTCCCAAAAGCACAAAATATTCCAGTAAGAGTTGTGCTTGTGCTAAACTTTGGAATAATTTGGACTTTATGTTCCCTTGTTAGTGCAACAAAGGATCACATTAGATCTTTTAGCCACTGCTTTAAATGGTTTTGTTCAGCCAATAATCTATAGAGTTACCGCTTTCTGAGATAGAGTCTCATCCTGTGTGCCTGACTTTCATTTTTGCTGCTAGGTATGCAGACATTTTTAAACTGTTGGTGTGTATGTTTTTGCTTTTTACTGAGCAGTCTGTATTGTTCTGTAACAATGATCTGTTCTCTTTAATATTTGACCCTTCCCCAATCTTTGTAGAGTTTGCAGTATCTATCAGTAATGATTTTGTGTTTTATTTCAGGCCATTAAAAAAATACTTAGAATTTGTCCCTGCTTGAGCCAGTAACACATCCTATTGCAAATTGTTCCTCAGTTTCTGTTCCATTTGGAGATACAGCAGAAAGCCAATTTCTAATATATATAATATGGGTCCTGTTACTCTGGTATTACTCTAGGTTTTGCTAGAAAACCATTAAAGCCTTTTTTATCAAGTTAAAGTACCAAATATACTACGTCAACAGCACTACTTTATCAGTCAAATTTGTAATTCTATTCTTTCAAAAAAAATCACAATAGTGTAATGAGATTATTACTCGTATGCTTGTGTTGTTTGGCGCTGATTGTATTATTCCACTTCTGTTCTTTTAATTTAAGTCTCATAGCAGCTGCTCTGTTATTCTGCCTGAAATAAAAGTCTGTCTGGGGTCCTGTGGTAACTTGGTTTGTTCTCCTTACCTTGATTAGGTATTGGCACCACATTAGCTTTCTTCCGTTGCACTGGGTCTTAATCCATGCTTCAAGCCTTCTTTAAAATCAGCAGTAACAGTCGGAAAGTTGTCCAAACGTGCTAGTTTAAAACAAATTTAGTTTCAGTAACTAGTGTGAGAATGGAAAATATTTCATTGTTATTACATTGTACGATTGTTATCACTGAATAAGGAATAGCACTATTCAACACATCTGGCTTGCCTGCAATATCATTTGCAATTTCACTGTCTTTATCAAGCGGTGGGCAAGTGTACTTGTTCTTATTTTTATGTTAATTTTTACTTCCATTTTCACTCCCTCTCAAGACCAAACTTTTTTTTTTTTAACTATGGGATTGTTGCTTTTTAAATTTTAATAAAATATTGTTAAACAGTTCCTGGTTATCCTTCAGTTTTCAGTTTAAATCATTTCTGACAGATTTGTCTTGGCTTTTTACAGCTTTGTTAAACTGATCCCTTTTAAAGTGCCAGCTATATGCATTATTATTTGGAGTATTGTTTTCTTTATGTACAAATGGAATTGCCATCTTCACTTATGCCTATACATCTACTTCAATTTAAACTGGTTTTCAAAATTACATCTACTGTGGAATTCTTCTATGCTGGATATACAGTTTTTCAGTTAGTAAATTTTGCAGTGTAATTCCAAGAGCCCCATGACAGTGCTCTGCTATAACTCATTTCTTTTCATTTCCTATCCACATCCCATTCACATCACCTCATTCCTCTGTGTCCATTGTGTTCCAGGTACCTGCTTTTACAACC
Source organism: Anseranas semipalmata (assembly GCA_013399115.1). NCBI lineage: Eukaryota > Metazoa > Chordata > Aves > Anseriformes > Anseranatidae > Anseranas > Anseranas semipalmata. The sequence goes on along the minus strand of VXAA01006855.1, from coordinate 47,044 downwards.
ACTCTCATCTAGTTCCCTTTTTTTTTTTAGCTTAAAACCAGGTCAGTCAATATTGGCTCTTTCTATCTTAAAATAACCATCCAGGAAGAGCTTCCTCTGGGTCTAATTGCTATTATTTTCTCTGTAGACATTTAGATAACGACTGTGTCTTTTGTGATGTACAGCACCAAGCACTTTGACTGTGCTTCACAAGTAGATAATGACAGTCCATTGAAGACTTAATTGCTTTGAGGAATTATTGATCTGTCTTGGTATAGCAGTTCTCACTGAGCAGGACTCCTGCTTTCTTCTCTCTGAAGGCATAGTACTTAGGGAAGGATGTTCCTCATGACACATTTCTGAGCACAATTATAGTAACTGGTCTCTTCTCTTGCTGCAGCTTGCTAAGTTTTCAGAGGACACTCTCAGCAGCTACACAGAGATGGTATCTTCTCAGGTACTATTATTATGAATTATTTTCTTCCATCTTCACTGCAGAACTTCATGATATCCTTTCCCTTCCTGTCTGATCTCCTGCTTGTTCCTAGACCCTTTTTTGCTTGTGCGAGTTGTCCATTGTCACTCATTTGCTGCTTTAATTTGCCATGCATGCAGGTTGCATGTCTTTCCCCTACATCTTCCCATGTAAATGCTGCTCTAGTGACCATAAATTGAGGCAGCTTTGATACTGAGTCCAGCTGTGCTTTTCTGAATGTTGCAGATGGTTTGAAATAAACTTTTTCTGTCCTGAAGAAAGTGCCTCTTTCAAGTCTTCCTGTTCCAGGAGTAAAATAAACTTTTTACAGTGTGTGTCAGAAAGAAGGGAACTATTTTGCTTGTATCAGAAACACCTCCTTCTTCAAGCCAAAACTAAAGAACAGTGAGGATGGGGGTCAGCACCAAGACCAAATGTGAAAAGGGGAGCATAGGATGTTCATGCTAAAAGTCTGATCCTGTTTCAGAGGCTTCTTAATGAGCTTAAGCACATTACTAATACTTGCAAATCTGGGGCAAATAAACATTCAAAAGACCTGTTTTCTGGGGGAGGAACTGCATCTGGCCACTCTATAAATGGCATCATCCAGATTAAACAGGTAGGTAGAGGAAAGACACTTTGCTGTCTAATCTGGCATTAAGATTCCTATTTCCATAAGGAGGCAGATGGACTCCAGGAGTGATTAAAAATTCCTAGATATTATAAGAATCAATTTATGTCCCGGTGCTCCCAGCCACATAGAGGAGTGCACATGGATACACATGCTTTCTTTGCTGAATATTTTGTTGTCTTTCTGTGCCAGATCATCATTTAGCTGAGCTGTTTTTCAGGTGTTAAAACGGGATTGATCTGAGCAGCCCTTCTTGGTTTAAAAGATCTGCTCCTTTCCTTTTGTACCTATGTAACAATTTTGCTTGCAAGAAACTGATTTAAACAAGAGGGTGTTTTTTTCCTTGTGGTAGCTCATGATTGTTTTGTATTTGACCTTATGATTGTACTAGCCCTTAGGATCTAAGGAACTAGATCTAAGGAGCTTTGGAGGAAGTGCTCTGCAGTAACAGCATTCCAGAGCAACAGCTAAAAAGCAGAAAAATTGCATTGTAATGTAAACTTGGTTTTGCTGGCTTTAGGAGTGCACAGAGAAAAACATGTAGCTCTGGTGTTTGAACTAATTCCTGCCATCCAGGCTCCCTCTGAAATGTTTTCATGTGGAAGATGTAGGCTGCCACTGTGACATTTTAATTTTGCAAAATATCTCCTTCAGTTTATTACCACATTGATTAGAATTCATTTGTAGCGATGCAGTAGTCAGGCTTCATTTCCAACATCACTTCCTCGGTAAATAACCTTGGGAAAGTCACTTTACCACAGTGACTCCACTTACTCAATTTGCAGTGTGATGATCTTAAGTTTAGGGAAGGGCCTTAAATTCTGCAATCCAAGGGGATGAGGATTAATTCAGGAAAAAATACTTAGAGGTAGCAGCTGATTCACTCCGAATGAAATCCCTTCAGAATTCCTTCCTGTGTTCTTAGATAGACAAAGGTAGTTTCAGTGAATTCTCAATTCAACAATCAGAATGTCTGTTAGAATCCTTTGGAATGGGGAAGAAATGCCTTTCCCTTGAGAACATCAGCACCGTATCAGTTAACCAGTTCCCACAGAGACTGATATTTATCTTACAGTGTATCACTGTGTTGAACCTGAAAGCAGGTAATGTCATATTCCTTTTCTTCCTTCTCTTCCCTTGTCTTCTCTGAATGAGTCTTTAATTGGCTGATGTCCTCTGCTTCCCTTGGCAGGAAATGATACGCTGTATCTGGAGCCACTTCCTGTGTGTTTTAAAAGGCAAATCCCCAACTCTGAGCTTCACTTCCAGCTTGCTCCATAGTCTGGGATCTGTCACTGTGAGTATTGCTGGGTTGTCAGAAGGAGAAGCCCTACATGGATGTTTCATTTGTGCCGTTCGTGCAATTCATCCCTGAGCATGGACTGTTAGTAATCTGTTCACTGTGATGTGAACGGATCAGGCACCTGTCTTTGTAGAAGAGCTTATAACTGTCTTGTCCAAGCAGCACATTTACAAGCTAAAACAATAGTTAGAGATACTCTGAGGCATCTAATAGGATGTCTGTATTTTCTACAACCCTCTTCTGGTCCTGTTAAGGTAACTGCTGAAACATGTAACTGCTTACACAGGTTCAGCAGTTGTTTTCTTCCCATGGTTTTCATGCCTAGTTTTGCAATATCCTGAGATAAAGTTGGTATTAAACAACCCATCAATCCTGCTAGAGCAGGGAAATCTCAGATTCTGCAGTTCCTTAAGACAGATGGTGAAGGAGGGACTTGTCTGTCATCCCATGTGTTTATTCAGCTTTGCGATATTTGCAACGATGTGTGAACACCGAGACATGTTTTCACTGAGATTTTGCTTTCTTGGGGACATTGTGGTGTGTTCTAGGTGCTCTGTTGTGTAGACAAGCAAGGGATTCTCTCCTGGCCAAACCCCAGCCCAGAGACTGTTCTGTTCTTCAGTGGGAAGGTGGAACCACCTCATGATAGCCATGAAGACCTGACTGATGAGCTGTCTACACGGTCCTTCTGCCACCCTGAGATGGAAGAGGAGGTGAGGGATATGTAACCCATAACATAGTATGTTGGCTCTAAGCGTAGTGTGACTGACATGCACAATGTGGTATTGTAGAGGGAGCTCTTTGCTTGTAGAGAACTCCTGCGGCCATAATTCTTTGCTTAAAAGATTAAGAAGCAGCAAGGATGAGATCCTCTTCTACAGGAGTCATAAAGCAGTGTCTCTTCTTCCCTTTCTCTCTCTCCCTAGTTCAGTACATTTTGCATATGAATCAATAGTGGTTCACGTTCAACCACTGAATCACCACTGTTCATTTTGTTGGTCTCTTTCAGCCCCATGAAAGAGATGCTTTGCTCTCTGGCCCCCTGGCAGACACAGTTCATGTGACCAATGAGCAAGAGAGGAACAATTGGTCTGGTGACCCTCCAAAGGCTCCTGATGCCCATGCCCACCGAAAGCCAAACAGCAGAAGCAAGCATCCCTCTGGGTCCAATGTGAGTTTTAGCAAGGATACAGAGGGTGGAGAGGAAGAACATACTCAGGTAAGACATATAGAAGGGGCACACAATTAGTCTTTTGTGGAGCTGTAAGATAGACAAACCTGTAGAGTCTCCTCTTTTGGGAATTTAATTGGGAATTCCCTGTGAGATTCTGGGCTCAAGCTGTATTCATTGTAACGACCAGAATTTTCCTGTCTGTTGGACCAGGTTGCTGGTGACACTGAGGTGTTGGCTTGTGAGGCTGAAGACTTTGTGTGTGACTACCACCTTGAGATGCTTAGCTTGTCCCAGGACCAGCAGAACCCCTCCTGCATCCAGTTTGATGACTCCAACTGGCAGATGCACTTGAATTCCCTCAAGCCTCTGGGCCTGAATGTGCTGCTCAATCTCTGCAATGCCAGTGTGACAGAGCGTCTGTGCCGCTTCTCTGACCACCTCTGCAACATTGCCCTCCAGGAAACTCACAATGCCGTGCTGCCTGTCCATGTGCCCTGGGGCCTCTGTGAGCTTGCCAGGCTAATAGGTAAGAGGAAATTGGATGAGTGGACACAAAGAAATCAGAGTTGCCAATAGACACTTAATCCTTAGAAAGCATAAGAGAAATATTTTCCCATTTCTGGTTGCTGAGATGGTGGAATTACAGAGCTGATTCTGTCATTGTTGGGTTGCCAAAAGAGTCTATTAAAGAGGTTGCTTTTGGCAAGTTCAGACATTGTAGACTCTATCAAAGGAAAAAAATGTCATCAAGGATATTTCCAGCCGGCCCTGGCTAGACTTGGTATTCTTCTGGCTCAAGTCTGTCAGTCTCATCTGGAGACTGCTAAAGGAAGAATAGATGCCCTGTCTTTTCCATGATGCGTTACCAGGAGATTGGTGATGTGTGAAATGATGTGTGATACCTCAGCTTGTTTTATAGATGGGAAAACTGAGGGATAGAGGAGATAAAAGGTTAGAGGCTGCACAAGAATTAAAATCTGGAAGCTCTTGAACTCACTTCTGTGCCTGTTTATCAGTGTCACAGTTCCTTTCTTCAGTGAACCAGAAGCAAGAAAGCTGTAATTACTAGTAACATTTAGTCTTCCTGAATATTTTGCACCACAGATCTTGAACCATCTTGGTGCAGATGCACAGAGAGCACAACTTACCTATCTATTGCTGGGGTAATGTCAGAATGAGAGCAGGTGAGATGGATGGCACAGAAGCAGGAGAGAGGACCTTTCTTTTGATTTGGTTAGAGTCTCATTTTTCTCCTCCTTATATTCACATTTCAGGTTTCACACCAGGTGCTAAAGATCTTTTCAAGCAGGAAAACTATTTGGCCTTGTACCGCTTGCCAAGTGATGAGATGGTTAAGGAGACGATGCTGGGGAAGCTTTCGTCGATTACCAAGAGGAGACCACCTCTGAGTCACATGATTAACCTGTTTGTGAAGGACACCACTACCAGTAAGGCTGCCTCTTTCTTTGGGCATCCACCTGGGTCGGGAGGCCACAGAGAGCCTCGAAAATGTCAGACTGGAACAGCTTGGAGTCCCTATGGGGTGATAGCCTTGCTCTGCCTATGACCAGTACAGATATACTCAACAAGCCTTAATGATCGGTGCTATAGCATGCTGAGGGGGGCAATTCTTCCCAGTTCTGGCTCACTCCAGGATCGTAAGTTTTAAAAATTGTCTTAGCACATGACAAACCTATTTTCTGGGACCAAATGGCTGTGCAGAACAAGGTGTTTTTTATGGAGTTTTGAATAGACTTCATTTGGTTACTGCGCAGGTTTGAATATTGCTTTGAATATTGTTTGAATATTAACTAGAGATGCTCATCCTTCTGATAACCCAAATCATGAATCATTATATTGGTGAGTTGTATAGGGTAGTATATTGCATATTCTATTTCTATATTACATACTAATAAAAAATCACAGAAATCGCACACAAACTTATGATGACCATGAATACAACCCCTGAGGCTGTGCTGACTTCACTCCTTCTACTCCTTCCTATTCTAATAGGAATGGACTAGGATGGAAAGGATGTGCAGATGGGCATGGTGATGTCTTAAAGCACCTCAGCAAGACTTAACAGCTTGCCTGTCAGAGATCTTAGTCTCTTCTTAATATCTTGACTGAACCTGGCTCTGTGGAATTGGCATATGTTCGATATTGAATCTGAAATACGGTTACTATGTTGGCTTAAGATCTACCGAGTAACCTGGCTTCTCTTGCCTATTTCTTCTTAAACTTGTATCTTAATTTAGGAGGGAGCTTTTTCATTTGCCCCGATTGCTGCTATCTTACCTTTGTGAGCAAGAATTTTTCTGATGCTAATTCTTTCTTAGTGTAGATGAAAAACCTTTAATGTTGCCTCATTTCAACTCCTTATCCTCATTTTTAAACGGTTTAGTTCAGAGGCTGGAGCTCAGACAAATATATGTGTGACCTGGATTATGCTGTCTAGAGTAAATTCTAAGAGGAATTCTGCTGGTGAGGTTATTTAACCATCGGAACACCTCTCACGTGATAGTTTTGGCCTTTGAAACCTTCTAAAATGTGTACAACCAGAAATAATGGATTATACAGATATTATCACATGAAATCAAATGCCTGTGTTTGCATAGAGAGTCAGACTAGATGATCATAACTAACCCCTCCTGATTCAGTGTTTGTGAATAAATCTTTGAATCCACCCACTCCCATGACGTGCTGAAGTCAAAGGGAGATACATAAATTCTACAGCTGTAGCAGAAATAGGAGGTAGCTTATCTGTGCGTTCCCTTGCTATTCCATTGAAATATGTGCCTCACCATCTGGCAGCATTCATCCCAAATCCATAGTAACCACATGGAAATGAGAGGCTCACCGGCATCCTCAGTGGAGTAAAATGGCTTGATACTGTCTCTGTCTTCCCTTGCTGTAGCTGCATTCTTAGGTTCTTTTTGCTCTGTCTCATTGGCTCAGCTCTAAAGGCTTGGTTCTTCCTAATGAGTTCCAGCAGTCATGAATGGATAGCTGTCCTCCCTGTCCTGTTCATTAGTTCTCTCCCTTGTGCCAGAGAAATCCTGGCCTTCAAGTTCATGATTTAGGGAGGGAAGAGGCTGAGCTCACTTTGCTGGCAGTGACAGCTGAATGAGCTCCCTCCAATTTATAATGCATGCTGTCACTGTCATTTACCCTTTAGAGGGACTGTTGTGTGGGACGCTGTTGATACTGAGTGGGAATCATATAGAAAATGGATTGCAGTTGCTGTCAGGCATGAATGTGGGTATGTGCACGCGTGTGGTCATCTGCAAGTTCTTGCTCAGTGTCCAAGGTATAGATATTGCATGAACCAATGAACATGTCTTGTTCTCTCTTTCCCAGCAAGGACTATCTGACCGTAGGACCAAGGTGGGAAGGATTAGGTGTTTATACAATAAAATTAACCAGATCCCTACACAAGTACTCCTTTGTGTCCCTGAAACAGGCTCTATCTTTCACACACAGCTCCTATTTGTCTTGGAGGTTTGTTATGCTGATAAACTTGGCGTGTGATAACTATTTATAGCAGAAAGCAGAGAGCTGCTATGTTTTGGAAAATCCTCTGGTGTTCCTGAAGGTCCCTGCCTGATTTGTGCGAGTGGATATTCTTGGCTCTTGATTTCACCAGCTAGTGTGAACATTTGCAGTCAGCAACAATGCCTGCAAGAGGCCTTTGGGCTCATTTTTCTTGGCAGTGATGTTTTTTTCATTAGATCAGCTTTGAAGCTGTTGGGGGCAAAGTCACAGAGCAGCTGGAGGAGGGAACCTAGACAGGGAGGTCTACGTGCATGCAATGTTAATGTATCAGTGCAAATGAAAGGGAACAGGAAGGGTGGAGGGGAGACAGCCTGACACACTTTAACTTGTGTCCTCTGCCTGGGACCCGCATCAGACAAGTAACATCACCCACCTTTGAGAAACACTTATTAACACCTCAACCTACAAGCGGGAATTAAAGATTTTAAGTCTGTATTAAAAAGTAAAGTAGTGGAAGGAAAAAACAGGACAGGCTGTGGTGTCCATTGATTTTCAGTTCTTCCCTGATCACGAGTTATTTTTTTAGTCTGTTATGCTGAACTTTTGACCCATCCTGATTTAACTCATTTTCACGACCCTTTGTGAAACAGGCTGCTATCTAATGGGTCACACTGTTAAATTATCTTCTGCTACTTGAAAAGAAGCTATTCAAGAATAGCTATTACCCTTTGGATCCACTCATGGCCTAAAACTGAACACACTTTCCAGTGCAGGCAGACTTTGATCCCTGTAGTCTCATCACTGGTGCTTATACTCTCATGAGAATAAGCGCACAAGAATATCTTTTCTTCTGTTCCATTGGATGCAGGAACAAGATTTTTCCCCACCTTCTGTAGGAGGGAAGAATAGGAACTGACTGCCTGGATCACATTTTAACACAGCCTTGATTGAACTCCCAGTTGGACAAATAGCAGCTGAACACATATCATCCAGTCTTGAATAATTTCTTGATGGGGACTGAAGACTTTCAATAGAGAAACATGTGTATCTGGAGTGGATCAATGCAGTTTGTGGGAACACTGTTTCGACAAATAAAGGAGCAGTTGGTATGATAACTCTTGCCTGGGATCCTGTATGTGTGATGCTGACTCATTGTTCTTCCACATTTCAGGCACTGAGCAGATGTTTTCTCATGGGACAGCTGACATCATCCTTGAGGCCTGCACAGACTTTTGGGATGGTACCGATATCTACCCCCTCTCTGGCTCTGACAGGTGGGCAGCTTTGTCATTTGGTGCATTCAGGAACTGCTGCTGAATTGCAGAGGGAACCTGGTCACTCTATATTAAAATTCCCTTTACCGATGCTTAAGCTATTTAATAGAAGCTTGAAGTAGGTTATGAACATAAGCTGTCTCTGCTAATAATTAATTATTATAATTACAGCAGCGTAAGAGATTAGATGTCAAGAAGCAATCTATCAGACTATAAGACTAAACCATTTACTACTGTATCTGTTAACATATTAGCCTTTTATAAGTGGACCCTGACTGTACCATGTAGCAGGACAATGAATTATAATCAGATCATATGATGGTGACAGGGAATTGTTTTTGTTATTCAAGAAATGGCTATCTGACATGAAATGCAAAGTGATCCATTTTGTCTACTGTTGACACCTTTAAATGAGTCCTCCACAATGCATCACACCCTTTTAGTCCTGTTGTATCTGTCCAGCATCTGACAGTGTCTGTTGCAGATGTATCTATAGGCTAAATTTCTGTTCCTTCTAGCAGAGCAGACAGACCAGTAATGTTTAGTTTCATTGAACAGCAGCACATTGTTCTTCCAAGTCTGCTAATCCTCAGGTGTAAGAAAACTCCCACTGGTCCTTTTTGGAATATTTATTATCTTAGAACCCAATGAAAAATCCCATGTATAGGCTCATTTGTTAACTTTGTTAGTTCAACATAGAGAAGGAACTTTACACTATTCTAGTGACTGAATATTGACTAAATGTGGACTTGAAATACAGCTCCTGGGACCCAAAATATGAAAGGGGATAGGAGAAAAGTCTGTAACTGTAACCATCTCTGCATTAGATACTATTGTGAGTTCCTTCATTGGTGTTTATCTCCCTACAGATAACCTCCCTCTGATGAATTAAATTTCTGCTGCCATGCAGTGAACTTCCTTAGAGTCATCTGGCAGTCATATAGAGCATATCAATAAGAGTATTCAAAGAGTACCGTGTTCATATTCATCAGTCTGTCTGATGAACAGCCAGAGATGTTCACCACTGCCCCTGTTGGAACAATGCCCAGCTCCTCACAGAATACATTTTTCCAACTACCCGTTTGGTGACTTGTGCACTGAACTATAGCTAATATAGTCAGAAATGCAGCACATTTCTGCTAACTTTGGTCTTTGTCTCTTCCACATAGGAAGAAGGTGTTAGATTTCTACCAGCGGGCCTGCCTCTCAGGGTACTGTTCTGCCTTTGCATACAAGCCAATGCATTGTGCCTTGTCCTCCCAGCTCAACGGCAAGTGCATAGAACTGGTGCAGGTCCCAGGGCAGAGTGCCATCTTCACATGCTGTGATCTCCCTGGGACAACCCCCATCAAACAGAGCAGTCGGAGAAATAGCTGGAGCTCAGATGGTATGTATATTCTGTTCAGTCTATAATAAGGTCTGCTGCTAGGCCAGGTGCTTTCTTTCTGATCAGTCTAGAGCTATAAGAACACTGTCATTCAGAACAGCAGATGGAAATTGAGAACTAAGGGTTTCTGAAGTAGATGCCTTTCCAGAGGAAGTAATGATGTAGCAGCTGGTAAGTATGTTTCTAGTTTAGCTACTGAAGCTTACAGAGAAGTTCTTCTACTTGTGGGAAGTCTGTTTCTTAAAGCAAGCAACTGAAAGTCAAGATTTCTGAGTATTTCGACACTTAGTTTGCTATTTGACTAATTTTATGATGGTATGTGACTACTTTGCCTTGATGGATTCTGTTGCTGTGCTGAAGGATATGGTTACCAGTAGAAGTAAATTGTACATCTCCAGAACAGCAATGGAAACTGAGAAGTAAGCACATACCATTACATAACTTCAGGAGACTCTTTTGTAAGACCAGCGTTAATCTCCTTCTGCCTTGGTCTCTCATAGTGTAAAATGTAAGTAACAGGGTTTCCAACAGCTGCGAGGCAGTGGTGACTGAATGTTTTCAAAACACTTTTCAGTCTCACCTGTAGCAAACTTTGCAACTGTGTGAAGCGTTCCATTATTTTATTCCTCATGTTGTATTCAGCTCCCATTCACCCCAGGCTGATGTGGTGACGGTGAAGGAAATCTGTCAAAGAGCCTTCGCAGGCTCTCTGGGAGAGTCTGCAATGTCTCTGGAGGGAACAGTTCCTTTGCATCAGCCCCTCATACTCTGATGCCTCTCTGCCTCAGCCAGACTCATCATATTTAAGCACAGTATGATGTGTTTAAAATGCACATGTGTACATTATGCAGCACACATCCTTTATCTTTCTGCCCCACTGCCCTTGTGACTGATCCTTGTCTTCTGTTTTGTCTTTTTCCTTTCCATGCTGTCTGTTTCATATTTGTACTCTTGGTCACATGTGTGGGAATGTTCTGAAACTGCTTCTGTGAATGGGTATGCTGGGACAATGGATGTCTCTTCAATTTTCCTTCTGTATGTGTATATCTGCATGTTTCTGTGTATCTGGGTACTGTGTCCCTGGGTATTACCATGGTGGGCTCTCCCACCATGTGTACTGTTGTCTGATGCACATGTGGCCACTTGTGTCTGTGATTGTGTGTTGTTTGCATGCCTGAAGAAGGGATTGGGGAAGTGATGGAGAAGGAGGACTGTATCCAGGCTCTGAGCGGACAGATCTTCATGGGAATGGTCTCATCTCAGTATCAGGCCCGTCTTGACATTGTCCGCCTCATTGATGGATTGGTCAATGCCTGCATTCGTTTTGTCTACTTCTCCCTGGAAGATGAGCTCAAAAGCAAGGTAAGCTGTCTTTGCTGAACCCCCTGAACTTGCATGTCCCCTGGTTGTCTGTCTGGAGAGTTTAGCTCCAGTGCAATCTAAGGTTAATCTGATTTCAGCTAACTAATGGCTCCAGGAGGTACCTATGCTCCAATATGGCATTGGTCTACAATATTGTGGCCTGGATAGCTACACTAAACTCTTTCGCCTGCTGTCCTATAGGTGTTTGCTGAGAAGATGGGTCTTGAGACTGGCTGGAATTGTCATATATCCTTAACACCCAATGGTGATGTGCCTGGCTCAGAGATCCCTCCCTCTAGCCCCAGCCATGCTGGCTCTCTGCACGATGACCTACATCAGGGTGAGAGAACTGCGCCTAAACCACTTTGAATGCCACGTGTTTCCTGGATGGTTCTTTTAAACCCGTTCATAGGGTCCTGTGTCCTCACCAGATACCTGATCCTTCAGAGCTTTGAGCCCAAAACTGGATGGGCCTGAGGTGTGTGTATGTGTGAGTGAGAGAGCCTTACATTTATAGCATTCCTACCCAGTCAGTATTGCAGATGTTGGAAACAAACATCCTTCTGTGCACCAGCTGCCATGATTTTACAACTACTCATTAGTGCTTTTGGTTCTTGCTGAGGCTCTGGTCAAGCCACTGAGGGTCAGTCTCTTACCTGTGCATTACTCTTCTCTTACTTTAAGCGGGATTTCATCACTCTTCTTCCCTAGAAGAAAGAACAGATAAACTATTGTGTCTCAAAAGAGCAGAAACTAGGCTCACGTATCTACCTCTGAGCAGATTAGTCATCTAAAAATATTGCATTTTAGATGACTGAGGGGGATCTAAGTGTTGCTAACCTAGAAAATCAGGCTTCACGCTTCCTGGCTTCTGCAGTGCCATGTGAATATACCATGTGGGTGGCACAGGGGTGGCAGAGGCAGGTTTGTGCTTTTTGTTTATGCTGTTTCTCTCTGCTCCAGTTTCTCGAGATGATGTGGAGGGGCTCCTGCTGATGGAAGAGGAAGGGCACTCGGATCTCATCAGCTTTCAGCCAACAGACAGCGATATCCCCAGCTTCCTGGAGGACTGTAACAGGGTGAGGTCCCCTTTCCTTATGCGCCTTGTGCTGCTGTCATGGTCAACAGTATCATAACAGCACCTCAGGGGGAATTCTTTTTTCAAGCCAATTGATTGACTGGTTCATGTTGGGAGCCCTGATCTTTCTCCTTCCACTTCCAGCTTAATATCTAGGGCCTAGCAAGTTTGGGATTCTCTCAGTTAATCACTTTTGCTGAACAGATCTACATATCTTTTCTCTGGAGTTTAGGAGTGGAGATGATCACACACAGAGGGGCCATCTGGGTCCCCTTCCCATGTGCTGGGCAGGGAGTGGGAACATCCCCACATTCCATGCAGACAGAAGAAACTTTCTCCTCCACCCATGAGCACTAGCTGGTGCTGACCAGCAATCAGGGTGTGGGACATGCTCTTCCTGCCTCAAAGAACTCAGACATGTTCTGTAACTCCGAGGTTACAGAAATATTGGAGAGATACAAATTAAAAAAGTCATCTATTAGGCCTGTGTTTAGGAAGCAAAAAACATTCCTTTGCTGTGTGTTGCAGCTGCAATTGAAATAGCAGATGTAGGTGCTGGGAGGCAGCCCATATTCTCCAACTAGTTTCTCCACAAAGGTAAAAATTCCTTAGAAATCCTTGAGCATAGTTTTGTCATACTGATCTTACAAACACAGAGGGAGAGCACAGATAGCCTGGCATGTCGGTGTAGCACTTCAATAGAAGACTTCTTACAATGGCTTGGGAGAGCCAGGTTCTGTCTGCAGGGACATCAATTTATATCTGATCTTGAAGTTCCACTCTGGGAATCATAATTTTAATTTCAGCAGTTCCTTGATAACTGCCTCCCTCACACACACACACTCCTGCTTAGTCTCCTCTTTGTCTTTTTCAGGCCAAACTCCCACGGGGGATTCACCAGGTGAGACCTCACCTGCAAAACATAGACAATGTGCCTTTGCTGGTGCCCCTCTTCACAGACTGCACCCCAGAGAGTAAGTAGCACAGAGCCTGGTACTATGCATGAATACTTTCCCTATCTATTTGCTCTGGCTCTTCTGGGTGTGGACATGGATGAAGGGAAAGGGATACAGTCCAGAAATCCAGAAGGGCATTTTGGTATTAATGACCCTCTATTGCTACCTGTGGGGAGGCAGATCTTAAGTTTAATACAACTGTTTTCCTTAGCTACAGAATTGGGCTAAGAGCCACTCCATTTTCAATTTGCATTCGTAAGAGACAAAAAAACATCCACAATGCTACTGCCTTTTATTAAGTGTTATCAGTGTGCCAGGAGACTTTGATCTCTGCTTGCAAACCTTGCTTCCTTATATAACTCAAGTCACTTCCCAGAAGTATTTTCCTCTGGCAGTTGCTGTTAACACCTTCTGCTGCTTTGCAGAGTTTTTGATTGCAGAGAGCAAAAAGGACAAAATTTCTTTCCCTGAAATACACTATTTTATCTAAAGGGGCTGAGTGCTCATTTGGCTAATACCTGTCCAGCCTACAGTAAAAGTGCTAAGAATCATTATGATTTGGCATCCTAGGTACCTCTGGGCACAATTTAGGAGTGCCAGTGAGAACCAGCTACAAACCAGTCTGCCTAGGTATTCAGTGCCCAGTAAACTTCCTTTGTCTGACAGAGGTGGCACTTCCCCACTTCATCCAGCCCCTTGCTGTGCTGCAGATCTGGGTACACCAGTTGTTTAAATAAGTTTACATAGGAATTTGCAGAGGGTGGTGGTTTTTTTTTTTGCCCGGACTGTTCTAGAAAACTCATGGATATCCACAGAGCACTGTGCACAGAGCTACAGAAGAAATATCGGATCAAACAGCAGCTTTGATTTAGAGTCCTCAGGAGGATGTTAATAAAAAGATTGATGAAGGCTAGAGGCAGGGCTGGGAGTGGAGGAATGGGCTGGCTCTGAACAAGACTAAGTGTGGCACTACTTTTGGAATGCTCTGTTATATTCCTTTTGTTCCTTCAGACTTGGAACTTCAGTCCTTCAGACTCCTTCAGAGTCAGCAGTGAGGTGCTGATGAGAAGAATTTGAAATGTGTATTTATTTCAGATTTGAATTAAGTTTAATTTCTGCTGTTTTCTATCAAGATCATTTGATGCTGAAGCCATCTGTTTTGCATACCCAGGGTACTCCTAGAGCTCTGGTCTGAAAGAGACATGCTAGAGGTGCAGATCTCTGGGTCACAATTCTGTGAGTCACAGCTCAGTTCCTGCAGAAGGCAGGTATACAGGGCACTTGGACTGCAATTAATTAGCAATCTGACTGTGCCCTTGAGCTTTGAATCTGACCACATCTGAGAAATACCAACTGGGGTCATTTAAAAAAAAAAAAATCTGGCTGCTTGCTATCCAGACTGGAAAGGGTATGTGAAACCTGTGTGCATAATGAGGTAACACGCTGTGTTTCTCCTGTCCCCTTGCAGCCATGTGTGAGATGATCAAGATCATGCAGGAGTATGGGGAGGTGACTTGCTGTCTGGGAAGCTCTGCCAACCTGCGGAACAGCTGCCTCTTCCTGCAAAGTGATATCAGGTGGGGAAGGATCCAGAGCCCTCCAGCTGCCTTTGCCTTGGAGTGCCCAGCCATGGGTCACACCAGAGTTGGTGACTGTGCAGGGGGATGCTCACAATTGCTCTATCATTAGTTGGGTGGATGGTATTGGATGGGATCCCATTATTTTTGAATGGGGTAACTACCTAGACCCCTTGACACACAGATTTCTCTACATCTTTGAAAGGAAGCTGTTACTCTTGTACGCTAAAGTATTGTGTGCCAACTGGAATTGCAAATGCTTCTTGTTTGGGCAAAATAGTGCCCCTGTGGATCAGCTAATTTGTTCACCTTGAGCCACACACCCAAATAAGTTCATTATTTATGTGGAAATAAAGTCTGGGGAGATTGATCCTAAATTCATGTCCCAGCTCAGGACTTCTCTACCAGCAGGGCAAATAGAGATGGCACAGCATGACTTTACAGGCAGGACTGCAGTGAAACATGGTTTCTCCTCTGGGATGACGTCTTTCCTTAATGCTCCTATGTTGTCCATACAGTATAGCACTGGACCCTCTCTACCCATCCCGCTGCTCCTGGGAGACCTTTGGCTATGCCACCAGCACCACCATGACTCATGCCTCTGATGAGCTCACCCCACTGCAGCTCTCAGGGCAGCTCAACAGCCTGCCTTGCTCCATGTCCTTCCGCCAAGAAGAGAGTACCAGCATCATCAGGCTTATAGAGCAGGTGCGTCAGGCATATGCCCTTTCTAGTTCTGTCTCTGGCCCACACCCCTCTGCCTGCAGCTCATGAGGAGCAAAGCCAGGAGCCCATGTGAGCATTCTTATTGAGTTACCGGCAGTAGGTTTGCTCAGGTCTCCTGTCCTTTGTTCAGAAAACACAAGAAATATTCTTCCTGCCTGCCCCTACTGGTCCAAGGTGTAGGGGATGGTTTGGGAACAGCACCCTATGGCCCTAGGCCATGAATATCATTCAACTGGATTAAGTATAAACTTGTAGAGATCCTCAGCCAGGAAATAATGCAGTACTAGAGACAAGTGTTACCCCAGAAAATCCAGGAGCTTTAAATTTACTCCTTCGTTAAATTCTACCCTTCCATCACAACCTCTGTATCTAAGCAGGAGACCTTCCCCTTTTGCTTACACCATGTCCAGATCCTCTCCCCTCCCACTTCCCCTGCAGGCCACATGTTCTGCCCCTGCCTGCCAATAATTGCTCTTGGCTGATAACCGGTCCCATCACAGCGAGGGCTCTGAGGGTTTGTACTTCCTTCCAGGCCCGACATGCAACGTATGGGATCCGCAAGTGTTTCCTCTTCCTGCTGCAGTGCCAGCTGACCTTGGTTGTCATTCAGGTGAGTCCTGGCCTGGCTGTGGACAGCATTTAGGTCACAGGACAGGGGTGCTAGCAAGGATAATGGGTGGCTGCAGTGGGGCAGCCCTACAAGGGGGAAGGTGGCCTTCAGGCAGGTTTACACAGCATGTTTGGGAAAGTTACAGATAGAGACTATGAGATCCCAGCCTACATTGCCCCTTCTCCCGGACCCTCCTACAAAGGTTTCTCTCCAGTCCCTTTTTCCTTGGAGAAAAGCATCCCTGCCCCAGCAGCCTGGAACATGTAGAGGGGCTGTGCAGCAGCAGCCTAGTTACCAGCTCATCCCAGTGTCTTGGGGGAGGATGGCGGCATCTGGGGTGACAGGGCTGTCCTAGCACTGCTCACGCTCTTCACTCTGGATTGTTCCTGTCCAGTTCCTCTCCTGCCTGGTACAGCTGCCCCCCATCCTCAGTACCACGGACATTGTGTGGCTCTCTTGTTTCTGCTACCCACTGCTCAGGTGAGTCTATCAGGCAGGGTGGAATCTCCTGCCTTCAGCCTCCTTCCACACTATACACAGACCAGTCCCCCAGCCTCACTGTGTCCATGGTAAAAGGAAGCTGACATCACCCACAGCATGCTAAGGAGGCTGCAAGGATTATTCTAAGCACCTGCTTTGACAAGGTGCTTGGAAACACAGATAGGGGCATTTGTTTACTGCTGTTAGCCCTGCCTGCTGTCTGAGAGCTGCTACTATCTTGTGGTTTGAACTTCCAGCTGAGAATCATCTTCTAATCCTGACACTGTTACACCAGCTGGGGTGTGATGGAGAGCATAGGGTGTCAGGCAGAGGCCAAAGTACCACAGATGGATTTTCCCCATCACACAGCTGGAAGTCACCTCTCTCCCTGTCTGCACTTGCCATACTTGAGAACTTTTATAGCATATGCTTCAGGGAGTGGGATACAAGTGCAGCTGAAGCAGTGGTCAGATAAGTGCCAATGCTCCAGTCAGAGAAGGCTGAGTTCAAATGTTAGCTCAAAAAGCAGATGTGGTGCCTGAACTTGTTAGTGAGAGACTAACTTCCCTTTCTCCAGCATCTCGCTCCTGGGCAAGCCTCCCCACAGCTCCATCATGACCATGGCAACAGGAAAAAATTTGACTTCCATTCCTAAGAAGGTAGGTAGGCCATCAGATAAGAATTGTTCACTCTTTCTTCTCTTCTACTTGTCCCCATGTTAATGCATAGCTGAAGCCCTCTGCTAACATATGCATTCCCAACTCCCTTGGTAAACTGATCCATGGCATGAGCCATCCTAGCCAAAACTCTGGCACGGTCATGAAAGGAGTCCCTTAGTACCAGTATGCCTACAGAGCAGATCCACAGTGCAGCATCCAAAATCTGTACTGCAGCCTCTGAAGGTTCATGGTGGGGAGGTTGGGCTGTTGACATGCCCATGTCACTCTCCTGCCTCTCCCTTATCCATAGACTCAGCACTACTTCCTGTTCTGCTTCCTGCTGAAATTCAGCCTGACCATCTGTTCGTGCCTCATCTGCTTCGGGTTCACACTGCATGAGTCCTGCAAAGAGGTGAATACTACCAGCCTCAATCTCACAGCCTGCTCCTCCATCATGCTGCACAGGTGAGGAACCAAGCCTGGCACAGCACACCCTGCAGTGCCTGTTGCTCTTGCCATTCCCAGGTAGAACTGACCCCCCTCTAACGAGCTTCAAGCTCTTGCATGAGCTAGCTGTAATGGCTGTACAGGAGGCTGGGTGCTCTCCCTAGCCTTGGCAATTGCACCTCTGGGGCAAAGCCTGGCCTTACTCAGTGTCACCTCCTGGTACTAGGACAGCCCATTTTTCTACTGAAAAGAAGAGTCCAATCTCACACCTAGTTCTCTTAGATATCAGAGAGGGACATGGCCCTGGTGGAAATGGGTCAGACACTGAGTCCCTACTGTTGACTTCTTTCCTGTGTCCTCTTATTTACTAGCAATGCTGATGGTGCTCCTGCCTGGTTTGGGACATTTTCCAATGCTCTTCTTGTAGCCCAGAAGCTCACAGCTGGCCTGATTGTTTTACACACAGGTGAGTCCCTGTTCCCAGCACTCAGCACCCCCCACCCCCAACTCAGGGGGAAAACTTGCATCCTTTGTTTCTTTCTGTGCCCCTCACCGTGCCAGAGAGCACAAACTCCATTAGAAGCAGAGACTCTGGGGGGTCTTTTGACATAAAGCCCCTTGTCTTACTATACATTGCCCTAACAAATTAAAAACAGCACCTTCAGAGCTGATTCTGCCTCTTACCTGCCTGGTGAAGTGCTGATTCCCTTCCAGTCTCAACAAAAGGGCAGCCTCCATCTTTGCCTTCTTGCAAACCAACTAGCAGTGTCCTGCAGCTCTCCAAAAATATTCCTTGCCTTAGAAGTCCCTCTGTTCCTGCTGCCATTTTGTGAAGCACCCCCTAGAGCTGGAAGGCTTTTTATCCCCTCTGGAGGGGAGGGGAGCCAGGCCCTGGCCAACCCTCATCACCTGCACATGGCTGCTTAGCAGAACAGCTCCAGCTGCTCTCCTGTGACCTTAAAGGGCCTCTGCTCCCTTTCCACCATGTCAAGTGGCATTGTGCCTTGGTGCCCAGCAGAACATTGCATGTTGAGATGTGTAGTGCATCCAGGTAAACAGATCTGCTTCCCGATTTGAGAGGCAGCTGTTTTGATGAGAGGTAGTGGGCATTACTTTAGCACACTGGGGTGAGAACCAACCTCAATGTCCCTGCTGTGAGTAATGCTGTGCAGTATTGCTACCACGACCCCCTGTGCATATTTGGGGATTTGGATTTGCTGTGGGGACTCTGGTCTGAAAGGACCTTGAATGAAAGGTTGGTTTCGGGAACATAAACCTCATATCCCTTTGGAGCAATAGCTGTTGGTGTATACTGTAAAGTGTTGTATCTACGTGTGATGCTAAATAACCCCCTGCTCCATCTGTACCTGTAGTTTTCATATCCATCACCCACGTCCATCGCACCAAGCCATTGTGGAAGAAGAGCCCCCTCTCCAACCGGTGGTGGACGCTCACCGTGGCCGTTGTGTGAGTATCCCAGGCGCTGATGCGGCACTCCATAGTGCTGAGGGAAGGAGGGCTCTGGGCCTGCTCCAGCACCAGTTTGCTGGCACTGAGGAAAATGATAGTACACGGCAACGGTTCTCTACTGCTGAACCTCACACAGGTGAAGCATCCCTGTGGTAAACTCGGGGGTAGTGCATCTGGGCCTGAACCCTGTTCTGCAGATCCTGGGAAGCATGTTAGCTCTGCTGAGATTTGCTGTGTCTGTTTATGATCTTAGATTGCTGGGGCAAGTGGCGCAGACTGTGCTGGACCTGAAACTCTGGGAAAACCTCAGTTCTCCATTGACCTTTAACTACGTTCCCATCTCCCCGGTCTCATGGCTCCTGGGTTTTCTTTCCTTGATCCTCGTGGTTATCATCAATGAGATTGTCAAGCTGCATGAAATCAGGTATGGGGGTGGTAGGGAAGATGGAGACAAAGGGCTGGAGCCTCACTCCAGCCTGGCCTTGAGCTGCAAAGAAATAATGCACAGGGAGCAGGGTGGGGAATAAAAAGGAAAAGATGATTGCATTGTGTAAATCACCTGGCTATTGTGTGCAAGCTCATGTTCCACCTCTCAGGGAGGAAGCACAGGGGAGGAAAGAGGGTCAGAGGAGGGCAGGGGCAGTGATTGGGAGCAGGAAGGGAGACCAAAATTTCCTTATCTCCCACCAATGAGAAGGAGACAGCTAAGGCCTGTGAAATACCAGTATGGCTTGGAGAGGGCTGTTGTCTCCATCTTGTCCCAGGAGGACAGGGAGGCATTGAATCACAGTGGAGGAAATAGGTCTTCATACAGTGCCTGAACTGTGGGACTCATTTTCACGGGAAGTGGCTGAAGCCAAGAATTAGTAGCAGGCAAAGTGACTGGCTGTTCTTCCTAGCACAGGGAGCAGCTGGAGCTGGGAGTTAACGCTAATGAACGTTGATTCAGGAAAGGGGTTGGTGAGGAAAGGCAATGGGGATTACAGGGAACCTTGATGGGGACAAAGCCTGCATCTCTGTTCCTGGGAGGGGTTTCTGGACCTTTCTCTGCTGTGTCTGGTGGCCTTGGAGATAGGACTTGGCTGGATGGGGTAGGTATGAGACCATGGGTTGCTCTCTGGATTTGGTTCTCCTTTCAGGGTACCAGAGGGCCCAGGTCAGGGGCTTCTGTGCCTCTCAGGGCTGTGCAGCTCAGGAACCACAGTGGGGCAGCTTTGCCTGCCTTTCACCCCTCCACGTGCTGACTCTGCTCTCTCCTGTCTCCTCCAGGGTCCGGGTCCGTTATCAGAAGAGGCAGAAGTTGCAATTTGAAACAAAGCTGGGGATGAATTCTCCGTTTTAAGACCTCCCAACCTGAGTTCCCTGGGGCCAGGGCCAGACAGCCACATCCTGCAGTGGGAGAGCGGCTGCACCGAGGGCTCAGGGAGTTTCTTTCACACATGCAAACCAGAGGGCCTCCTTGCAAAACTGCATCAGCACCTTCCTTCCTGGGGGCCCCAGGCAGGGCAGTGCTATCAGGATCCCCCAGCAGGTATGCAGCCCCTCCCTGGCCTGCCAGGGTGCTCTCAAGGGAGCCCGCAAGCTCTGGTGGCTGTTCAGGCTGCTTTTCCTTTATTTATTTATTACTAGCGGTTTTTGTTAGTAGCATGGTGATGCTGAAATCAAGTGACTCCTTCCCTCTGTGTGAGCAGATGGGTTTCCTTGACCTGGCAGGAAAATCTGGGGCCAGAAGGGGAGACATAGGGCTGCTGAGGCAAGAGATTTCTATTGAAACCCAATTTTTTCCTTCTCTGCCTGCTCTCCTGGATGATGTGCGTGTGCATGCCTGCGCATGCCCTCACCTACCTCCCTCAGCAATCTCTCCTGCAGCTCCAGGAGTGCTAGGTGCCGGGGAGGGCTGGGGCTCACATTCCCCACTGGGAAGGGTCCCTGGCACCATGCTAGGAAAGCCCCTGTGATGGCCAGGTTGTGCCAGGCCTGCCCTCTAGCGTTGTTGCTGTAGCCATATGCCAGCTGTTGAGTACTTCAAGAGAAGGATGAGACAGGGCTTTAAGAAAAACTGACTGCGTTTGACCCTGCTTAGGTGGTACACAGGGAGTCAGGAGGACAGCTCTGCCCGCTCGTATGGCCTAGCTTCCTCCAGCCCTGTTGATCCAGCTCTTGTATGCTTTAACAGCCCCCAGAGAGGTAGGTTTATAATTGTCCTCATTTTTCTGATTTGAATTGCTGTTCTGCTTCAGTAAAATGCCTGCTTGAGAAGGCCACAGCAAAATTTGCAGCTAGAGATAAAACCTGAGACCTGCCTACCCCTGCCATGGAAGGAAGGAGATGTGTTTCCATCTGCATCTTGCAGTTGTGACTAACAGGAGGCTGGTGGACGGCTCCTTTCCCAGCCTGGGACTGTGCTGCATCGGGTACTTGCTCGCCAAGGCACAGGGAAACCCCCCTCATCATGCTTCTGCCCTCACAGCTGTTACCTGTTTTTCTGGAGGTCCCTTCTTCATTTGACTGGGGGGAACCTTCTGCTGAGAGCTACTGTAAACCACGATTTGTCCCAGTGCAGCACATGTGCTCCTGTACTCTGAACAGACCCCAGCTGTACCGGGAACACTGGTGCTACTGTGGGCTGACAGTTGGGGGCCACACAGGAGCGCAGAGGCTCGACCACCAGAATATTTGCAGCTCATGTCGATGCTGACTCTCCTCCTAGTTCTAAAAACTGGCTAAACCTGACAAATCCTGGCACTGTTTTTGCTTCCAATATTAACACTACAATACATGGCTGTTGTTTCCCTTTGGTGTCCGAAGCTAACAAATGGCTGCTGGTCCTTCCCTAGCAGGCAGGGAGCTGGATGGGAACGCCAGCCCTACCTGCAGCTCCACCTTGTCTTCCTTACATTTCAGCAAAAACAGGGAGGATGCACGCTGCCTGTCTCTAAGCAATACCCTTCTCGCTGTGGGTCTGGTAGGAGAGCGGCGCAGGGGTATGGCCTCTGAGCTCTGGGGACAGAGGGAGGCTGCTGGAGGGGGACAGCTGGGGGCCTGGACCCTGTTCCTACATCTGGAGAGCGGCTGTTTGGACTCTGTGCCGCTGGCAGGGTTGCATGGGGTCGGGAGCCAGGTGCTCACTGGGGAAAGGCAGGGCTGCTCTCCTGCAACGCAGCAATACCAGGCCAGTCCCACTCCCAGAGTGGGTCTGCTCACCTGTGCCAGCTGGGCTGAGCTCTTCCTTCACTCCTTTCGGGTCCGCAAGGCTGCCTGGCTCAGGGAGAGCAAGCTGCATCTTTCTCAGTCTCACTTAACTCGCTAAGTGCCAGCTCCAGATCTGTTATTACTGGCACTTGAGAAATCAGCTTGTCTTTCTGATGCCAGAGTTGGCTGACAAGTGGGACGCGATCTTCTCCGTGGCCAAGCTGAGCTGCGGTCAGAGGCAGCACCGAGCCACTCACTGCTGTTCCAGCAGGGCAGCCTTCCCCCCAGACTTAGCTCTCGCTCTGTGCCACTTAACTGTTGTAGGTGATAAAAGACAGCAGCTGCCAGGGCTTCCTGCTGGCCACACCTTCCTCTAGAGGAGGTAACTCCAAGGTTTCCTTCTCTGGGTGATCACAAATGTTTATTTTCCTGCACCCTCCTTCCTGTGTTAGACTTGGAGGGAGCCAGGGTGTATGAATGGAGCCTTTTGGATGGTCTCGCCATTGCCACCCTTCCCTCCGCCACTGAGGCACCTGAGGACCAGGGTGAACGGCTTCAGTAAGAAGTTTCCTACATCAAGATGTTTTTAAATGGTGTATATTTTATATTAAAATTTTTGGGATGTATGTAAAAATATTTGATTTGTATTAAAACTTGTAAATTGTATAAAAAAAGGAAACAAACCCTAACCCACACGCATCCAGTGTATGAACGGCAATAAAAGATTGTCTTGGATAACATGAGCAGCGAGAGTGGGAGGGAGTTTGCACCCAGAACAAGGAGGTAAAACTGTGTCTGTCGGTCATGTCCTAGGGTCACAGTTAACACAACTCACCTCTGGTAGGAGCACAGCCTGAGAGCCTGGTTTTCCTGGGATCCGATCCTGGTGCTTTCTCTGTTTCTGCCCAGCCTTGGGCAAATCCGTCCAGCTCTGCAGGCCTCTTCCCACAGAGTAACTTTTCACTTACCTCTTGGTCGCCTGGATCCCAGGCACAGTGCATGTGGTCGCTGTGATGGTCGCTGCCGACTGCTTCGACCGCAGCCGGTGGTGCGGCTCGAAGCCTCGGGATGAGCACTGGGGAGAAACACAGCGGCGAGATGAGGAGGCCTGGGCTGCTTGTTCTGAGCAAAGCAGGACCCAAAGCTGGGCAGAGGGGCACGGGAAGGCAGTGCTGGTCCCCAGCGTGCTCACCACGCGTTACTGTTGCGGTCGTAAGGCTTAGGCTGAACATTAACCTCGCTAGAGGCGACAGCAGAACTCTTACCAGGGAGATTATCTGAGGAAACCCAGAGCTTAAGCACTCAAGGGGCAGGATAAAGCTGATCCTCGATGAACTTCAAACAGAGCAGGAGACAAGCTTGTATGATTTGACACGAAGGAGACGACTAGGCAGAGCTATCAAAAGGGTAAAATATGCCCCACTGTTTAATAGAATTTAGTCTTAATGGATGTTAGTGGAAAACAAAACACATGATTAACACAAACAGAGCAGATGGTTTAAAATCTGTTGTCAGTCTGGTGATTACATGGGCTATTTTTTCCCCTCACTGTCTTGCTGCACAGAGCAGGTGCAGCCAGGGTCAGTTAGTCCCAGTTGCAGTGTACATAACTTACACACCATACAGTAGCTTCAAAATAGAGATCTAGAGCTTAAAAAATAGGCATTTTTCTGCAAAATCAAACGTTTAATTCCCTTATTGACAACGAGAGCAGCATGATGCTGCCCTCAGGTGGCTCAGACAGCGACAGCTCCACCCCAGTGTCCTCTTATCCCTGACCCTAGAGTACAAGACTTGAGTTCTGGTTAGTAAATATATATAATAAATCACATTTAAAATATATACATTGGCCTTTAAAAAAACATTTACAGTTTATCAACATTGGAAAAAAATAACTGGGCTTGTCCCAGATTGACTTGTGAGAATAAAAATCAGTTTTAAAAGGTTTCTGCAAACCTTTTGTTAAAGTGCCACTGGTTGGAGCTATTTTAAAAACAATCAGGTCCATGGGGTAGCACTTGCCTGTCGGACATCGTCATTTAAATACACTCAATGTGATGTATAAAACAGAGCAACCAACTAGCCAGGATGGAGGTGTCTTAATCGCCTCCAACTGACCTCAAGTCCCAGCCAAGGATTTTTTTCTTGTTTTTTCAGGGATTTTTCACCTTTGCTTTTGAGCCCAGAAGCCAGGCTGGCACCTCCCGCCGGCTGGGCCCATGGCACAACTGCTGCTTGAGAGCGAAGGCCCTTGGGAAGCGTCCGGGCGGGCTCGGCTCCTTTCTCAGTGCAGGGGCAAGGGGCTGTGAGCAGGCAGATTCAGCCACAAACTCCCCAGAGGGCTGGGAAGCAGCTGCCGCTTTGGCCACCTTCTCCCTTTCCAGTTTGGATTTGTTGGGGTGATTTTTTAAAAGGGGCAGGGGTTGGAATTTTTTCTTCCCTTCGTTTGGAATTTTTGTAACAAATGGCACTTCAGTACAATCTTAGGTTCCCTTCTGGTGCTCTGATGCTTTCATTTGCTTGGCATGCCGAGTGCAAGCCAAGTTCAGGGCTCTTGGACATATTTAGACATGCGCTACTAAACAGATCCTGCTAGAGAAATCTGTCTTCAAGCTATGCAGCCATTCTGCTGCTTGGATGCAATGAGCTATCACTGCTGTTCCACTGCTGCAGCCACGGGGCTGTGACTGCATCCAGCCGGTATTTACAGTAGCTGTTGCTGAGCTGAATTCACCCCGTGCATGCGGGGTCACCTCTCCCGCTGGGTTTCAGCGCTGCAAGGAAGCATCGTGCACAGTCCCAAACACTGCTACTGTTTAGCAACGTGCGCAGCTGAGTTTGTGCCAGCGTCTCCCTGCAGGGAGGGGGGGTGGGAAAAGGGACCACCCCCCCAAAAAAAAGGAAATAGCGGGGAAAAAAACAAAAAAAAACCACACTAACCACTCTGCTACTTCATCCCTGGAGGCACCGGGGCTGGCAGTCTGTGTAGGCACAGTGTCAGCAGAGGGCAGCCTCAGTATAGCAGCACGATCCAGCTGGGCGCACAAATGCACAGCTGCGTGCGGCCTTCAGCGCTGCGCAGCCATCCTCATGGCTGGGGGGGTGCAGGAAGCCCCCTGCGTCCCGCAGGGCCATGGCAGAGCATCCGCAGCTCTGCGGGCCGTGCCAGCCCTCTCTGGAGGGGGTGTCGGTCCCACCGAGGGATTTCGATCCGCTCAGATTACACGCTGCCTGACGCTGACACGTTTGGAAAAGCAACAAATAAAGCAGGAAGGTTCCTTCTCGCTCCGCAAGCTGCCAAATCACGACAAACCCTGTCTTCTTTTAGCCGCTGCTGGGCCCTGCCGGGGCTGGGATCTGCTCAGTAAATAGCCAGCGCCATGGCGGCTGCCCAGGGAGGTCTTTCCTTTGACACATTGTTGGCAGGGGATAAAAAATAAGAGGCAGGACTCGGGCAATGCAGTGCGGAAAGAGAAAGGTCCCTTGTGGAGGCTCCTCGGCTCTGTGTGAGGGAGCGAGGGCTTCTCCGTGGCCTCTGGGACCACATGCGCGGCCCCTCTGGGCTCTCCTCCTGCTGCCAGTCTGGTGGGAAACGCCTGACCCCCTCGGAAAGGAGCCCACGGCTGTGCTGGAGCGTGCGACGTGGAGCCAGGTGGCTCTCAGGCCGGTGGCACGGGGTGGGCAAGGAAGGGCAGCCGCGTTCCCAGCCGCGGTGCAAAGTGCAGGGAGGGAGGTGGCTGGAGAGACCTGGAGGCACCGCTCGGTGCCGGATCTGCTCTCCCCCCATCACGGTGGGCATTGGCAGAGCAGCCGGAGGCGGGGAAGGGAAGGAGGGAGCAAGCCTCAGTCCAGCATTGCATCCAGCTGGTCGGCCAGATCATCAAACATGTTGCTGATGTCCTCCAGGATGTTCTTGGCCGAGTGCACAGTCCCGGGGGGGCTGGGGAGGGAAGGCAGAAATGGTTAAAACGCTGCCCAAAGGCTTGAGGTGCTGCTGGGCAAAGACAGCCAGGCTGGACCCGACCCTCCCAGTCACAGCTGGACCCGAGCGCGCACGACCTGGTGGGTCACAGGCACACAGTGGCCACGCACAGGCGGCTGCAGCCTGCGCACAGCCCTTGGGGCTGCCTGGGAACCAGCTGCCGCCTGCCAGGGCTGGAGGCTCCCAGCCCTTTGCCTGCCCTCCTGGGGGCTCCCCAGTCCCACTCCAGGGGATCTCACCCCAGCACTTTCCTCTCCCCCAGTGCCGCCTCACCTCTCCACCTCCTCCACTGTGATCTTCTTCTCAGCTGCCTGCAACGCAGCAGCCAGGGTGGAGTTGGTTTGCTCTAGCTGCTGCTGGACCAGGGTGGCCCCTGGGATGGTGGCCAAAGGCTTCGCCGACACCTTGCTGCTTGCCTCCAGCGTCAGTGGGCTGGGACCAGCCAGGGACCCGACCACATCTGGCACCGCCTCGGTGGCTGCCCAGGGAGCGACGGTGTGGCGGGAGGGCTGCAGGACCTGCTGGTAGATGGTCTTGGGCCCGGAGAACACCAGCTTGGTGGAGGCCACCGAGGTGTGCTTGGCAGGGACGTCTGCAAGGGAAGAAGCCTTGTGGCACGTGGTGGCACAGGTCCCCCTCGCCTCCTGGCCAGCTGGCGATGCTGTCCTGACCCAGCAGGGGAAGGAGGGAGCCTCAAGCCCCGCCACCACCTCAGAGAGACCCCCACAAGCCCCTGTACCTGGAGCAGGTGTCCTCACCACGGCAGTGCCGAGCAGCTCCGTGGGGCTGGGGGCTTTGGTGGGGCTTGGTGTCTTCTTGATCCCCTTCTCCAGCGACAAGATGCTCTTCTCTATCTCAGCAATCCTGAACTCTACGCTGTCGTCATCAAACGTGTCTCCAGCCAGCCCAGCCCGTGGTGCCAGCCCCTGGGTGGTGGGGCCCGCGATGCTCACAGCTTGGGCCTGGGCATACTGGGGCGCGGGGCTGCCCCCCGCCTCGGCCTGCCCTGCCAGGCTGAACGCCTTCAGCACAGCCTGCAGCGGCTCCCGCTCCTTAAAGCGGGGCCGGCGCTTCACCGTGTCCGACTCGGTGAGGTTGAACTCCAGCACGGGCGGCTCCTTGGTGGTAGTGGGTGCCACCGGCTCCTTCCCAGCGGAGCACAGGGGCTCTGCAGGCTGGGAACTGGGCTCTGCATCCTGCACTGCCGTGTCAGCCTTGGGGTGCCCAGCAGGCTTTGGCCGCTGCTTGATGGTTAAGTTGCCTTCTTCTGCAAAGGGGATGCACTCGCTGGAGCTGTTCTGGGAGGATGAGGAGACCTCCGGCTTGGCCTCCTCCTCCGTGTCTGAGCAGGCGTCCTCCCGCCCACCCTGCACAGCCTCCGTCATGGGAGCGCTGGGCTCACTCAGTGTCCGTCTCCGCGGCTTGCTGCTCTCAAAGGGGTCCCTGCCAGCGTCAGAAAGCACGGTGCTGGTGGTATCACCGCCATCAGAGGACCCATCGTCCACACTGGCCCTGGAGAGAGAGTCCTGGACCACATGCAGCGGTTTTGGGGCCAAGAGGGGCTTGGGTGGGCTTGGCCCTGGTGTCCCCTCCAGTGCAGCCGCCAGGCTCCTCACTGTCCTGCTGCGGCTGGTGTCACCAGTGCTGGCACCCGCATCGGCCACGTCCTGGGGGACAGGAGGTTGCCGCTCGGGGTCGGGGGGCTGCTCGCCATCCGTCTCGGTGGCGGGGGTGCTGGAGACGGAACTGAGACGCTTGGGAGGAGGCGGTGGGGGTCCCTTGCGCTTGGCCCGGATGGCGAAGGACTGGCTGCGGGTCACCTTGGCCTCTGTCTGCAGGCAGGCCCGCGGCATCTGGCTGCGGCCTGGCCGCCGTGTCAGGGTGGCGTAGGAGCCCAGGGTGCTGGTGGCCACCCCCTCCTCCTCCTCGTGCTCTCCATCTGACAGCGCGTAGCGGTTCAGGCTGTGCGACCGCTTCTTGTACTTGAAGCCTTCGCCCCCGTTGTGCTGCTCCCCTGCCTGCCAGGTGCCCGGGGCCGCGGCAGCCTTGGGCGGCTCGCTGGGGCTGCACTGGCTGTGCAGGTAGGAGAAAGCTTTTTGGGCCGATGTCTGCAGGCTGCTCTTCTGCCCGGACGAGAAGGAGGGGTAGGGGTGTGCCAGGGTCTTGGGCTGCTCCGCTCCCAGGAGGGAAGGGGCTGTTGGGGATTTCAAGGAGACGTGGGGGTACATGAAGACATATGGGGCTGTCGTCTTGCTGGGGGTCTGGGGAGGGGTACAAGGGGTGACCGCTGGTGGCCCTGCAGGGCCAGCACCTTTCTGAGCTGTCGGCCGGGCATACTGATCCGTGCCTTCGGGCAGGTTCCTCTCCTTGAGAGGGCTGCCCCCGCTGCCATTGGCGTAGCCGTTCAGCCCCTCAGGGGAGACGAGCTTCCCATAGGGCTCGGGGCTGGGCTGTCCCGGCAGGCTGGCCGGGCTCTCCTTGCTGCGGGGCGGCGCGCAGGACTGCCCACTGCTGCTGCTGCTCTCCCCGCTGCCCAGGCTCTCCTGCGAGGGGCTGGAGAGGTGCCGGGACAACACGTTGTCCTGCGAGTGCCCTGAGCCCCGGGACCGCACCCCGATGCTCTCCTGGCTCCGCGACATTCCCTGGCTGTTCTTGATGCTGAGCGTCTCATGGCAGCTGTTGGACATGGCTGTCTGGAGCTCATAGCTGAGCTCGCTGTCCTGGAATGTTGTCATTTTGGGAGTGTGTGGGGACTGGCACTCCCCATTCTCCAGCGACTCAATGGTGACAATGTCCAGGGCACCAGGGACTTTGCGTCTTGCCAGCGTGGCTTCCGCTTGGTTGAGGCTTTTGCGGAGGTCTCTGAGCTTCTTGACAGCCAGCATGATCTTCTTCTGGTGGCCTATGGGAGAGTTGCAACAGGAAAGGGACGTTAAGTTGGCTCCGATCCTACAAGGCCTTTGTTTCTTGGCCAAGAAAAGCCATGGTCACGTCACCAACCAGGGCAAAGACCTCCAGGTTATCCAAACCCTGCCTATGGGAGGAGACAGACTATCGCCGAAGTCCACCTGGCTCAGCCTGGCTCCAGCCTGGCCAGGGCAGTCCTTGGGGACAGCCACGAACTGCCCTTTCCGGGTGTGCAGGACATGCCTGCACCACCCAGCCCAAGGGAGGTCAGGGTGTGGTGACCTGGGCAGGAGACTTGGCTGCCCTGGGCCACCCCAGCACCGTGGCAGGGACTCACCCAGCTTGTTGATGCCGATCTCTTGCAGATCCTCCCACGTCAGGTCCGTCACGATGGTGATGGAGTCGTAGCCATTGTTCACCAGCTTTTTGTGGTACTGGGGCAACCCGATGGCACTGAGCCAATCCATCAGGTCAGCCTGCAAAGAGCACGGAGATGCTGCCGTGAGCATCAAGGGACCGGCAGTGCCTTCATCCATCCCCTCCCTGCCCCTGGCCAGGAGGCTGTTTTTCTGGGGTCTCTCTGGCTGTGTTAATGCAGGCCGCTTTGGCATTCATTTACTTATAGCCAGGCCCCATCCTGTCCCGGGGGAAGGCAGCTCTGAGACAAGAGGGTGCCAGGCCAAAGCCTCGGTGCCAGGGACTCACCGGGATGTAGTTGGGCAGCCACTCGGCGATGCTGAGCTGCCCAATCTCAGTGGAGATCTTCTTCCTGTGGCCTGGTTTGGTCACACCGATAGCTGTCAGATCCTAATGCAAGCCGAGCGGGGTTATGGTTAGCAGCGGCATGGGGAGCGTGGGGCAGCGGGCACCCGCTGCCAGCAGCTCAGGGGGTGCTGGCCTGTGGGGAAGGACCTGCCTCACCTCTGGGGTCATGCGACTGATGGTGGGAACGTCGTAGCCAGCGTTGAGGAAGTTGGCGGTGTATGACTCCAGCTGGAACTCGCTCAGCCAGTTGTAAATGGCTTCTGCGTCCTGGGGAGAGGACGAGGCAAAGAGCAGCCTGTGACGGTGGCCGCAGGGGTTGGAAGGACCTGACTGCTTGGGACCCTAAAGGCCCCAGCATTCCCAAGACGCAGTCGCATGTCCCCAGTGCAGCAAGAGCTGGGCTGAGAGCCCCAGACGTGGCCCCCCAACCCTGCCTGCTGGATGCCCGCTGGCCCAGTTACCTTCCCCTCAAGGAGCTGCTCAGGCCGCAAGAACTGGTGGGAGAAGACCCTGTCTCCAGGGGGGCAGTTGCCAGGGGTCTGGTGGCCTGGGGGCCCTGGCAGAGAGGACAGGGGAGAGGAGAGCGTCACAGGGGGACTTGGGCAGTGAGCAGCCTCCAGGGCCAGGGGGACAGTTGTCCCCAAGGCCCCATGGTGTTGGGATATCCCTCACCTGCTGTGGAAGTCAACTGCCCATTGCGTGGCTCTGATCCCAAAAGGTGTTGTTGGACATCGTCGCCAGTGGAGGGCAGCGGCTGGGGAGAAGAAGAGTGAGCAGAGGAGGGACATCCCTCCGGAGAAGGCCCTGTCCCCCAGGGGGGTCCGCCTTGCACACCCGGGGAGCTCCGTGCCGGACAGCAGAGCACAGCATTACTGCATTACCCAGCAAAGGGCTGGCCCCTAGTGAGAGATCTGGGCAGGATTTGGCCCAGGGCCCTTTTTATCCTCTCGGGTGACACAGGCTGCGGTGGAGATGTCACACGGTACAAACCACAGCCTCAGCCCTGCTCAAAAGGGCCAGCTGTGCTGCTGGAGCAGCCAGGAGCCTCCAGCCCAAGGATCATCTCCCCACCGAGTCCCAGCAGCAAATACATGCTTGGTGGAGGGTGCTCAGCTCCTGCAGCCCCCCTCCTTGCCAGGGGGTGCAGGGGGTTACAGGGAATGTGCTGGGCTCCACTGCCGGCCTAAGCCACATTGGGTGGACCTGGGGGAGCAACAAAGGGGGAGCAGGGGCTGGCACCTACCCTGGCATTCTCGATGAGGATGCTGGTGCTCTGCCCGTTGGTGCCCTCGGTGCTCTGGCCGCTGCCGGCACTGCGTATGCTGCCGATGCTGCCCTCGCTGCCCACGCTGTTCCTGTCTCCTGCTGCTCAGGACAGGAGGGGAGGTCATCAGCAGTGCCCCAGGACTGGGGCTGATGCAGGGCACAGAGGTCCCCAGCAGGGACCCACATGCCAGCACAGGGACACCAGTAAAAACCAGCCTCCCACAAGATCCCTCCAGCCTCAGATCATGCATCGGTCCCTCCCAGCACACGCAGCACAGACAGGGTGACCTCGGCTGGCAAGGGACACACAAAGGGGACATGGGAACCCAGCCTGGCCAAGGGAGGGAAGGGGCTGCTCTATGGGCTCCCCTAAACTCCCCTTCCCTATGGCTGCTCCCTCTTGTCTGGCTGCTTCCCTGCCAGGAGGTGGAAGGAGAGTCTTCCCCCGTGTCCCCTGCGCAGGCAGGGCTGGGGACAGGGGAAGGTCCCCAGCCCCTCTCCCTCTCCATCTGCACCCCTGACCTGAGCTGTCAGGGCCTGGGGCCGTCCGGGTTAGGGTGAGGTGGCCATAGGGCGCTGGGATGCCTGGGGCTGCCTGCTGTGGACACTCGTCGGAGAGGTGCTGCAGCCCGCCGGGGGGTACCGTGAGGGCCCCGGGGGGGCCCTGGCGCTGGTGCGTGGGTGCCATGCGGGGGAGGATCATGCCTGCATTCAAAGACAAAACACGGGTGGTCAGAGCTTGTGCAGGAGGCAGCAAGGGGGGGATATCTGAGTCTCAAACCCCAAACTTCCACCCCACCAGTCACACAACCCCCGTGCCCACCGGAATCCTTTCTTTCCCCACCCTCTAGCTAGCCAGGGCTGCAGGGACCTGTCCTATGGGAAGTGCTGGGAAGGGTGGGACAGTTTTACATAAGGGACAACAAACCCAGGATGGCCACTGACCTGTTCGTTTGCTGATGACTTCGGCAATGGAGGGGGGGAAGTACCCAACCCGATCGGTGCCTTTCTGAGTGTCGTGGATGTGCCCCTTCCATCGCCCATCCGGATGCTGCTCCAGGACCTGCCGTGGGGACGAGGAGGACAGGGTTGGTACCACAGGCAGTGGCGGGGATAGGGGACAGGGAGTGGGGAGCGGCCTCACCGTGATGACATCTCCTGCCCGGACATTGAGAGCAGTTGGATCGTGGAGGTTCCAAAAATCCTTCAAAGCGCGGACCTTCAAGATTCCTGATGCCTCTGAAGACAAGGGATGGAGGGAAGAAAAAAGGTGCCAGAGCACAGGGGGGGCAAGAGAGCAGTTTGGGAAAGGCAGGGGGAGAAAACAAGAGCAAGGAGGGGGGAGAAGAGAACATTAATACTGCAGGAAGGACTCGATCTCTGGTGATTGCCCGCACGGAGAATGGGAGCGTGCGTGATGGGACTGACTTGCAGCCAGGCTGGTTTAGGGCTGTTAGGCGGAGCTGGGAGCACCGGGCAGGTCACGTTAGGAAGAAGCCCCTCTCGGCGCCAGGCAAGGCCTGGCCACAAACAGGACCCATCTCACCTCTCAGCAGCTGCTTGATGTCCTTGCTGGCGTGCGAGGTGGTGAACTGGTTCACGATGTCCAGTGCCGTCTGGTTGTAGGTGTTCCTGATGTTCACGTCAACGCCACCCTGTCCACGAGGGGACCCAGTTAGTGCCAGAGCCTGCAGCGGCAGCCACCCCACAGTGGATGGAGGGACCGAGGGGATGGGAGGGAGGGGATGGTCAAGCCCCAGAGGTTCGTCCCCCGGTGCAGTCCTGTCCCTGTCGTGCTCACCTCCAGCAGCAATCGCACCACCTCTGTTTTGCCATAGAGCGCGGCCTCGTGCAGGGCTGTGCCCGTCTTCGTCTGCTTGTTGATCTCAATCCCAGCCTTCAGCAGCTGCCTGGTATCGAGGAGGGAAAGGCATGAATGGGAGGACACGGATATAGGGGTCGGGGGATCGGCTGCTTTGCACTGGGAAGGGGACAACCCTCTGCACCGCTGAGGCTCTGGGGATGAGGCACCAAAGCCTATAACAGGGATGTGGGTTTAGGAGGATGCAGGACAGAAGTCATGATGTTTTTTTGGCAGTGGGCAGTGCCGGGGGCTGGCGGGGGTTACCTGATGATCTCCTTGTGCCCATTCTTGGCTGCTAGGTGCAGCGGGGTGGTGTAGTTGGGGTCGGTCGCGTCCTTGGACTGTCCCTCCAGGAGGGCAACGCACAGATGGCTGTTCAGCAGCAGCTGGGCCACCTGCACAGGGGTGAGCAACGAGGTGTAGGTGCCCCCGTCACAACATCCCAGCAAGGGGCTCGTGCTTCCTGCTGCTGGGGCCCGCTCTGTGCTCCCTATCCCATCAATCCCGTCCATCCCACAGCCCCGGGGCTGGGCTGGGCCCAGACAGAGCTTGGCGGGGGCCACACTGTTGTGAGGGGCTGTAGAAGGTCACCACAGCCAGAAATAGCCTTCCCATAATCAGGCTTTTCAGACCAAGCCCTAAAAAACTCCAGTCTCTCCAAGCCCGGAGCGACTCTCAGCATCGCGGGGCAGCGCAAAGGCACAGAGGAGTTATTTTTACTGCCCTGTTTATAGCTGCAGATATTATAGATATTCCAGAAATGGAAATATCCCCCTGCTCCCCTCCCTGGTGGGGCACGAGACAGTCTGGCTGGCCACACGCCAGCCCAGCCCCACAGTGCTGGCTCGGCTGGGGTCTCCCGGGGCATAGGGAGGCCCTGTCCCCACAAGCCATGCCGGGATCTCGAGCAGCTGAGCGGAGCTGGGTGCTCTGGGCTGGTGGGGATTAGCGAGCTCAGCCTGTCTGTGCTTAAATAGGAGCAAAGCCGGGGCAGGAGGGGGAAGTTGTGGGGAACCGGGATCAAGGATGCCCAGGTTCTCTGCCAGCTTGCTGCTGTCCCACCACGAGGCTGGGAGCAAAACCCACAGCTCCTGGGTTCAGGATCCGGCCTCGCCCAGCCACAGGAGGAGGTGGGTGCTGCCTGCCAGGCTCTGGGGTTCGTGGCAGAGGGAGGGTGCTCACCTTCAACCGCCCAAACTCACAGGCCAGGTCCAGGGGGGTTTTCTTCGCTTTGTTGATGAGGCAGGGGTTGGACTGGTGCTGCAGCAGCATCTCCGACTGCAGGGGAGCAACACGGGATGGGGGCTCAGCATCACCCTGGGCCCCTGCCTCCTCCTGCCCAGCGCGACGGGGTTCCACCCTCACCGGCAGGAGCGAGACCCAGTCGGGGTGGCGCTGACCCTCACTTACCACCTCGTAGTGGCCGTACTGCGCCGAAAGGTGCAGCGGGATCTGTCCGTCCAGCGAGGCCATGTTGACAGAGGCAGCAGCGCGCAGCAGCACCCGCACTGGCTCCACGCGCCCCTGCCAGGCCGCGTAGTGCAAGGGGCGCATCCCTGTGGGCAAACGGGGCTCAGCAGGGCAGGATACGGCTCAGTCCCCTGGGATTGCTCGGAGGGCTGAGCCGGCTGCCGGAGGTGCAGGGCTGCAGCAGGGGGGGTCACCCCTTACCGTTGCTGTCCTTGATGTCCACAGTGGCCTGCGCCTCCAGCAGCAGTGAGATGAGGTCCAGGCTGCCGCCCAGGGCCGCGTGGTGCAGCGCCGAGAACCTAGGGCACAAGGCAGGGCTCAGCACAATGCCGGTCCCTGCTGCACTGTCCCTGTAGTCCTCCTTGCACGGGCCAAGGGCCGGGCCGATCACTGGGTGGCTCATGGCTACATCCCTCCTGACTCTGCTCCACACACAGCTCCCAGAGCTCAGCATCCACCAGTGCCTCAGTTTCCCCATGGCAAAGTGGAGATAAAGCCCTCTGTGCTGTCCGTGCCCTCGGCTGTCCCTGCTCCGTCCCAGCAGGGATGCCGGGAGCCCACGGCACAGCGGGGGAGGCCGCTGGTAATGAATGAGGTCTGTGTCTTGGGGCTGTGAAAGGGGCCTGTCTGCCCCGCAGGCTCCCCCTGTGCTGTCACGTGAAGGGCTACGGCTGAGCACAGGGTCCTTGCACCACCAGGGAGGCTCCGAAGGGCTCGGCACCATCCCAGCCCCGCACCGGCGACACGGCCCGACCAGCACGGCTCTCCTCCCGACCCGCAGCCCCAGGGCGCCCTCGCGTCCCTGCGCGGGGTCTCTGGGCATCGTCCCCCTCCCTGCACCCCAGGGAAGCCCAAGGCACCCACCAGTGCTTTTTATAACCCAAACGCCGCAGGTGGCCCTCCAAGGGGGAACGGACCCTTTACACACCAGCAGCCCTCCTGGAGCTGCCCGAACGTGAGCCCTGTGCCTTATCAGAACCAGATCATTGCTTCTATTATTACATTTTTTTCCCATTAAGCTCCATCTGCATAGTATTATTTTAAGACAGCCATCCCGCACATTTTCAACCCCCTGTTGGCCTGCTAGGACTCATCACTGACACCTCCTCCTACAGAGTCCTCGAAAAGAAAACATGTAGAAATTAGGTACAACAATAATACATAAACCAATGCTAATAACTTAGGGGTCAGAGTTAATTCAATAAGAATAATGTGCTTGTTTATTTTATGGGCCTTTGTGGTTTCCTTAACTCTCAGTACCCAGCTCATTAAGTGCCTGGATTTTGGAAGTGATGAGCTACACAAATATGCTGTGGTCACTTAGCAACCTCATCTTTTCTTTCTCCAACCCCCCAAATGAAGGGATTTTGCTCTTGGGATACTAAACACAGACACAAGCACGTGCATGCGCTGCGGCTGGATGGACGGGTGTGCGTTAACCAGCCCTCCGCACACAGGGCACTGGCTGAACACATTTCACTCCCTTGTGTACCCCCAGGGGTACGGGGGGCTGCAGAAGCGCTTTATGAAGGATTTTGTTGTTAAAGCACCCGTGCAGGATGAACTGAGCACAGCCCCGATCTCAGATCCACGCAGGCTTTGGGTCTGCCTCTGCTGGGCTTGCCCTGGCTTTGTGAAGTGGCACTGCCTCGGGAGGCTGTTGTCTTTTCCAGGCTCAGCAGTTAACCTCGAAAGCTTTACAATGCTCATGCAGAACCACCTGGGTGTTGAGGAGAGCTGCCCCGAGCAAACCCGTCCCCTCCTCTGTGCAAGCGCTGAGGCAGCGGGCGCCCAGCACCCTCCCCGAGGTGGGAGCACTCACCCGTCTGCATCCTGGTAGTTCACGTTCAGGCGCTTGGCAGATCCCAGGAGCTCTGCAGAGAAAAGAGGCGAAGGTCAGGGCGAGGGGCAGAGCTGAATGGGACCCCCTGTCCCCAGCACCCCGCATGAACCACGTCCTGTGGCCACACCGACCTCCCAGAGCGCAGAACTGCGCCTGCCCCATCCCCGCGACGTCTCCTCTCTCTCGCTCTGCGTTCGCCTCCACAATTCACCTCCGCGGACCCTCCGACAGGCTGAGCCCGCTCTAGCTCAGACCTGTTCCTCCCTCCGTCCTTCCTGCCCCATCTCTGCACGTCCCCACAGCCCCGGGACGGATCGGACCCCGCCGCCGCTGCCACCCCGTGCGGGGGGGACGGCACTTCCCTCCTCTTTATAAGCAGCAGCACCCCAAAAGTGCTGAGCGGGGCCGTTTCGCCCCCCACTCGCTGTCCTTGCCCGGCACAGCCGCCAAGGCCAGGCCCACAGACCGCATGGCTGGCATTTTTACGGCGCGGGCAGAGGCTGAAGCCTCCGGCTGTGAATGCGGGGATTGTGCCACCTTGGACATCCCCATCTCCTGCCCGTCCCTCCCTCCTCCTCGGGGCCACCAGCGGCGGAGGACGCTCACCCCACCCTCGTCACAGGCTCGCGCGCGCGCGCCCCAGCTCCCCGCTCCTTCCCGCAATTAATTCGAATGAATTCCTTCCTCCCACACAGAGAGGACGTTTTATTCTCCACCGAGGGGTTGAGAGCGGATTAACATCTCTGGAATTCATGTGCTAAGTAAAAAGGGAAAGAAAGGGAAAGGTATGCAGGGGGCAAGAAATGCGGCCGCTCCTCCTCTGCTTTTCCAGGCAGCCCCATCGCTGCCGAGCCGGGAGGATTAAATGCTTTGAAAGGTTTCTGTGTTGTTTCCTATGGAAAATCAAAGTCTGAGAGCCGGGCTCTAAGCCTGGGCTGAAGCAGCCGCTCAAGCCCCGCTGAAACGCGGTGGGGACCTGGGCAAGGAGCCTCCTGCCTTGCAGCGGGGCCGACCCGCGGGGCTCCCTCCTCTCCTCCTCCTCTCCCCTCTCCTCTCCCGGCGTCTCTGCCCTTCTCGCACGGGAGATCCCACACGAAGCCAGGACGTGCCGCGCAGCCCCTCTGCCCGAAAGCAGAGCTGAAGAGGGGCAGGCTCATTCATCATGCAAATGTATAATCAAAAGGAAACCGAGTAATGGTGTGTTCATTACTGCAATTTCACATGTTTTGTAAACAGCCTAATTAACGCAAAATGGGCTTGGAGTGGCTGCTGGTGAAGGACTCGTGACTCTTGCCACAGCAGAGAAGATGGGGATGGGATCACCATAATTAGCTCTTCACGGGCTGTTCATCAGCGCAGGAGCGGGCAGCTCCGTGCCGAGCAGCGGCTACGCAACCCTGCGAAGCCCCGTGAAGGAAGCTGCTCCCAGGGACCATCACTCAGCGGTGCTCTGCCTTTTTCCTTCCAGCCCCTTATTGCCCAAAAGCCAAGCATCTGGGTTCTCCGTCAAGGAAAAGCCGCTTCCCTTGGCGTGAGCGCTGCCAAGCCACTGCCGCAGCCATCCCCGGCTGCACCGCACACGGAGGGGCGGCTTCCCACCGCCCAGCCAGGGCGAAAAAATAACATTGCACTTGTAAACCAGCTGGGCACTTCTCATCCGAGTCACGGAGAGACAATAAACACTGAATCCCGTGGTGAGTGTTTTACAGAGGTGTTTTCTGAGCCGGGCTCGCACGCCGGGCACCCAGCAGCGCAGGGACGGCTGTTGGCTGCGGTGGGAAAAGGCCTCGTGCGTCCCCTCTGAAGGTCTCGGATGGAACCTGCAAGCGGGGAGCAGGAAGCTGCTGGGGGACTTCCAAAGGATGCAATAGAGAGAAAATTCAAGACTAAACGAAGGGTTCTTCAACTCAGAGTTACCGACACCGGCTTTAATCACTCAAAGCAAGTCCTGGACCAGCTTCCCCGGCTGCCTGGCGGCACGGAAATGCCCACAAAGCTGTCGTTTCCTGCTTGGCCGTAGGACAAGGCTGGTCAGGGATGGTTTCTGGTTTTCATGCCCGATGCTGCAGAGAGCTGAGACCTTTTTGGCACAGCACAACTCCAGCGGCTTTGGAGCTGAAAGCAGAGATCTTGTGCCCGGCCCCCAGCACCCCTGTCTTTTAATGAGGGTTTGTAAATACAGATCTCCAAAGGATGCTCTGTGCACTGGGAAATGAAGTCCAGCAGGGATCTGGTCCCAGTGGCTGCTGCTGGGGCTTTGTGGAGGAGGAGGACGGATCCTCACCGTGCCCTTGGGCAGGAGTGGCAGAGCTGAGCCAGGTGGGCAACGCGGGAAGAGAAGGGATGGATGGAGATGCCCACTGAGCACAAGCATATCAAAAAGAGGCAGGAACACCCGGCAGGGGCTGTTCCTGGAGTTGAGCAGTGCCCATTATTTGAACTGGGAGAGTTCTCCCCAAAACCCCATCCCTGACCCCTCCTGCGAGGGGATGGGGCTGGCCAGAGGGGTCCGGCGAGCAGGGCTGGGATGCAGCGGGTGTCCCTGCTGGCCCCAGGAGGCAGCGGCCAGCATCCACACAGCAAAATTCCTGTGTTTTTGCTCCTCTGCCTGAGCAACATTCCTCAAATTAGTTCCCTGCTCCAGCAGCCCAGCAGGGTCCGTCCTCAGCAGAGCCGTGCCGGGACACGGGGCAGGACCGTGTGGATGTGGCGTGGGCAGCTGGGAAGGCAGCAGGGCCCAAAAAGAGGAGCTGGGAGCAGCCTCTGCCTTCGGGGCTCTTCCTGAATGGAAATGACGTAAAGCTTCTCTCTCCCTTGGTGAGGAAGGGAAGGAATTCATCCCCATTTTGTAGCTGGGTAAATCCGTGCTTGGAGATCTGGAGGGTTTGAAGCCAGGATGAAAGATAAAGTGCAGGGAAAGGACGCGGGCACCCTGTGAAGCAGAGCAGGGCCGATCCAGCCACGGCACCGGGATGTGGCGGTCAGATCCTTCGCGGACACATCGTCACCTCCTTTGGGTTTGCACTGGGGCTGGAGAGCCTGCGGGCTTGGCCCACTACAGCCCCCGCTCCCTGCTTACACGCTCACCTCCCGGAAGGATTAACTCAGAGCCAAGACCAGAAAAAAAGGGAGATCTGACACTGAAATGCACAAAGCCCTGACGGGGAGATTTCCAGGGAAAAGCACGGCTTTGCGCATCCCAAGGGTTAACTCTGGACATGCGTCCTCCGTGCTCAGCCCCGCGCCCCTCCTGGGGGTCCTGCCAGGCCCCCATCCCGCACCCCTCGCGCTCGCCTGCTCCTGCCTGGGCAGGACGAGGCTTGGCAGCGCCGGCCGGGGTTGAGCAAGGCCTCGAGGGAAGGCAGCGAGCTTCTGTGCGGCGACTCGCTGCCAAGCGGCAAGCAGGAAACACCTCCAGAGAGCTCCAGCAAATTGCTTACAAATGCGGGGCCCACGTGCTCCTCGGGACGCCGGCCGTGGCAGAGGCTCCGCTACGATGTGGGGCCACAACCCTCGCGGCTGATAGCCCCACGCCGGCCGGGGGAACGGGCTGCTTCTCAGCATTTCGGACGCTCGCTCGGAGCCGTGTTTCCAGTCCTGTGTTGTGGCTGGGAGGGAGCTGGCTTACACGTGCTTGGAGGGGGAGGCCGGGATCGCATGGCCCCGCACACGCATTGCGAAGCAGCTCCCTGGAGCAAGCAGCCCCCTCTGGCGTGCTGCTGCCCCGTGCCTCAGTTTCCCCATGGGGCTGGCAGTGGCAATGCCGGGCTGCGCTGAGCTCCTCCTAGGGCGCAGGGGCACCCGGGGGGGGGCAGCCGGCCAAGGCGGGTGCCTCACCACACCGCTGGCAGCCAGCCCGGCACAAACCCGTATTTACCCCCCCGGGGCGCTCGCCCGGCGCCGGCTGCACCGGCTGCGTGGAGCCAGGCGTGCCCTCGCCCAGCCCTGCCGGCACCCCCTGTGCCAGCATGCCGGGCACCGTGAGTCACCCGCGCCCTTCACCAGGGACCTCGTCCCTGGCGAGGACAGCCGCTCTCTGCTCGAGTGTCGCACTGGAGATGGACGTGGCCCCTCTGGACCCGACACGCTGGGGAAGGAAACACCCAAATACCCCATGCACCTGCCAAGCGTCCTCTGCATGCTCCGTCTGGGCACTGCAGGGACATGTGCCCGCTGCCACGGGCAGTGGGAGAAGACCCGTGTGCTCTGGACACACCAAGTATGCGCACATCTGCTTTTGGGAGAATAAAATCCACCTGGGGACTGCCACCGCCAAGGCAATAAACCGGCCGGAGGAGCTAATCAGCGGCCGGCCGGAGGCGGAGGTGGCAGGAGGTGGCAGCTTCATCCAACCGGCCCTGCCCGGCCCTGCTGGCCCGGGGCCGCCCTGCCTTGGCCTGCAGCGGGTTCGTGCCAGGGGCTCAGGGCAGACCTGGTGGCTCCCAAGAAAATGGGACGCGGAGAAGTGACCTCCATCCCTCCTCTGCGGGAATCTTCCCCTTCCTGCCACCCCTCCGTCCACAGGCACGTCCGCTGTGGCCACCCACACCCGGCTCCTCCCGGCGCGGCCGCCCAGCAAACCTGCTATTTACAGTGCTGCTCCCCAACAGGTTCGGAAGAGCTTCGCCCGCTTTGATAGGGAAGGAGCCTGGCCACAGAGGCATGAAGAAATGCAACCAAAGCTGCCCGGCAAGCTCGGGACAGAGGCTGGGTGAGAGTGGAGGCTCCCGACCCCAGCTGCCTGCCGCAGCCACCAGCCCGCACCCTGAGCCCGGCTCCCCCGGCCAGAAGGAGCCCCTGATCCTCCCGAGGAGACGGGAAGGTGACAGCGGCTGCCAGGGCGCTGCCGCCTGCGGCACCCAGCCGAGCACCCGAACGCCACGAGCGCCTTACTGTCCGCAAATGGCTTGTGCCGGGGTCTGAGGTTTCGCAGCGTCCCCGCATACGAAACGGGCTCTCCACCGAAGCTGATGAACAGGTCCTCTGTCAGGCCAGGCACCCACGGGGTGCGTCCGGCTGGGGCAAAGCCACCGGGGTGACTGGCGGGGACGGGGAGGCTGCCATCAGGGAGGCAGATTCCCATTGACATGGCAAATGGCGGCGATGGGAGAGAGCTACGTGGCTGGGAACCCCTTACCATTCCCCACACCAGTGTCTTGGCCACTCCTTGGGAATAATTAGTGTCTTTATCCATTGGGAAACCTTCCAAACCCCGGCACAAGACGCATCAGACCTGGCCAGGGCCCTGCGTGCGCTGACGCTGCAGGGGCTGCACGATGCCCAGCACAAACAAGCCCCGCTCCTGGTTTTGGCAGCACTGAAGGAGCTGGAAACCCATTTCTGAGTGGACAGCAGAGGAGTCTGAGAGGCCCAGAGCTCCTGCCTTCCTCCAGGGCCTGTGCTGGGGGACCCACAGCCGCTGTCGAGCGAAGGGGCACGGCAGCAGGACCATGGAGTCAGCTGGGAGACTTCTTCCTTCTTTGGCTTTTCACAGGGAAAACCCAACAATTAAGTATTTTAAAGAGGTCGGAAACAGTGGGGGCGGCATCCCCACGCAGCGCATCCCTCACCTGCAGCACAGCCCCGGCCATCCGCAGGGACCCCCAGCCAGACCCCCAATTTCCCCCCCTGCCATTTCCCCCCTAAGCAAAGCAGGAAAAAACACACAGCTCGTTCAAAGCAAACGCTCTCAGAACAATGAAAGGAAAAGCAAAGTCGGAAAGCCCTGTCCCCATCCGTGCAGCTGGGAAGGTGCAGCTCTCGCCTCTCTACCCCCGAGGTTTCACGGTCTCAGTGGGGATGGAGGGGGCCAACAGCAAGGAGGGGAAGCAATGGCACAGGAGCCCTTTGGAAAACTACGTCTGGAGTCACCCCTTCCCTTGCAAAAGCAAAACACACGCTCCTGCACAGGTTTCAAGCCCCCAGAAAGACATCAGAAGGATGAAGGCCGCTCGCTCCATCTCCCCGCGCTACCTCAGGGTTTGCACCTGTGTGCGACTCCTTCCCCCGAGCCCCACGGCTCCCACGGCCTCGCAGCCGAGCCCCAGTGCGCCGCGGCCGAACCGGGGCTGCCCTTCCCCACTGAGCCGAAATCTGCGCTCCGCATCCCCCGGCCCCTGTCAGGATGGAAACAGCTGGTAAAGGCTTTGGGTGGGGGAAGCCAGGCGGCTCCTTCAGAGATCCAGAGGCTCCTTTCCCAGCTGGCCGGGGAAACGCGTTACCGGGAGGTGAAGTCACCGTCCCTGCTGGGACCTGGCTATTTCGCTCTGCAGGATGTGAACTCAGAGGAGCTGTATTTGCCGAGGGAAGAGGTGGAGCCTTTTCCATTTCCCCCATCCTTCCGAAAGGACAGGACACCTCCCGGAGCGGGAAGAGATGGGGCGATAGCAGAGGGGGCCAGCAGCCAAGCGCGGCTCCGGCGGCCGCCCCGGAAAGGACAGTGGCGAGCCCCACCTGCGCCGAGGTGACGCGCGGGACGCGCCACGGGGCCAGGGACACCCACGGGGCCAGGGACGCAGGCGCTGGCAGAGGATCTGCTCTGGCACTAACAACGTGCTTTGGCTCCCGTTCAACTGGTCCAGTATGAACTCTCCGCCGGGAGCCGGGGAAAGGGCCGCCAGTCCCTCCGGGTGCCCAGGCCATGGGGCTGCGTCGACACAGAAATACCACAAAGGGACTCGGAGAGATCAGGAAGGCGGCAGAGAACAAACCGAGGCAGATTCAACTTGGGAAAATCGCAAACTCTAGCACCTGGGGAAAAATAATCGAACAGGCAGACGTTCAATGGGAGGAAGAAAGAGGGGAAGCAGGATGTGGGGGGACCCCGCGAGCAGCATGAATGGGAGCACCAAGGGAGCCAAGGCGAGGAAACCAAGCTCCGTACCAGCACGGGGCAGCCCCACGCCGGGTTCCCAATTCCTGCGGTGCCTCCACGTGCCCCCCCCGGGGCCACTGCGTGCCCAGGGCTGGGAGCCCTGGTACGGGCTTGGTGCTGGACGTGAGAGGCAAGCATCGGGAGCAGGCAGCTGAAGGGCTCGCCTCACACGGGAGGATTAGGGCAGGTCAGTGAGTCTGGATTTGCTCACAACAGTTAATTAGGGAGGGCGGGCAGGGACGCAGCAACCCACCTACACCTGGAGGGTTTTGACGCTCCAGAGGAGCACGTAACTACTCATTTTACGGTTCTAACGATGAGCCCCAGATCAAAATTAGAGCAGCCAAGAGCAACCAGCAAAACCCCATGAGCTCAAGGGATTGAAGCGAGGATCCAGACCC
Source organism: Anseranas semipalmata (assembly GCA_013399115.1). Classification (NCBI taxonomy): domain Eukaryota; kingdom Metazoa; phylum Chordata; class Aves; order Anseriformes; family Anseranatidae; genus Anseranas; species Anseranas semipalmata. The sequence goes on along the minus strand of VXAA01006855.1, from coordinate 3,397 downwards.
ACACGCTGCCACTTGGAAGGTCGCAGCAAATCGTGCGACTCCTGGGGGCGGCAGGGCAAGGCTGAGGCTGGGGCACCGGGCAGGCGCTGCCCTGAGGCGCTCTGTGCCCACCTGCCCCAGCTCAGCACCTGCACGGGCTCCTCTGTCCCCTGCACGTGGCAGCCGGCATTCGGGATCCACTCCGGCCGGTGGAGCCGGTCCTCGAAGCACGCAGTGATGTGGCGGCTGGAAATCCTGTGACTTCCTCACCCTTTGGCCCCGGGGAAGCGGCTGCGCGCCTGGAGCAGCGCTGCCGGGGCAGCCGGAGCCACTGTCCCCACCCTGGATGCTTTCTAATCTAGGCAAGGCACACACAGGATGGGAGGGGAGGCACCGGGAGGTGAAGCCGTTCGCTCGAGGTCACCCAGAAGCTCCGTGGTTTAAGCACCATTGCTCCTTCCCAGGGCCCAGGCCCGGTGCTCCCCCTCCGCCAGCCCCCCCGGGCAATCAGCCGTCCGCAGCTGAGCACCAGCCTCAGAGCGCTGCTCCCAGCTCACGGCTGCGCGGACGGGGTTTGAAGGCACAAGTGTTTAAAAATACCTTGTGGATGCCTTTCCTAAACTCTGACCCCGCAAGCCGGTGCCGCTGCCAGCCAGCCCCACTCAGGAACGCACCGGCAGGTCCCCCGTGATGCGCGCGGTCCCGGCTGTGCAGGGGATGGGGAAGGCAGCAGACCCTGTCTGGGGATTAGTCTTCCCTCCTTATGAAACAAGGATTCCCTCTCCCGGGGGGCTGCTGCCTCTCCAGTATGGCCAAGACCAAAGAAGCTCCGCGGTGCCGCAGCCATTGGCATCTGCGTTGGGAAAGAGCAACAGGACCTTGTTGAACACTGACAGGGGACGGCATGGCACGTGTCGCAGGGACAGCAGCGATTCCTCGCCAAACCCTGTCTCAGGCGATGGACAGGGCAAGTCGGGAACGGCTCGGGCACGGCGGGCACCGACGTCTCCTCGCTGCCCCCATCCCCTGTGTGAGGCCATGCGCTGAGGCAAGCGGGAAGTGCCCGTCCACTCCATGCCACTGCCAGCAGGAAGGGGAAAGGATGGATCCATCCCAGCCGGCGCGGGCTAAGCTTCATCCGGCCTGGGACACGCAGCCTGAGAGGGAAGGACCCGCCTTTGCTCTCCTTACCCCCACCACAGCTGCAGAGCGGAGCGGGACATTCTCACCCAACTGCAACAGCGAAGGATTCCCCTGGGACCCCAGGGGAGAGGCGAGGCAGCCGTACCGCCGCGGTGCCCCGCGCCACGCTGCGCGTCCCCGGGTGGAGGCAACATCCACCGCTGAACGCACGCAGCGGCCAGCGATGCCGCCCGTCGCGGGCGAGGCGTCCCCCTGTCCCCACGGCGGAGCAGGAACACGCGTTGGGGGCCCTGTGCCCATCCTGCCGTGGGCCTCGGCAGCTGCTGAGTTATTCCAGGCACCGCGTTCCTGCCCTCCCCGCACCCCAGCTGCTCGGGGGGCCGTGGGTTCCTCGCATCGCCCAGCCTAGGCTTGCAGCCCCATAGCTGTGCCGGAGCCGGCCGGCAGCTGCTTGGGGACCAGCTGGGGACAAGGGCGATAAGGAGCAGCCCTGTCCCCCCGCCCTGCATGCCGCATAACGCACAAGGGCTGATTTACAGCGGGGTCAGGGACTGTCCCCTTGGTCCCATCACCCTCCCTCGGCGCTTCCCGCACCCCAACACGACCAAGTGGTGGTGGGCCACAAGCCAAGGCCTGCCCGGTCCCTGGACCCCTGCCGGGAACCTGATCTGTTTACGCCTTTCCAGCGCTGCGGGTGCGTGTCGGGAATGGCCCTGGCAAGCCCGAGTTGGCGGCAAAGGCAGGACCTGGGAGCCGAGCACAGAAAACCCCGCCTGCCGCCTTGCAGCATCCCCCGGAGGGGGTGGCGAGGAGAAAGAGAGGGTGTTAAGGGGGAAAAAGGGTCACATCAGCTCGGTTCATAGCAAAAGGCACCGCATCGCACCAGCCCTCTCTCCTCGCCATGGGATAACTGGCTCCTGTGTCCCCCACCCCACACGCACCCCAGCCAGGAAAACATCTGGGGTTGCCTCCAGCATGAATTCAGCCCTGTAAAGCCCCCGGTGTTCGGGGGGTTCCTACCGGCTGTGCCCAAGCCAGCAGCCGGGAGGGGAGCGCGGCAGGGCCTGTGCCGTTGGCACCGCTGGGAGAGGCAGCCGGGGCTTCCCCAAGGCTTCGGCAGCGTTTGGGCTTTGACGCGGAGCAGGATGAGAGGAGGGGCAGGAGGAAGCCACGCGTGTTGCAGCCCAAAGCAGAGGCAGCTCAGCACCACACGGCCACATCTCACCAGCCCCGGACAAGGCAAGCACCCCGGTGCACTCCCTGCACCCGGGGCTTCACGGGAAGAAGAAAACGCCAGCAGCCTCGGGGCAGCGCGGCCCCAAGGACATCCTCGTGGCCAGATCCTGCTATGGGGTTGAGCCAAACCCCACGTGCCCGTGCCACAGAGCCAGGCTGCAAGCAGGGGCTGTCTCACGGCACCTCCTCACTGTGCCAAAACTCAGCCCTGCTCCAGGACACAGCTTTGCTAACGAGGAAATGGCCAGGGGCAGCCCAAATCTCTGCCGGCCGCTGGGGCTTCCCTGGCTGCCCTGTGCCCTGTCGCCTCTTCCCCTGCAAGGAGGAGCGTTTCCCTTCCTTTTAACCTGACAGGATAACCGGGAGCTCCTTCGAGGAGGACAGGAGCAGCCCTACCCACCACATTGGCCTGAACAAAACCGAACCTGAGGCATTTCAGGCCGACCGGAGCAGCCTGGGCTGGAGCCCAGGGCAATCCCCGCTGCCCTGCACTGCTAGCTGGGCTTGCAGGGCACCGCGTCCCCCCGGAGGCAATGATTAGCCACCGCGGAGGACTCTGGCCCCTTTTGGAGGCTGCCGAGGTGAGCGGTGCTCACAACGCCCTGCCGTGGCATGGCGTGGGGTGGCAGTGAAAAGGCCTCCAAAGGTGGGGGGAAAGGTCCGGGGGCTTCCCAGTCCATGCTTTCCCTAGGAGTGTTTGCACCCAATTCAGCTCAAGCCTGAAAAAAAAAAAAAAACCTTCTCTACCCCAGTCCTTGCAAAGAGACGAGATCAAGCCCCAAGCTGGGCTGCTGGAGGAGGGGAGGGAAGCACAGAGCAAGGACAGGAGCCAAGGAGACCCCGAGACCGATGCTCCAAGGGGGCAAGAGGGATCCACAGAGCAGGTCGGAGAGCTCAAGCCGCCCCGAGCCATCCTCGCGGGACGCGA
>VXAA01006854.1:51183-68781 GCA_013399115.1 Anseranas semipalmata | reverse complement strand
GTGCAGCCTGTCCTGTCCCGTGGCAGAGCCTATAGGGGCTGGGGCCATAGGGGCTGGGGTCCGTGCAGCCTGTCCTGCCCTGTGGCGGAGCCTATAGAGGCTGGGGTCATATGGGTCGGAGTCCATATGTCCTGTCCTGCCCTATGGTGAAGCTTATAGGGACTGGGGCCATATGGGTCGGAGTCCATATGTCCTGTTCTGCCCTATGGTGAAGCTTATAGGGGCTGGGGCCATATGGGTCGGAGTCCATATGTCCTGTCCTGCCCTATGGTGAAGCTTATAGGGGCTGCTGGCCTTGCTGTGTGTCCTGCCCCATGGCAGAGCCCACAGCGGCTGGGGCTGTAGGCGTTGTCCTTCCTGGGGTGTGCCCTGCCCTGTGGCAGAGCCTGTAGCAGCAGGGGCCATAGGGGCTGTCCTTCCTGGGGCATGCCCTGCCCTATGGTGGAACCTACAGGGGGCTGGGCCCGCAGGGGCTTTTCTCTGTGGGGTGAGCCTTGCCTTACAGCAGATCCTATAGGGGCTGGCACTACAGGGGCCCTTGTGCTTGGGGGGTGCTCCACCCTACAGCAGTCCCCATAAGGTGTTTTTACTCTAGGATGTGACATGCCGTATAGCAGATCCTATAGGGATGCTCCCCTCAGTAAGGGATTTGCCCTGGCTTGGTTCTTCCCTCTTCTTCTGTAGGGCCTCCTCCCTAAGGGATCCTGTGTCCCCTGTAGGGGCTCTCTGTTGGGGCTGACCCTTCCATAAGGGATCTGCGTTTCCCCATGCCTCGCCCCTATAGAGGTTATATCTGCCTGGGTCCTGGCCCCATGCATCTCTCTATAGGGGCTGCCAGTGTGGGTGCCCTCCTCCAGCAGGGACCTGCTGTAATGTCCCCCATAGGCACCGCTCTATAGGGCGCCCACGCTGGGAGCTGCGTTCCCCAGGCTCTGCATCCCTGCAGCCCCCAGCGGCGTTCATCCCATCCCCGTCCCTCCTGGGGCTGCTGGGGCTGCTCCCTCGTTTGTTCCTCGGAAATGTTTGGTGTCGTTTATGGCTCTTGCACCTAATCTCTGACCGGGGGAGTCGGCTGATAAGAGCCCAGTCCCAGCCCCATTTTCGGGGCTGCGCCCAGCCTGGACAGGGACAGACGGAGCCACTTGATCTTCCTGCTTTGAGCACTGCCAGGATCTTGAGTCTTTTCCTCTGAGCCTTGTTAGCGTTGAGATAATCACAGCCTCTGCCTTGTCTCAGCCGAAGCCTTGAGTTGCAGAAGGACGAGTTACATCCCGGAGCGGGGAAAAACGATGCCTCCGGGACCTCGCCGCGTCACGCGCCATTTTACACCGGGGCGAGCCCTGTGCTCCCCGCTGCCTGCGGAGTGGGTTCAAACCTTCCCCGGCCGCAGGGCGGCCGTAACGCGGCACCTGATGAAACTTTAATGCGCGATGCTGCCCTACTTCGCCTGGCTCCCAGGACAGTATTTTTAGCCTCTTGTTTCAACAAGGAAGAAAAGCAAAACCTGCGCTGGCTGCAGGGGGTTAACGTGCACAGGGCATGATGCCGTGGTCCCCAGAGCCGCCTTGGTGCCCCCTGGTCTCCTGCGCACTAGGGCCGGGTCTCAGTGCCCACGGGCTCGTCCCCACGGGCTGGGTGACAGCAGCGAGGGGCAGGGCTGCCCAGGTCACGCTGGCCGTCCCTGTCCCCGTTTCCCACCCCTCCACCGGACCTGTCCCCGGGATAACCTGTCCTCCGTGCCCACTGTCGCAACCTTTTGTTTGGAGCGTGCTTGCGGATTGCTCTGGGCTGGTTTTGCTCCCCGCCACCCCAACCAGTTGAGCTGGTTTGGAGTCGGCCGGGTTTCCATCTCCATCCCCGTAGATAACGCGGTGCTTGTGACCAAGCCCTTTCCCGCTGCGGCTCCTCGCAGCATCACCCCTGCTCCCGTTTCGGGGCTGGACCAGGGCAGCGAAGGGGCCGAGGTTTCACTGTGAGCGTAGGCAGGTGGGGGGGCTCTCCGAGCCACCAGCCCAATGCCCTGGGGCTGCTGCCACTTGCCACCACCCCACAGCAAAGGGGTTAAGTCCCCATTTGCGGCTTGGCCTAGCAATCGTCGCGTGCCCAAACACAGTGCTCGTGTCCCCTGGCATCCAGCGGGGTGAGCACCGAGGTGCGGATCCGCGCCCCACAGGGCTGCTCCTCGCTCTGCTGCCGCTGTTCCCCCGGGAAGTATTCCTCCTCGCAGCGCCTGGATCCGAGCAGTTCTGCTTTCAAAGGCGCGATCGGCTCAGGGACCGGGGCCAACCCGATGGCCACCCCATGGCGGCGTGACGCCCTGCGTGGGCGCGGGGTTACGTGAGCTGTGCCCTGCGGTCGGGGCACGGAGAGCAGCTCTGTCCCGGCAGCGCTTGCGGTGATTTCCTGCCATCCACTGGCAACTGAGGCAGCTGCCGGAGGGCGGCTTTGACCAAAAGCCGCTGGTTTGCGAGGGCAGGAGCCGTTCGGTGGCCTCGTGTCCGCTGCTGCGGGATGCCATGGCGTGTGGGGAAGTGCCACAGGCACCACCGCTGGGCAGGGAACTGGGTTTTCCAGTCCGTGGGTTGATGATTAACCCCGGCGCTCTCACCATGGGTGGGTTGGGAGGCTTTCGGATGCAAAGGAATTTGGAGGCTCTATCTTATCAGCCAAGCTGCGGCACGGGGAGCCGCAGGGCTCGGAGAGCCCCAGCAGCGCGGTGACGTCCCTGGGGCTGCGGGCGTCGCGGCCCCGGGTGCACTGGTTTGGGGTTTCTCTGACCTGCATCACGTCACACGTGTGCTTGCCCTGCGATTTATCGGGGTTTCGGGCTCCGCCAGGGAGTGGAGTGTGGGGAGGCGGGAACGGCCGGTCTGCGGTGACGGGCAGGGTGCGGGCACGGCTGCTGCTGGCACATGAAACCAGCCGCAGACTTTGGCCCCGAGCACCGCAAGGCCCAGTACTGTGTGCGGTTGTGCGTAAACATGATTGAGCAACAGCGTTGCAGGTAGTGCAAAGCCTTTGGGAAACCCTCAGTGGAAAGAGCCTAAAGCATGCTGGGAGCCAAGAAAATGGGCAACAAATAGAAGTATTGTTTTTGTTACATTCCTGCTGTCCCCTTTTCTGTGACGTTGGTCTGGAAGTGAAGTGCTTTGGGACAATCCAGCTCCCGAGGCTTTGCTTTGAGCAGTTCCTGGTGTGCAGGGGCTGCACCGTCTGAGCTGCCCCCTGGGTTGGGGGCAACTCGGTGGCCTTCAGGAGCGTGCCCCGGTCCTTTTGCGGGAAGGGTGCGCGCCCTTCTGCCGGGCAGACCCTGCTCGAGTTACCCGGGTGCAGGAGGACGGGCGAGAGCCACCAGCAATCGCCTTTCCCTCCCGGGCTGCTCCGACGCAGGAAGGGAACGGTGAGCCGCGCTCGCCACGGGAGCGCTTCTCCGGCGCTGCCTGCGAATTGCAAAACAACTTTCTGGGTTAACGTGTCCACAAAGGGCCCATTGTGCTCCCTATCTGCATGAGCGGAGCTGGCCACCTGCCATCCCCGGCGTGGCCAGCGAGCAGCGGGGTACTGGAGGTGCGTGACGGCCGGCAGGAGACACACGGTGCCTGCCCACGCTCCCTGCTCGCCCCGCTGGCGGCCGGCCCGGTGCTGCGCTCCTGCCGCATCGGGGCAGAGCTAAGGTGTGTTTGCGTAGCAAAGTCCCTGCGTGCTTGGCGAAGGAACGAAATGCACGCCCAGGGACAATAATCAGAGTATTTTTAGCTCCAGGTCTTCGTCCCTTCTGCTCCTTTATGGCGGTTTCCAGTGAAATCTCCTCCTGGGGCTGTGTTTCAAGCACTGGGTTCGGCGCTGCTTTCCCACGTAGGAATGCAATCTGGCTCTGGCCGTTTCCAGGCCCTTTATCTGCAAGCTGGAGCCCTTCCAGGAGGAGGCATTCCTGGGGGATTATCGGCTCACCTGCTCCCAAACGCCCCGCTCGTGCCGCAGGAGCCCTGCTGGTGGTATGGGGCAGACCCACACGATGCCGCGTGCCCGCGGAGGTGCCGGTGCTCCCACGGAAGGAGCAAATCCTTCCCGACTGCTGCGCCCGTGGTCTGCTCCCATGCAGCACCCCTGTCAGTGGCTGCATTTGACCCCTGTGGTTTTCCACCACCTGGTCCCTGCTTGTGCCAGCGCAGGGCTGGTGCTTTCCTTGGTGGCACGCTGCCGTGGGGCCGTGTCCAAAGGTCTTCCCGAGCTGGGTGCTGCGCCCAGCTTTCGCGATTCCTGCCCCGACAGCGGTCAGGTTGAGCCCTCTCCCCACCCAGGCTGCAGCCCATCCCCTGCTGCACTTTGGACACCGCTGTGGATAAATCTGGATTTTGCTGCCAAAGCCACTTCCGTCTCCTTGCTCTGCTGCCGCTCACAAATGGCCCTTGCTGTGCCCGCGACGGCCGTGCCTGGCCCTGCCTTCCTCGGCCAGAGCTGTTATCCACAGCGGGCAGGCCGTGCGCCGCATCCTCTCCCTCACCACGGCACGGAGGGGATGCTCTGCTCCTGGCACAGGGCTGATGGGTTTGCTTTAGGGGCTCCTGCTGTGGTGCTGGGTTCAGGGTGTGTTTCTGGAGGCTCGTATCTGCTGCTGATCTCATTATCTTGATGCTGTGCAGGGATAACAAGCTCACAAGCAGCAGCATCCATCCCTCCGGGCTGGAGGAGGCTTGGGACCAGGTGGGGGCATTTCTCTCATCCCCGTTGCTGCTGTCCCATTCCGTGCCGCCCTCCCGTGCCCCTCGGCCGATTGCCGCAGGGCCGGGTGTGCTTCACCTCCCCACCATCTGCTCGGGGCCCGATGCTCCGCCGACTTCGCCCTCCCGATCCCACAAGCGCGCCAGCTGGCTGCTTCCCGGCCTTCGGAACGAATAGCTTGTCGCCTGCCCACTGCTTTGTGCACCTCCCGGGAGCTGCCCCTTGCTGTTAGATCCCCGAGATGGAGGCTAAAGACCTGAAAGGCTCCAGCAAAGTGTCCTCAGCTGCCCAGCGGAGCCGGGGTGAAGCGGCGGCTCTGCTCAAGCTTTCTTCCGAACCCGGCACTGCTGGACACGGTCCCGGTCCCGCTGGAGAACGTCCATGGGCTGCAGCCGGGCTCGCTCCCCGTGGTTTGGCTGGGGGACAGGAGCAGCCGGTGGAGCAAATGGCTCAGCCCCCCCAGCACTGCAGGGTCCCTGCACGCCCACAGCCCGCGCTGCTTCCCTGGGCAGGCGTCCCCACGGCCGTTTGTCCTTCTGCAACTGTCCCAGGGCAGCAGGGCTCTGGCTCTGGTTTCTTCATGGGGTGGGCTCAAGGGCAGATGAGTTCTTGGGGGGGTGCGAGGACGTGGGGGAGTGCAGCTGGGCTCCAGGCGGCTCCGGTCACGTTGGCGTGGGCACACGATCCCTGCCTGCTCTGCTGCTTTGAGCTAGAACAGCTTTGGGGCGACATCAGGACCTGCACTGAAAGCTGAAGGCACGGGTTTTTTTGGTTTTGTTTTTCATTTCTCTCTACGTGCAGGACGTGTTTGAGCGTTGTCCTGCCTGGCTCCAGCTCCCCGTGTGTCCCGGGGTCCCCGCGTGACACCCTCCTGGGGGTGCGGGTGTGAGCTGAGCACTCGGCACCTCGCGTCGCCTGCTCCCAGGACCCAATTTATTTAAAGCAGAGACAGGAGCTGCTGCCCTCCCCGCTGGTATTGGAGGCGGGGGGGTGACAAAACCCAGTGCCACGCGGCTCAGGGGCTGGTTTCGGGCTTTCCTGTCGCTCCAGATCAGTCCCGTGTGGGGCTGCTGCCTCTCACGGAGGGCGCCGCGGAGCCACTCGGAGCGCGAAGCTCTCGGGCAGCGCTCGCTGCGGAGGCAGCTCCTGGCGGCTCCGTCCTCCCCACGAGCCCCTGCGGGGTTCCTGGTGCTGCAGCGGCCGTGCTCAGCTGGGCTGCGGCACCCCTGTCCCCACTGCTGGTCACGTCACGCTGTGCCCAATGTGTCACCGCTCGTGTCCGTCCCCTCCCAGCACCAGTCTCTAGCTGCGGGGACGGGGGGCTGCTGCGGACCACGGGCAGGGCTTGGCGGGTGCCGGGCGATGCTGACGGGCTCCAGGCGCTCGCTGCAGTGAGGCTGCAGCGCTCCGCAGGCGCCCGGGAGGCAGTGGGAGCGGATCCTGGCTGCGGAGCCCGCCTGGGGCTCTGCGCGCTGCGTCCCCTCCGCGTCCCCGCTCTGGTCGCGAGAGGCGAGCGGGAGGAGCAGCCGGTAAGCGTCCGTCTGCCGGTGCCGTGCTTGGGGCATGGGGGTTGGCTCGTTCCTGCGAGGGGAAGCTGGCTTGGGGCAGCCACGCAACGCCAGTGCCTCGTCCCCTGTCCTGGGGACGCCGTTCGCTGCAGCGCAGGAGCTGGGGGTCCTCGGGCATTTCCCGCGCGTATTCCGCCGTCAGCATCGGCCACTGGCGGAACGGGGAGGGAGAGTGCTGCCGGACGGCTGTCTCGAGTAGGGGAAGGGAGCACAGAGCCTCCTGCAGCAGCCGGCCTCGTCCTTGGAGGAGCCCCGGGACCCCCTCAGCGTGGGGGGGGCAGCGAGGCCAGCCCCGTTTCCATCCCTGTTTCATGCCCAGCGCTGCGTCCTGGGGTAAGGGGCTCTGTGGTGCCGGGAGGGGGAGCGCAGCAGCAGGGCTGTCACCCTGGGCTCCCAGCCCCTATGGGGCCGCACGTCTGCTGGGCACTGGGGAGGACGGGCCCCTGCCGAGTGCCATCCGCAGCAGCGTGGGGCCTGGGGTGACTCTGTCCTCTCCCCCCCAGGACCGCGGTGCTGAGCCCCGGCATGGACTGGCCGGCGAGCGCGGCCATGGCGGAGAAGCAGAGCCCCGTGGACTACGGCGTCCAGATCCGCTTCATCAACGACCTGCAGGAGCCCAAGAAGCCCCCCAAGGCGCGGGCCAAGCCAGGCTCCTACGGGGTGGCGGTGCGCGTGCAGGGCATTGCCGGGCAGCCCTTCGTCGTCCTCAACAGCGGTGAGAAAGGCGGCGACTCCTTCGGGGTACAGATCAAGAGCGAGGGCACCTACACCAGCCCTGGCGCCGGCCCCCGGCCCCCCGAGCTGCCCCCCGGCTCCGTCAGCCCCAACTCAGACCTGCCGGAGAACCCCTACGTGCGCCGGCAGCCCTCCTGCAGCACCTCGGACGAGGAGCCCAGCAGCGGAGCCCCGGCGCCCGCCCGGCACAAGCCCCACGGCAAGCGGCCGCTCGGGGAGGAGCTGCGGAGGACGCGGTCCCACAGCAATCTGCTCACCGACGAGGACTCCTTCACCCTTGGCCCACCCCAGGCACAGCTCAGTGGCAAGCACCAGCCCCGGGCTCTGCCCAGCACCAAAAGCAGCAGCATGCTGAACATCGCCGGGCAGCCCCGGCCGGCACAGGGTGGAGTCTCCGGTTTTAGGGTCGCAGCCAAGGAACCCTCCTCAGACTCGGAGGCCCCGGGGCCCCGGCGGCTGGGGGATGTTGACGGCAGTGATATAGACACCAAGCCGCTCTCCTCGGTGGACTCGCTCATCAGTAAATTCGATGGGAAGGTGCAGCAGAGAGGCCGGACGGCCCGGAGGGGCCGCATCCCCTCCGAGGAGAGGAAGCGCTCACAGAGCCTGGACGGCCGCGTCTCTCACCGCGACCTGCCGGATGGCCGGGAGCTGAGCCGTGCTCAGGGCGGGGACATTCGCCCCCTGCCCCCGGTGCCCACCGGCAGCCTGAGCCGCCCACGCGGAGCTGGGCTGGCAGAGGACGGGGCGGCGAGGAGCCAGCGGGCGAACCGGGGCACAGAGGAGCCCACAACCGACCGTCTGCAAAGCAAAGCTCGGGCAGAGCTGCAGGTACCGGGGTGGATCCTGTGAAGGGCCTCATCCTGCAGGGCACTGGGTCCTGCTGGCCTTGGTGGCGTTAACATGCGCACAGCGACGGTGGTGTTGCCCAGAGGGGGCTGCATGCTCATTAATCCAGGCTCTGCGCAAGGCCATGGGTTGGTTTTGGGACCCCTCACTCGTGCCACCGCTCCCTTGGCCGAATGGGGCTCCTGCGCCACTTTTGGCTTCCTCGTGGGGCTGAAATCCACATCCTGCAGGTGCTCGCCTGCATCCCAGCCCAAAGTCCCTACACGCCCCGGGTGGGCTTCTGTGCAAGCATCTTCCCTGCCTGGGGCACAAGCGCGCCGGAACCCACGGCACTGGGTCCCCAGGAGGCAGATTTGGCGCTTTGCCCTTCGCTCCCCAAGAGCCAGCATCCTCCGGCGTGGTGGGGACGTCGGGTGGGGGGATTTGTGCTCGGCACTTGCTGGAGCTGCGCTCCCCGTCCTCGTGGCAGTTCAAATCCACCCCGGACCTGCTGCGGGACCAGCGGGAGGTGGCCCAGCCTGGCAGCAGTGAGCACACCAAGGAGCTCATCTACAGCATCCTGAAGGAGGGGTGAGCATCCCTGGGCCCTGCCCGGCCGAGTGCCCTGGGCTCTGGCCGTTCCCCACCCTGGTTTTTGAAGCACCGGTTGCTGCAGCGTTGTGGGGCGGTTTGAGAGTGGAGGTGCCCGGTCACTGCCACGCGGTTAGCCCGTGGTAGAGCTCTGTGCAGAGTGGGGCAGCTGGTGACGGGTCAAGGATTTAGGGAAAGAGAGCAGCAAAGCTGCTCCCGCCTTCCTGCGCTCACCCCGCTCCATCCCCTCCGTACCCAAACGCTTTCCTTTTGCTGTGACGTCCACAGGAGCAGAGACAGCGAGACCTCCCTGAAGAGGAAAACCACCCTTGTGTTCGAGAAGATGCAGGAGCTGGCGGTGAGCCGGGGTCGGCGCGGTGCTGCTCCCTGCCTCGTCTGTGCCGCCTCGCTCAGGGGGAGGCCGGGGGCTCCTGCGAGCGGCCTCCCGGCACGCGGGGGACAGCACGAGGCTGAGGCCAGGCTGTGGCTGGCAGGAAATGCAGCTGGAGCAGCCATGGCCCCGGTGGCCAGCGGTGCCCGCGCGCGCCGGCTGAGCACAGGGGCTCCCTCCAGGTGCCTGCCAAGGACACGGTGTGCTCCCAGCCCCAGCACAGGGAGCTGGCGAGGAAGGTGGAGGAGCTGCAGGAGAAGCTCGATGAGGAGATGAAGGTGAGGGTGCACCCTGCTCTTGGCCCCAAGCCCGGCGCCGATGCTGGGGAGACGGGCAGGGAGCATCGCTGCGGCCGCTTGTCCCCCAGGCGGGGCTGTCACCGGCATCTCCTCCCCAACAGCTCCGCCAGAAACTGGAGCTGACGAGGGACCCGGCCAGGAGCGGCGCCGCTCGGGCACTGGAAGCCCGTCTGCGGGAGGCTGAGGAGGAGAGCCGGCGTCTGCAGGGGGCCCTGGAGAAGAAAACCCAGGAGCTGCAGAGGAGCTTGCAAGAGTAAGAGCTGTGCCGGGGCCGTTCTTGTAGCTTGATGCTGTGGAGATGCTGATGGAGGGCGGTGGGGGTTTCTGAAGGTGCAAAGGCTGCAGGGACGGGGCTGGAGGACCAGAGGGGGTCACCTGTGCTGTCCCTGTCCCCTCTGCCTGCCGAATGCACAGCACCAGCCGTCCGGGGGAGCTCCCCGTCCATGCAGACGCTCTCCTGTTCTTTGGGCTGGAGACGTGGCCGGGGGCTTCGCTGCCTTTTCGCAGGGGGCTTAGAGCAGGGCACTGCTGGGCGGTGAAGGGCCTCGCGTTTTCCCCAGGCTGGCCGACGCGAAGGCAGCCAAGGGGCAGGCGGAAACCCGGCTGGGCGAGCGTGAGGAGCAGCTGGTGGCGATGCGCGAGGAGCTCAGCCGGCTGCGCAAGGGCTCCGGGGCATCTCCGGACAGGGAAGCCTTGTACAAGGTACGCTGGTGCGTGCACCAGAGCACGAGCGTCCCCCGCTTTGCCACCGAGCCCAGGGGACCCCTCTGTGCCCCAGGAGCTGCTGGAGACCCGTGAGGAGCTGGAGGAGGCGCTGAGCTCCAAGCAGCGGCAGGAGGAGCACCTGCGGCTGCGGGAGCGGGAGCTGACGGCGCTGAAGGGGGCCCTGAAGGAGGAGGTGGCCAGCCACGACAAGGAGCTCGACCGCGTCCGGCAGCAGTACCAGAGCGACATGGACCAGCTGAGGCGCAGCATGGAGGACATCTCGCAGGTCCGCCCGCGGGGAGACGTGCCACGGAGACCCCGGGGTCTCGCTGGCCATGGCTGGGGAGGGTCTTTGCTTGGGGGCTGTGTCCTTAAATTCCCCCCTTTACGTGCTCCTGAGCTGGAAATGGGCTTTGCGTCCCGTCCCATACTCACCCCATCACAGCACCCGTCTGCCCTGGCTCACCCTGCCCCAGGCTGGAGGTGGCCAGAGCCAGCACTGCTCCCCGGTGGTGCAGGGCTCCCCACATCCTTCTGCCGTTTCCTGGGATGCTTTGGGTGGTGTTAACCCAGGCAGGGGCTCGGCATCATTGGGAATCCCGGAAGGATGCTCGCTCTGCTGGCGAGTGCTCAGCGCTTCGATCCTGCCCGCCAGGATCAGGCCAACCTGGAGTCGGAGAAGCAGAAAATCAATGCTGTGGTGAGGAACCTGCAGCGGGAGCTGGAGGAGAGCGCGGAGGAGACGGGACACTGGCGGGACATGTTCCAGAAGAACAAGGACGAGCTCCGCACCACAAAGCAGGAGTAAGTACCGGTGGCATGAGCAGCATTTGCAGTGGCCCAGCCACTCGTGACCGTCCAGTGTCCAGCACGGGTGGGTCGGGTGGGCCCTGGCCTCATCCTGCCCCTCTCCAGGCTGCTGCAAGTGAAACTAGAGCGGGAGGAGTTCGAGGAGGAGCTGCGGGAGCTGCGGGAGCGCTTCTCGGCCGTGCGGGAGGAGGTAGACCAGGCGCGGAGCAGCGCGCTGGACCCCGGCGAGCTGGAGGCGCTCAGGAAGGTGGGTGGCGAGGGGACAGAGCGGGAGGCGCAGCTCTGGGGACCGCCCGTACCCTGCCAGGATTCTGGCCCGTGCGAGGGGTCCTTGTGACCCCCCTCCGTGCCCCCAGGAGCTGCGCCAGGCCCAGGAGGCGCAGCGGGAGCTGACAGCGGAGAAGCAGGAGCAGGACGAGCTGCTGCGCCAGCGGGAGCGGGAGCTGGCGGCCCTGAAGGGCACCATGCGGGAGGAGGCATCCAGCCGCGAGGGGGCCATCGAGCAGTACCGCAGGGACCTGCAGCAGCTCCAGAAGGAGCGGGACGAGGCCACAAAGGTGAGCGTTGGGGCCAGGGGAAGGGGTCAGCCCTTCCTAACCACGAGCCGAGGAGCAATTCCCACCACAGCCCGCCCTTGCTGTGATGGGACTCCATGTACCTTCGTGTGAGCCCCGTGTTTTGCCCTCGATCCCCCTCCCATGGGCATCTCCCAGGCTGGGCTGGTGGCCACAAGCCCAAATTGCCCCCGAGACCCCCCCAGCTCAGCAGCTGGCCCCAGGACCACCCCGTGCTGTGGCTCCATTGCAGGCAAAGGCTTCCCTGGAGAGCGAGAGGGAGTTGACGGAGCAGGCGAGGAAGGTGGTGGAGTCCACCCTGCGGGAGCTGCAGGAGCAGAATGATGACCTGAGGCGGAAGGTGCTGGGCATGGAGACGCAGCTGAAGGAGTACGAGCGCATGGGCGAGAACTGGGAGGGCTCCCAGGCCCGTCTCAAGGAGAAGGTCACCAAACTGGAGGTACTGGGGCTGTGGCCGTCCCTGCCACCCCTCCGCACATCCAGGCTGAAGACCAGGACACGGGCGTCCGAGTCCCTGAGCTGTTCCTCCGGCACAGGGAGGAGGCAGCTGTGTGTTTTACGAGCCCTGTCCTTGCAGGCAGAGCGCAGGCAGATGGAGGAGTCACTGGGCGAAGCCATGGACCGGGAGCAGGAGCTGCTGATGGCCAAGCGGTCGCTGGAGACGCGCTTGGACGAGGCGCAGCGGAGCCTGGCCCGGCTGACGCAGGAGCACCAGGAGCTGAGCACGTCCTACCAGGATGAGCAGAGGCAGAAGGAGCAGCTGAAGCGCGCCAAGAGCGAGCTGGAGGAGCAGAAGCGATTGCTCGACCGGACCACGGAGAAGCTGAACAAAGAGGTTGGTGCTTGCACCCCAGGACCCCGTCCTGTGGGACGTCGCGTGCCGCAATGGGCAGTCTCTGCACTGTGGGGTTGGAGGTTGATGGTCCTTGTGGATCCCTTCCAACCTGGGGTATTCAATGATTCTGTGGGCTCTGAGGCACCCCGGCTGGGTTAGGGAGGGATCCAGCACTCCAGGGCTCTGCCCCACTCTGGGCATCGCGTGGGGTCTGGTTTCACTGTGGAGCCAACTGGGACTGATCCTTCCCCAGTACACCGGGACATTCCTCCTTGCGCTCAGACTCCATAAAGCCACACTGTCCTCAGGGATCAGCATCCCCTGATGCCCCAGGGACACTTGATCCCTTATGCTTCAGGGCAAATCCTGCTTCCCAAGGGGATCAGGCTCCTGCACAGGCTTGCTGCCTTTCAGCCAGCACCAGTGCATGCTCAGAGGAGGAGTGGGATCATCTAGGCTGCTCTGGCAGGGCTCACAGCCCTTGCCACGGTGCTCCCGAGCCCCCAGGGCAGAAATGTGTCCCCCAGCCCCATACCCACCTCGGGTCCCATCAGCTCCTGAGCTCTCCCTGCTCTGCCACAGCTGGAGCAGATGACGGAGGAGTCGAACAGCTCGCTGGCTGTGCTGAAGTCGCAGCTGGAGGAGTTCAAGGAGAAGTCACGGAAAGAGATCACAGACTCCCAGAAACAAGCCAAGGACCGGGGCGCCGAGGTGGAGAAGATGCAGTTCAGCATGGGCCGGCTGCAGGATGAGGTACGGCAGGGGCCGGCGGCTGCGGGGCTCCTCTCCTCTGCTCCTCCCTCTGCGTTTCACGTGCTCTGCCCTTTCCCCCAGGTCTCCCGTCTGAAGCAAGCGCTGCAGGACAGCCAGGCGGAGCGGGAGAGCGCGCTGCTGGATAAGGAGGTGCTGCTGCAGCGCCTGCACAACCTCGAGCAGGAGGTGGACGCCAAGAAACGCTTCCAGGATGACCGCTCGCGGCAGGTCAAGACGCTGGAGGTGGGTAGCGCTGCGCAGCGCCCTGACCAGCCCATGGCTTCTTGCAAACCAGAGACCCTTACGGAGGGAGAGGGATGACTGGTGAAGGGGGAGACGGAGGTAGAACGCTGCTTTGCCCCCATACAACCACGGCCACGGCTGGGCCAGCCGCTCAGCCCGGGTCCTGCAGTGCTGTGTGCTAACAGCAAGGGGCAGAGCACGCCCAGCCATCCTCTGCTGCGTCTGTCCCGGAGCTGCTGCTAAGCACGAGTTACACGGGGTGGCAGTGCTGGGAGCTGTGCGCTGTTATTAGTAGTCTTTATTAATTGCTGGTGCAGCTGACTTGTTTGGCTCCATCCAGCAATGCCCCTCGCGTGGGAGAGCAACTGTGCCTTCTGCAGGATGTTGCTTTAGGGGTTATTGTCGCCTGCTGGGGGGGGGTTGGTGCTTTTGTGGCAGGGGGAGAGCGCAGAGTTCCGTCTGCGCAGCATCGTGGAGGAGCCGTCGCGTCCCTTATCTGAGCGTGCCTCTTATCCTGCCTGGCTGTGCCAGGGCCCCGGGGCAGTTGGCTTTTGCTGGGCTGGAAGCAGAGGCTGCCGAGCAGCCCGTTGTTGGTGAGAGCCCCTTCTTCCAGCACCTCGGTGCTCCTCGCCAGCAGCATGGCACCTTCACCAGTGGGTGCTCACTGTCCCTGACCAGCCCGAGCCCCTCCAGCTGGCTGTCCCCTTGCCATGGGGGCTGCGAGGCTTGTGCTGACCCCTTCTGGCCCCATCTGCTCGCAGGAAAAGTCCAAGCGCCTGGAGGTGGAGCTGGATGAGGAGAGGACCACGGTGGAGCTGCTGACGGAGCGGGTCAACCGCAGCAGAGACCAGGTAAGGCAGGCGGTGCTGCCCCGAGCGGGGGTGCTGCCGTGCCAGAGCCCCCTGAGCCTCAGCCCAGCTCCTCCGGCTGCCTCGGAGAGCTGCAATCAGCATTGCAAGCCTTGGGTTCTTGGGTGCAACCGGTCACCGGAGTTAGAACCGCGTTAGTGAGTCGTTACTGAGCAGCCCCGAATCCTCGCATTGCTCGCAGTCTCTAAATACAACTGAGATGACGGTGTCTGAAAAGCTGGTTCGGGTGCGAATGGAAATTATATGAGCTTGGTGCAAAAAAAATCCCCTGAAATTACAGGGTGAGGTTTGTGTTTATGCAGGAAGTTGAGGCTTAAATTATGCCGGTCTCCTGGCTCTAACCTCTCTATTAACCGACCTGCTTATTAGCTTCAAAGTTGGAGCCAGTGTTGGAGCTCTGCGAGCAGGTGTGAGCTGCTGCCGAGCCTCCCAGCACCGGCGGTGTTGGGCTTTGCCGATCCCCCTGTGCTGTGGGGTTTCAGGAAAGGCAGCCCCTTCGCTTCCAGCCCTGCTGCGATCCACCCTGGGGCTTGGAAGGGGCATTTCAGCCCCTTGGGGTACCCCATGGCATGGGGTTTGGCCATATGGCGGGACTGTTGAGCCGGTAAATTGGGTGGGATTTCCTTTTTTTCACCTGGAAAATGGGCACATCCCAGAGATGATCCCAGAGGAGACTTGTCCTATGAATTTGCCCAAACTGTGGGTGCTGCAGTTGTGAAACCAGAGCGTGGTTCTGCTTGAAAGAATCACTATGTGATTTTTGGGCTGCTTCCATATAATTCAGGCAACCCTTTGTACAAAAGCATGTTCCCTCAACTTTAAGATAACGCACAAACCTGTGTATTTAGCCTTGGTCAACCTGAAATAGACCCTTGGGTGCTTTGGGTTTGATTCCTCAGTGCATCAAATCCATTTTTGCCCCAAGTGTGGGCCACGCCGCGGTGCCCGGAGGTGTTGGGCAGAACTGAGAGCGCAGCCAGGTCCCCAAATCCCAGTCCAACCAGTTAAACTCTCCAGTAGAAAATTGCAACCCTCGTCCCTGGGCTGCACGTGCCTGGAGGGTGGGAGGCACGACCGCCGCTCGCTAGAAAGACGATAGCTAATTTGGGAAGGAAATGAAATCCTCTCAATGGGGTTTCTGTTGTCTTTGACCGCCGGGAACCGATGGGGCTGTGTGCCTGGGGGATGGCCGCCGCGCTCGGGGTCGTGGGCTCCGGGCTGTGGCCACCCGCGGCATCCCCGCTCTCCTGCTACGTGAGCACGGTGGCGGAGGACAGGGCAGAACCCCCCTGCGTCCCTCTCCCCAGATCGACCAGCTGCGGGCAGAGCTGCTGCAGGAGCGCTCCAGCCGGCAGGACCTGGAGTGTGACAAGGTCTCGCTGGAGCGGCAGGTGAGTGGAACGGAGGGGCCGGATCTGGCCCGCGGCCGTGCTGGATGCTGGGGGTCCTCGTGCGGCTGCCTTGGCTTCCCACGGGTGATGCCCTGGTCCTCTCCAGAGCATCCCTCGTGGTCGAGAGGGGGTTTCCTGCTTTAGCAGTGAAACACCCGCTCCCCCCTCTTTCTCCCTGCGCCGGATACGGCCCCTTCCCCTTCCTCCATGCGCCTGTCCCTGGGCAGAGCATCCTTGGAGCTGTCGCCTCCTGCTGCTCCGCATGGCTCCTGCCTAGGATGCTCCGGGGAAGCACCGCAGAGGGGGGCTCCTCCCGGGGGCTCCCCCTGGCTGGGCTTCCGCCGGATCCCCCCTTCCCTCGCACCCCGGGGCTGCAGTGAGCGGCTCCCCGCCAGCCTGCCCGGGCTTGCACTCCGAGCCCTTCATTACCTAACCTGGAGCTGGCTGGGAACAAAAAGGATCAATGGGAAATGAGCTCCTCGAGCTGTTCTCGTTCCCGGTGTGTAATTACCGCTGCCAAGAACAACATGGGACTCGCGCTGCTGACGCCGCGGAGCGGAGCGGCTGGGGCGCTGCCCGGCCCGCCGGCGGCCGCGGTCGTTGCTGCTGCCCGCTCGCCGAGGCTGGGTCAATGCCGCTGCGCGGGATGGGGAGAGGAGCTGCACTCTGCGGCGCTTTTGGGGTGGAAGCAGCTTTTAGGCTGATTTCTTGGGCCAAAGGCGGTGTTTAAGAGCAGAAGCTCGGGAGCCAGGGCTGCATCAGGTGCTCGCAGTGGGCAGGGACAGGCGGCATGAGGCTCAGTGCCCCCAGTGGCTCCCGTCTCGCCCTGGCACCTCCCCATCTCCGCGTCCCCTCCGGTGCCAGCGCAGCTAATTGCCGTTATGTAACCCGCCTCGTTATGCCTCCTCCTTGGGAAAGGGTTTCTGGGCCCCAACTTGGGGCGGGAACTTCCACAAGCGCTGCTTCCAGCCCTGCCTTCCCCACCTGGCCTCTGCGGGGCCCGGCAGCGCCGCAAGGGGCCTCTGGCCGGTGCGGTGACCCGGCAGCCTCCGTGTCCTCCCCCAGAACAAGGAGCTGAAGAACCGCCTGGCCAGCTCCGAGGGCCTGCAGAAGCCCAGCGGCAACGTCTCGCAGCTGGAGGCGCGGGTGGAGGAGCTGCAGGACAAGCTGCAGGCGGAGGAGAGGTACAGGCCCTCGCGCCCCCCAATCCCCACGTGCTCGGGGCTGCCGGCGGCCTCACCGGCGCCTCGCCTCGCCCCAGGGAGAAGAGCGTCCTGCTGTCCTCCAACCGCAAGCTGGAGCGGAAGGTGAAGGAGCTGACGATCCAGATCGATGACGAGCGGCAGCACGTCAGCGACCAGAAGGACCAGGTGGGTGGCAGGCACGTGTCCCCCCCCGGCCCGGCCCCGCTCTGGCATCGTCTTGATGCGACGCCCTGTGTCCCCCTAGCTGAGCCTGCGGGTGAAGGCCCTGAAGCGCCAGGTGGACGAGGCCGAGGAGGAGATCGAGCGGCTGGAGGCCGCCCGCAAGAAGGCGCAGCGGGAGCTGGAGGAGCAGCACGAGCTCAACGAGCAGCTGCAGACGCGTATCAAGGCGCTGGAGAAGGAGGCCTGGTAGGGAGCCGGGGGGGTCCCCGCTGCCTCCCCCCCGGCCTCCGCGTCCCCAGCTGAGGCTGAGCCCTCTCCTCTCTCCCCCAGGCGCAAGGCCGCCCGCTCGGCCGCCGAGTCCTCGCTGCAGGATGAAGCGCTCAGCTCAGACGAGGAGTTCGACAGCGCCTACGGGCCCTCCTCCATCGCCTCGCTGCTCACCGAGGCCAACCTCCAGACCAGCTCCTGCTGAGGCCGCCCGCGCCTCCCGGGGCCAGGAGAGGAGCCGGCCACAGACGCGGTGGCTGCTGCCGGGTGCAAAAGCTCATTTATCGACATGAAGGAAAAGGGGGTTTAGTTGCTGCCTGAAAAGCAGTGGGACGGGGGGCTGCAGCCCCCGGGAGGCTGGCTCTGGCCTCTTCGTCTTCCTACAGGTCTCAGGGCACCAAATTCAGCGCGTTTGCAGCAGGGATGAGGCGGGGGCAACGTGGCCCTGGGGGGAGCTGCGTGGTGGGGGCGGGCGCAGCCACTGTCCCCAGCGGCGGCGGGGCTGGGGGGGATGCGGTCACGGGGATGCCGTGGGCCCTGTGGGTCAGGTTCACGGTGGGTGTCCCCGCGTCCGTCCCCTCCGGCAGCACCTGCAGCAGGAGCGGTGCCGCTGCAGCTCCAGAGGCTCCGATTTATTTTTGTATGCACC
>VXAA01006854.1:33772-51148 GCA_013399115.1 Anseranas semipalmata | reverse complement strand
ACAGTGCTCTTTTAAATAAAGTTGAGCATTTTAACACTGCGGTGCCTGCGGCGTTGATCCGGGGCCGGGAGGGAGCGCGGGGCCGGGGCGTTGGGTGGGGGCCGGGGCTCGGCAGCACGAGGCTCCCTCCCGCTCAGCTGGATCTGGATCCAAGATAAATCCTTGTTATCGCTAATTAACAAGGATGGGAGCCTTCCCAAATGCTAATTAGTGCCATTGCTTTGATTGGCAGGTGTTTACCGCAGTTCCCCTCTGTGGCCTTGAGCTGGCTTCAGCCCCAGCCTCGTGCGGGGCTGGGTCAGTGCCTGGGGCCCAGCACTCCCCATCCCCGCTGCCTCAGTTTCCCCTTTCATGCTCGGCTGATGTCACTGGGACAGAGCAGCCGGTGGGGCTGGGCACGGTGAGGGCAGTGGGGACGCCCACGTCCCCTCTCTGTGCACCAGGGAGGGACCCAGCCTGTGCTGGCCCTGGCTCTGTGTCACTGCTGCCAAGGGCCGTGCCCAGCACCTGGCCCCGCACCCATGGCGTCCCCGCTGTGGCCAGGCTGGCACAACCAGTTCTGCCCGTGGCCTGGCTCCTCCCGGCCACGCGTGTCAGGGCCGAAGGCAGCCGCTGTCCCCACCCTGGCCAGAGAGCACGAGGTGCCACGGCCCCTCTGTGCCTCAGTTTCCCCTCTGGGCACTGCAGCCGCTCGGTTCCTGGCTGAGCATCACTGGAGATGGCCACGCTCCCGGGTTTGGTCCCCAGCTTCGCCGCCAGCACCTCCGGGTGCCAGCTGGCCCCACGAGTGACATCCTCCAGGCAGGACGGGCCGTCCCCACCCTGTGGCCAGAGCGTGGCCCCGGTGACCACACGGGGCCCGGGCTGGCAGCGAGGCTGAGCTCATCGCAGCGGTACGCGGCAATTAGCGCCCGGCACGCCCAGGCCCAGCACGGCCCAGGGACGCCAGCCCTGAACCCCGTGGTGCCGGGTGGGGGCTCCCCGGGAGAGAAGCCCGCACCGGCACGGCTCGGGCTGGCACGGTTCAGCCCAGCCCGCTGGGGCTTGGCGCGGCATGCCAAGGGTGCCGCGGGCGTGGCCAACGCCGAAGGGGCGTGGCTAGGAGACAGGGCGTGGCATGGGGAATCGGGCGTGGCCAGGAGGGGGCGTGGCCGTAGATAAGCGCGGGCGGCGGCGGCGCGGGGCCGCAGTCGCGGCGGGGCCATGAACGGGCTGAAGGGCTGGTGCGCGGTGCTGGACGTGCGGCCCCACGGCGAGAGCCCGGTGAGCCGGGGGGCTCTGCCCGCGGCCCGGCCCTGCTGCCCGGGCTGCCCCTTACCTGCCCCTTACCTTCCCCTNGGGGGGTACCGGGGTGGGTCGCTGGTGGAGCGGGGCAGTGGCCCGGGGTGCTTGCCCTGTGGCCGTGGGGAAGCGGCACGCGTCTGGGTGGGCTGGGGTCTGCTCCTGGCCCCACGGTCCTCGTCCCCCCATCCTCATCCCTCTGTTCCTGTGGTCCTCATCCCTGTGGTCCTCATCCCCGTATCCCCACATCATCATCCCCACGGTCCCGTGGCCTCGCTTGGCCGAAGCGCCGGCATTTTGGGAAAGGCGCCGCTCGGGCAGGGGGGGACGGAGAAACAGCAGCTCTGGGCGAGGCGATGGCGTCGGGGGCCCTGCTGGCCCCCGTTGGGTCTGTGGGGTCCCGGGAGACCCAGCCGGCATTGCCGGGTGCCCTTGCGGTTGCCCATTTGGGCTGCGTTTCCTAAGCCTGTAGTTGCGTGGGCCTGTAGAGAAGCTCCGGTCCCTGCGGGGCCGCGCTGGCAGGTCGGAGCAGCCGGCAGCGAGGATGTGTTGGTGATTACTCACTTGATTACAGGACGGCCTCTTGTTTTCCCTTCCATCTTGTTCGCTTTTCCCAATCGCAGTCAGCAGTTGGGCGATTGCGGAAAGGCTGGGCCCTGGGTGGGGCTGGCAGCGACCCAGCGCCGTCCCCGCGTGCCGTGGGTCCCTCGCATCCCGGCGGAGGGGCGAATCCTGCCGGCGCGGCAGCCACCTGCCGGCGCTCGGTCGCTTCGAGTTTTGGTTGGATTTCCACGGGCTGCGGCCCCAGGGCCCCCCGAAACGCGGCCTCAACGGCTACCGGTGCCACGGCGGCAGCATTGCAGAGCTCGGTCGCCTTTCCCGTGCCGGCGGCCGCCCGGCCCGAGCCCTGCCGGGTGACTCACCCCTGAGTCTCCCTAGGAGAGCCCTAATTCCCCGCAGCTTCCCTGGCCTTATAAGGAGCGATTGCAGAGTTGGGCTTGTTTAGCTAATAGGTTATTACGGTGATAAGCGCCTCTGTAATGCTGGGGCTCTCCAAACTCTGCAGCTGTTTGCTAATGATCCTTGGCGATACCCTCTGGGTCAGGTCAGGCCTGTTCCTATTTAACAGTCAGGACGGACAGACGGGAGCGCTGTCCCTGCGGTTGCAAAACGCTGTCGGCGGGATCGCGCCGCTCGCTCTGCTTCGGCCCTCGGCTGCCGCTGCGCCCGTCCCCGAGAGGCAGGAGGGCTGCCTGGTGTCCTCGGACGCTTCCCTCGGCCCATGGATGGGGTTTGTTGGGCTTGACGGTGAAAAATGTACTAAAAGATTTAAAATCGGCTTCACCTGAAAGCCAACTGCTAGCCTAGTTGAGATCACTCGCCTTAATTTCCAGGGGAATTGTCTCTTTCTAGACATTTGGACCCAAACCACAGGCAGGGACTTTCCAAGCGCCTTTCCTCAAAGAGCACCGGACAGGAGCGTGCCCGTCCTACGGAACGGCCTCGGACTGCTGGCTCCTTGCTGCAGCCGTAACGCAAGCCTTGCCAAGCTCTCCGGATCACGGCGAATTCCTGAGGCTTGTAGTAAAAGCAGTAAACACGCGGTGCAGGGCGTGCTGGGAGCCAGCGTGCTGCCGGCGTTGGGTAACCTCCAGTGCACTGGACGCGCTCGGTTGGGGCGTGAAGGAAGCGGTTGCTGTACGAGGTTGTGTTTTCTTTCCAAACACGAGGCGAGCGCAAGGCAATCCGTCGTCTCCCGGATGCCCGTCGTGTTGCAAAACGCTCTTCCTCCCGCAGAAAATAACGGAGGGGGCCCGAAATCCGCTGTCCCCTCCGTTTTGGGGGCTGCGCGGAGCAGCTCGCGAGTTGTAAACAGGAGGCAGAGCCGATTTAGTGATAGCCCAGAGGTGAAGGAGTGGAGCTGGCGCGGGGGAGTTCCCGCGGCTCCGCTCTTCCTGCTGGAGCCGAATTTGGCACCGGGGACAGGGGAGGCGGTGGGCAGGCGCGCGTGGTCCCCGCAGGGCGCGATCCGGGGGCTCTGTGGTGGGGGGGTGCTTCTGGAAACCGCCCGGTGCCAGCAGAATCGCGGCTGCGGGACGCTCGGCTTCCCCGCCATGGTAAGCGTAAAGCCCCAAAATGGCGGTGCCAGAGCACTGCCGGGACGGGAGCTGGCGGCTGTGCAGGGACCCCCCCGCGCTCGGGTTCGGGCGGGTGGTTTTGGATGGAGCTTGGGGTTGCCAGGGCTCAGTGGCTTTGAACCTGCCCGGGGCGGGCACGGTTTTGAGCTGGGCTTGACGGTGGCTGCCAGAGCCACGTAATGTCATTGTACCTCTTTGGAGGAATTTGTGCGCGTAATGGAGGGGCTGACGCCACGTTTCCTGGCTGGCCGCCCCGTTCCCCCCTTAAAGGAGGGCGTCACGCCTCGTGGCCCCTCCACGGTTTTCCCAAAAACCGTCTCCTCCTTTGTCCTCTCCTGTACCCACCCGGTCTGGACCAGCGGCCGCTCACCGCGGCGCGGGTTGCTGTAGACAAACGAGCTGCGCAGGGAGCGGTTTGCAGCAAACCCGGCTGCGCCTTCCTGCACCTGCCTTGGCCTCACTCGGCGCGTTCACCGTGCCGAAGGAGCAGGATTTCTCCCCGGGAGGTCAGGAGAGCCTTGCTCGAACGTCTGCCTTGCGACTCGCTGCTTGAACCCACCCCGCCAGCTCCCCGGAGCGCGTGGAGGAGGCCGGAGGCCGGCGGAGCTTGGCGGGCGGATCTGGCTGCAGAAGCCTTCCCCAGCCGGCATTTGCATGGTTCGCTTCCTGGTTGTTTGACCTCGGGTCTTGCAGTGCCGGCTGCTTCACTCCCTGCTGTTTTGGGAGCTGCAAGCTGCTTTGCAGGGCTGTGCTTTGTTTCTTGCCATGTCTGGTTGGCGTCTGCATCTCCTCGACGTTGAATTGATCCAGAAATGGTTTGCTTTGGGTTCTGTTGTGATGGAATGCATCTGCGTGCCGACTCTGGATGGTTTTGAATACGGGGATGGAAATAGGCTTGTGCTTGTCGCTTATCGTAGCACATCTTCCCTAGGAGCGTGATTTCCTTGGAGCGCTGGCAGCGTCCCACCCTCGCGTGGGCTTGATGGGACGGGGACAGCCGTGCTGGCGAGCGTGAGATCTTTGTGCTTGTAAACAAAGCTGCGAGCGGGACACGTGAAGCGGCTGACGTGTTCCCAGCGGCTCCGACGCGCCGAGCCCTCTGCCCTGGCCGTGCTGCCTTTGCTCACCTTCATTTGAGCTGGCACGCGAGGGTGTTTGTGCTGCTGCTGTGAGCCGAGGTGGCCTGCAGGAAGGAGGGGACGTTGAGGTGGGACATCCCGAAGCAGCTGAGGAGCAAAAGGCGCAGGGGAATGGAGTCCCCTGAGCACAGAAGGTCTCTACCCACTCGGGGCGCTGGGTGCGTGGCAGCCCCTGCGGTGGGGCTGGTCGTTCCTCCCCTGTAAGAGCGGGATGGAGATGAGGGAAGCTCCTACCCGTTGCATTTCACTGCATCCCATTTGCTTTGGACAGCACGGGGAAAAGTGGGCGATGCTTCGCGTGCAGGTACTGCCGGGAGCCGCCTTGCCTGCTGTAAAACCGTGAGTGCTTCTCGGATCTTACCAACGAAATGAGCACTTTGGGTGCGTGCCCTGCATCGAGCTCTGCTAGCACTTAAGTCTTTCCAACCGTTTCTAACTTCTTGGTTCTTGCCTAGGAAAATGTTCCCTGGAGTGGAAGTTGCAGACAGGCGACTGTTTAAAAGATCAGCGCCACTGAGTGCTAGCGGAGCCCGAGTGCAGTTTGTGTCGGGTATTTGTCTTACCGGGGGAATGAAGGGGTTGAGCGGGGTGTTTGGCTCCAGCAGCGATCTGTAGGAGGGCTCCTCATCTCCAAGGGAGCCGGAGTTAGCGAGAGCAGTGTATACACAATATTTTGGAAACAAACAGATGGCTTGTTGAGACTTGGATGGCGAAGAGCGCTTGAAAGCAGAGCGGCAGAAATACCTTGACGTTGCTTTGGAGAGCAGGAGGCTGACGTGTCCAGGTGTGGCGAGGGGCGGGCACCCGTGGCTGCACGGGCACCAACCTGGGCTCCGCGCAGAGCACACTGCCACGGTCACCCCGCAGCCCCGGCGCCGAACAGCTCCTGCTTTTGGGGCTGTGTTCAGCGAGGAGCATGAGCGACGGCTGCCTGGGAGCCAGCGAGGTCAGTCTGGGACAGGTTTTGTGCTGCGCTGTTGGTGCTCGGCGCCAAAATGGAGCGTCTTGGGTGCCTGCATGCTGCTCTAGGGCTGTTTGTGTACTCTGGCTCTCTGGTCATCTCCTTGAAAGCTTACCTTGTGCTGAATGTCGCTGAAACACCCCCTTAGCTGGCTGCACTGGTCGGAAGGGTTTGGGTGAGGAGTTTGGCTTGGAGTGGTGAAGGCGAACATGGTCCTGGCGCAAACCTCCGCAGGTGCCGGTGGCAACGAGTTTCCCCGCAGCCGCTCCGGCCACGGTATCAAGCCCTGCTGCCCACGCGCGGCTACCAAAGGGCTCAGCTGGCAGAGGATGGGGCAGTGCCGTGACGGTTGGCACACGTCTGTCCTGCGCGAGTGCATCCGGCTCCAGCCACGCGTCCAGGCTGTCTCGGGAGGGCAGGGAAAAGAGGAATCCCTGCAGGTGCTGGGTCTGGCGCCTGAGCTGGCAGCAGCTGCTTTTGCCCTTCTCTGCGGCTGCCACCAAACGTCACCGAGGTCCCCAGCGTGACCGATAATGGCTGTGACTCCTCACATTAAAACAAGTCCAGCAATTGCTTCTGCAGCCCATCTGCATTACCTCAGCCTTGGCTGGGCTATGGCTCCTCCAAGTCCTGATGGATTTGATAAATGTCGTCGTTGTGTGCTAACTCTTACTCACTTTAATCCAGGTGTTGTTTTGTGGGCTGCAGCTCAAACCCAAGGGGAAGGCAGCGTGCTCGTGCATCCGCAGTGATGCCGAGCTGGCTTTTGAAACGCACTGGCCTGGCACCTGTTGGCGCGGGACTGGAGCTGGATGTGGGTGAATTTTGGGGAGTTAAAAGCTAAAACCTGCCTCTTGTTTCAGGAGAGCGTGAAAGTGCTGAGGCTGACGCTGCCGAATGACCTCCCGGGCGAGAGGCGCGAGCAGGCGAAGCAGAAGGTGCGTTCCCACGCGGGCGCTTGGCTTTGCGTAGCCGTGGTGCTGGCCCCTGCCCTGTGTCTCACTGCCCGGTGGGTTTGTGTGCGCGGGCTGGTGCTGAAAACACGAGCTTGTGAGCTGATGTGGGGAGGGGGCACGTGCCTGGGGGAGGCTGAGCCGCTCCATGAGCTGGAAAGTTCATCTCCAAAGCGTTCAACGCTTTGGTGCTGGTTCCCTTGGCCACGGTTGGTGCTGCATTCCTCTGCTGAAGCGCATAATGCTGATTTGACTAGAGCTGGGTGAACTGTTCCAGCCAGTCTTGTCTCAGAGCCCTACTCTTTCTGTGTCTTGCAGCCGGTAGGAAAAGCCTTTGCCATGGTGGCCAACAGATCGAGCAACGGTCACTCGCTGGCGTCCGAGTGCATCAAATCCAACGATGGCGACGAGGAGATCATTAAGGTACAGTCCCCAGCCCCCCGCTGCTGATGGCTTTGCTGCCGAGCAGCCGTGTTTTGTGATAAGTGGGACTGAGAACAAGACTTTGAAGCCGCGCGGGCACGAAGCTCGCCGCGCGGGCACGGCAGGGATGTAGCACGAAGCTGGAGCAGCTGTGGGATGGGGACCACGCAGGGAAGTGGGAAGGAGGCAGCAGCTTCCGAGCAAGCTGGGGAAGGTGAACGGTGAAGGGGGAACCTTCTGAGCACCCCCCGAGGGGTCCCGATCCCTGAGGAGCTGGGCTTGGCACTGACTTTCCTGGGCTGCCCGCGCGCAGGACGGGCCAAGCCGCTGCCTTGCTGGTGCCAACGTCTCTCTTGCGCAGGTTTATCTCAAGGCGAGGGCTGAGGGCGGCGTGAATCACGAGGAGCACGTCAACCAGCTGAAAAGCGAAGTTCGTTACATTCAAGAGGTAGCTACGTCCGCGAGGGGCTCGGGCTTGCACGCCGCTGGCTGGGGGCTTGCGGCAGGGTCTTGGCGCGCTCTGCTTCCCGCCGTGCCGCGCGGCCGGGCTCAACCACGCTGGCAAACTGGCAGCGGAGCTGAACCCTCCAGTTTGTTGACTTGCCCATACAGGGCAGTAGTCTAATCAAGCGCCATAAATTAATTCAGCCTGACTAATTGCTCTGCTATATGGACTGAATTTGAAGAGAATTGCGTGATGACTTTTCCCCAAGGCTGTCCCCTGCATGCCTGGGTGCGGCACAACCAGAGCCTCTTGTTAAAAGGCAGTTTCTTTGGTATGTCTCATCTCCCAAAGTAAACTGGATGATGAGGCTCAGGGACAATTAACCCTTTCCTCTGCTCCTGGTGGGGATGTTAGTTCTGGAGAGGTGGAGAGAGCTGGTTGCGAGACATGGAAGCGGTTGCATGCATGTTCTGGTCTGGGCAGCTTGACTTGGCCAAAAAAAAAAAAAAAAAAAACCTGGGGGGGGTTAAATTTGGGTTTGCTCTCACGGGGGAATTTCTGTGCTGGGTGCTGGCCCCAGGGAGAGCGAGGGCAG
Source organism: Anseranas semipalmata (assembly GCA_013399115.1). NCBI lineage: Eukaryota > Metazoa > Chordata > Aves > Anseriformes > Anseranatidae > Anseranas > Anseranas semipalmata. The sequence goes on along the minus strand of VXAA01006854.1, from coordinate 43,213 downwards.
ATCTGGTAGGGCGGCCTCCAGATCTCCTACGTCATCCTTCTGACTCCTCTGCCAGAATGCATGTTTTCCCCTGAAAGAAAACACTGTTCATGCTGCCTCCTGTCTGCAATACAGACTCGCTCCGGCGCTGGAGCCTCCCCAGGGCCGCGGCGCGCCGGGGGCGTTAGTCACCCAGACCTTATCTCTCAGCCACCTGGATGCTGCAGTTTTGTGTGATCCTTCCCACTTCTGGGGCTTCGGCTTCAGCTGTTCTGATCTGAGCTTTCCTGTAGCTCCCCGAGTCAAGTTTCAAAAGGCCTCGTAGCAACTGCCAAGCGTGACTTAGACCTCGCCTGGCCGCAAAGGCTGCCTGTAGCTCTGTCAGAATAGCTGAAGCAGCGTAACCGTGCAGAACAACTTAATCCTGCATGTGAAAAGCAGAGAATAAGCTAAACCAGCAAGAGGTGGTGGTGGTGGTACCAGTCTGTCCGCATGGAGGAGCGGTGCCCCGCACCGGGTCGAGGATAACCCCCCGGGATGGCTGGATGCGGAGGCCGCTGCTCGGGGCCTCGGGCGCTCCCGAGAGCAGCGCGCCGCGCTCCTGCCTCCCGTCCCGTCCTGCCGCTGCCCGGTCCCAGGCAAAACGCTTCGCCCCAGCGCCTCCGGCCTCTAAAATCGAGCGGTGCGTTACCGGGGCAGGGACGAAGCCACGCTGTAATGGTGTGAGAAAGCTTTTCTTTGAAAAGAGCTGGAGCTGCAGCCGAGGCGAAAGCCTGTAAATCATTCCTCTGGCTCACTTTCTCTGACTAATTCGGGGAGCTGCAAGTCAAGACCGTACTTGTCAGAGTCCTGCAGGGTGGCAGAGCGTGCTGGGAACAGCAAGGGTCTTCTCAGCACTTCAAAGGTGAAATCGATGATTAATGAATGAAAAAAAAGTAGCGCCTCCAGATTGTTGCTATCTTGTTGGTTTTTTTTTTGCCTGTGATTGTGTGAGAAAGCTGCCTGACGAGGACCGTGTCTGCCAGCGACGGTGCTGCTTGCAGGCAGCAGACTCCTGTAACCAGCGTGTCAGGGGCAGATTGGTAGAGAAGCAATCGATTGCGTATTGGCACCGGGCATCCTCTCGGCCCCCGCGCCCTCATTTGGTTTCTGTTGGGCTGAGTGACTCTGTTCATGCAAATTGAGCTAAATTGACTTGCCTTTGCCAGGCTAGAAGTTCTTTGAAGAAGCTGCGGGAAGACTTAAGTAGTAAACTTGAGAACAGACAAGGAGATAAACAGCATGCACAGGTAACGGGAGCATTTCTTGGGCGTTAATGACACTCACTTTAAAAAAAAAAAGTCATCTTTGGGTCCAGAAAACGATAAAAGGGGCCTTAAAGATTGCGGTGCTTGTGGCAAGTGAAAGCCTCGTTGGCACAGTTTACAGGTAAAACAAGAAACTTGCACAAGCGCGTAACGAGGAGTCAGTAAGCAAAACGCATCAGCTGGCCAAACGCACCCTTGCATGTTCGTTTGCGAGAAACGGGGCCTGGAGTTGCTGCTGGTGCCCCAGAGCTAGCTCTGCATGCGAGCGCGCAGCGCGCGAGCGGCTGTGCCGGGAGGCGTTACATGCCTGTCGGTGCGGCCCTGTCTTAAACAGGTGGTGCTGGAGGAGCAGAATGGGAGCTGGCTGTACCCCGAGAGGCTCTGCGCCGATTCCTGGGAGGACCAGGTATGTAGCCCCAGAGGGACGTCAGCTCTGTGGAAAGAAATACTGGTTTTATTTTGATGGCTTCCTCCCAGCAGGTGACTTTGAGCCTGTTCAGCACGCAATTGGACCTTTCTGCTTTTTACAGCAAGTTCTAGTACTAGGCTTTTATCGGTGTCAGATCAGGCACCGAGTGCAGCAATAAAAATGTGCATAGTGGGTTTTTAAATCTCTGCACACGCAAGCCTTTTAGGGGAAGGGGTAACAAAGATCTTAAGTCTGTAAATACTTCTTCAGCTCTTCATCTTTCCTCCAGCTGGGGCAGGCTGCCCGGAAGCCAAAAGCCATCTGAGCAGTGGCTCAGGGCTGGGATTTTGGACTGGGTCGCTGTGGACTTGGTCCATGCCACTGGGTTTCAGGTTGCCCAAGCATGGATCGGGATGGCATCCTGAAAACAGGGATTGGAAGGCAACCAGAGGATAGTGTGTACGTTATCTTGAGGGCTGGTAGCTGTCGCTGGCGTGTGGGAGGTGAGGACAGGAGCACCTTGCGTTGTTCAGGCTGAGAGTTGATGTTGCAGGCTTTGTAACCAACAGCGCTGCCCACAGAGGGGTGGAGGGCTCCTCTGATACCTCCTCGCTGCTGATCCTTCCCTGTTAATGTCTCTGCAGGAGGAAGATTGTTCGGGAGACGACGTGGAAAAGATCCGACAGACGGCAAAGAGGCTGTTCACGAAGCTGCAGGAGGCTGAAAAGCGCCATCAGTTGGAGAAGAAGGACCTTGAGGTGACTGTGCTGCGCACTTCTCTGTTGAAAAAGTGTGATTTTTTTTTTTTAGTTTATTATTGGAAGCCTGAGGAGCTGCACGGGCGCTCGAGCCTCTGCTGTGCGCAGCTCTCCCCTTTGCCGCAGAGCCCGGGCTCACTGGTGCCAGCTTGGCTGTTCCAGCTCCGCTCCGCTGTGTCCCGGCTCCTGCCCGCAGTGGGTTTTGCACTGCGTACCCCCGGTAGCCCCACAGGAGTGGGGCACCCCTACGGTGCGCTCCCCGTGTTTTGGGAAGGGGATGTGACATAGAGGCTGGGCCGCTGTCACCAAGTGGCTGCTGTCATCACCAGCGCGGGATGAAACCGCCGGAGTGCGAAGGGCCAGGTCAGCGATGACAGCTTCTCTCTGCCGAGCGGTGCTGACGAAGCTGCGGCACTCGCTTCCCTCGTTTCCTCGGCACTGGTGATTAATGGTCCCCTCGGTTTGTTTTCCGGTGACTGCTCGCTGCCCGCATGGGCAGGGCCCGCGCGTGCCGGTGGGAGAGGTGACGAGGTGACGTCCCACTCGCATCCTGTCCCGCAGACCAAACTGGTCCCACGCAGCCTGGGGGCTTTCCCCGCAGCGGGCCGGGCACAGCGTCCGCTGGGGAGGTGGGTTTGAGTAGTGACCGCTTCCTGCAGCACGGGGACATCTGCCCGCAGCGGTGGCACGTGCCCCGAGCGCCTCTGTCCTCGTGTGCAGGAAGTGGCGTGTTTGTGGCGGCACTTTGGGGTCTTTGTGTTGGTTTTGGTCAAGTGAGGTGCTGGCTGTGGGCTCTCGGCCTGGATGGAGACATGGGGGATGCCAGGGATGGGTTTTTTGGTTCAGGCACTCTCAGTTTTGCCTTGCTGTCTGAGCCTGCTTCCTGGCTGTCATGGGGATCCGTGGGGTGCCCTTGTCCCCTCTCTGCTCCTGAGCCGTTGATGCGTGCACGAGGCTGGCTCCCGAGGTCAGTTCCACGGGCAGGTGGCCCAAGAGGAGCCTGCAAACAGCCCCAGAACATGCGTGGCTGAGAACGAACGTGTTTCTTGTGTTTGAGGTGCCTTTATTGCTGTAGCATTTAAGCGCTCGCTCCTTTGAAGTGCTTTGAAGCTGGGGAGCTTTCTAAAGAACCTCTTCTCTCTGAAGCATGTTGGGCTGTTTGCTGAGACACCCATCCGCCTTCAGCAAAATCTGCCTGCCGTGGCTTCAAGCAGCAGCACAGCTTCAATACACGGCGGGAGGAGGGCCCTGGTGTCTCGCCCGTCTGCATGCACAGGGGTTGATGGTGAAGGGGTCTCCGTCTCGTTTGCAGAGGACAGTCTCGCAGTACCAGGACGAAGTGGAGCAAACGAGCTCTGCTTTGCGGAGAGTGGAGAAGAGCGTGGTGGAGAAGGAGGTGCAGGTGGATGAGCTGCAGAGACTGCTGGCGGGGATGGAGAAGGTACCGTCCCCGCGGCTGCGGTGGGGCTGACGCGACGAGTGGAGCTGCCCGGTCCCGCTCCGCTGGTGCGGGGAATGGGGGAGGCCCGCGGTGCTGAGGTTGGCAGAGCTCAGCGCAGAGCCGCTGGGAAGCAGATCCCACGGGGGGTGTATCCTGTACTTGGACCGGCTGCAGGTACCTGCCGTATGGAGAGCTTGGCTTCCCAACTAGGCTTTACCCAAAAGTGTTGGACAAAGCCATCGCGAAGAGATAAATTCAACTGTTCCTGTTTTAGGCTTGCAGTTCCCAGGTCTAGAAGATCTGGTTGGTCTGTGCAAAGTCTTTCTTCTGGGTATCCTAGAAACAGGCACGCAGTCTAGACAGCTGCCCGGTTCTTCTTCTCATGGGGGCATTAACACAATGTTCAGCCTGGATTTTTTTTTCCAGCTGTGGTCTGCTTGTAATAACATTAAACTTGTAAATCTAACAGTGCAGCATGAACACAAAGCAATTTGGGGCTGCATTCCCTGGCCCAACAGCAGGGAAGGAGATGGCTTTGTGCCTTGCCTGCAACCTTGGGGTAAAGGACTGGGACATCTGCTGTCGGTCATTCTGCGGCTACCCTTGTCTGTCTGCCTCTCACATGTACACGAAGGGCTCGTGACAACAACCCGCAGGTTCAGCAGGGAGGCTGTGCTGAGCCTGCCTGGCTCCCTGGCTGTTTGCAGCTCACTGCTTTCCCTCCGCTCTGCGAGGGAGGCCAAGGAGCATGTGTTGCAACTTGTTTCCCTGTGTGTAACTCGGCCTCTCGCTCTGCTGCAGGAGCACAGGAGTTTGCTGCTGAAGATGAAAGAAGGTGAAGCAGAGCTGGCGAGGCTGAGAAGCGTGGAAGGTGACAAGCTCGCCGAACAAGACCGGTGAGGCTCAGCCTCCGGCTCGGCTGCCAACTCCAGAGCAAGCCCACGCCGCTGGGTCGGGGTGTCAGCTCGCTGGGGCATGACTGCACATTCCTGCGAAGGGCGTGCTTGCTCTCTAGCTTGCAAAACAGCACTCTGCTCCCCGGAGCTGACTAATCTCCAAATACCTCCCGCAGTTCTGCTCGGCACTGCGGAGCCGGGCTGCCCTGGGACCTCTAGCGGCCATGGTTCTCCCCTTGGTGTTGGGTTTGCTTTGCCCCGCCAGTATCCGTGTGCTCCAGGGGTTAATTGGCAATGAGATCCTTCTGGAAGGCCTCGTTTGTGGCCTGACTCTTCCTGATGTTCCTGTGTCCCTGCAGTCTGTTGTCAGTAGTCTTTGTGGCTCCTGCTTGAATTGGTTTTGTCTCTGCCTCTCCTTACCTTGTCTAGTCAAAATATTTCGAGACCTGTGCGGCTGTAGGGTTTTAGCTGGCTGCTAAAAGGTGCTCCGGGCATAGCTGAGCAGGTGCTGCCCTTCTAGGAAGCTGTCTAATGGCTCCTGGACTCCTCCTTCGTGTATTCCAGATCAGCCAAGCTAGAGAAGGAGGTGGCCATGCTGCGGGAGAAGATACACCACCTGGATGACATGCTGAAGAGCCAGCAGCGCAAAGTCCGCCAGATGATTGAGCAGGTGAGAGGAGCGGGACAGGTCCCTGGGGAAGGTGGATGGGGATGAGCCAGAAGGGACTGAGCTCACAGGGTTTAAAAATAAAGGAAAGAACTCTTCAGCTGCTTGGAAGCAAAGAATTGCTAGTTTTTGGGGCCGATTCCCTTGGCAAACCAAAGGGACACTGGTTCAAAGGTGGCCCAGAGCCCTGTCCAGCTGCCCTGAAGCGATGACGAACCCTGGGTGATAGCCCCAGGGCTTTAGCGTGAGCGGTGGTGGTGGCGGCGCCCAGGGAAGGTAATAAAAGGGCTGCTGTGCTCCCAGTTTGGCCTGCTGAAAGAGTTAAGTCTCAAACTGTGTGAGCGGAGGCTCCTTCACCTAGGGCTTAATTCTCAGACTTAATTTGAAGCTTTTTTGATTGTTTTTTTTATGCAGACCTTGGAGTTAATGTTGTGGGTGTTTGCAGGCAGGATGGCTGGCTGAGCTGCCCTCCTTCCTCGACACTGCTCTAGCACAGGCATACATGAAAGGGATTTTTAGCATCTGCAAATGTTCTTTTACAGCTCCAGAACTCCAAAACGGTGATTCAGGCCAAAGATGCTGTGATCCAGGAGCTCAAGGAGAAAGTCGCTTACTTGGAGGCTGAGGTGTGTCTTAGCAGGGCCGTTTTGGGGGTGCCTGGGGTCTGCTCAGCATTCACAGCCCCTGCTGAGACCTGGTACTGCTGGCTTGCATGCCTGCAGGCTGTGGCTGTCCTGCCTGGTGGCGATGAGCTCTGCCCATGTTTTGCAGCCTGCCGGGCTCCGGGCAGAGCGGCCAGCAGCACAGCCGTTCCCTTGCGATGCCATCTGCTTCGCCTCGGAAAACATGCCCTGCGCGGCCCCGTGGGCTGTGTGGGTTCTCAAGGCTGGTGTGGCAGCTCCTAGTGAAGCCAGGGCTGCTGGAGCAGCTGTGAGCTCCAAGGGAGTCCAAAATAATCTCACCAGGCACATTTCTCTGGCAGCTAAACCCTTCTTGCTTACAAAGCTGCAGTTGACTGCATGCGTGTCAGAAATGAAAATTGCGTTCCAGCCTCTGGGATTGTAACAAGTGTCAAACTTCTCTCCTTTTTTGGATAAAAACTGAGCCTGCATCAGCAGTTCTAGCATTTTCTTCCCTCCTTGGTAACTTATTTTGCTAATCTCTGCATGGGGACAGCGTGTGTGAGCAAAGCCCTCAGTGAACCCAGGCAGAAAGCGGATCCAGCTGCCTGTACCAGCTAGAGAGATCACACGGTGGACTTCCATGTTCTCAGGTCCTGCACAGCACCCCGGCCCTCCTTTGTAGGGTTGGATTTCATTCCCCTCAAGAAAATCTTCCCTAGTGCAAGAGATACTGGAGCAACCCTCTATTTCCCAGCAGGTGATCTACGCCCTACCTGCCCTTTGCTAACCATCGCTCCCATCTCTTGCAGAACCTGGAGATGCACGACCGCATAGAGCACTTGATTGAGAAGCAAGTCAGTCGGGGCAGCCACAGCTCCAGAGCGCGCTCAAAGTCCGAGTACGTGAGCAGGTAGGTGCGGAGCATGGGAGCCTGCTGGGCTACTCAATGACTTTATCTGCAGGTCCAGATCTCATTTGGAGACTCTGGGAGATGGTGCTGGACTTGTGGCTGCTCCCTCTGCCCTTGTGAAAGTGTGCTGTGTTGTTTCTGCTGGCGGAGAGGTCTCCTGTCCGCTATTCCTCCTTCAGGGAAGTGCATGGGAACAGAGGTCCCTCCTGTGGGTGGTTTATGGGGGAATAGTCAAGGACCAGCACTGGGACAGGACCGATCCCACAGGTTTCTCCCAGGTCCCATCCAGTTCATCTGGTTGAACAAATCCCTTCTCTCTTGCAGCAAAAGGCTGACGGGCCCCAAGCCACTGCCTCTCATTCGAGTGGTGGAAACATGAGTTTCGAGGGCTGGAGCGAGCTGAAGACTCTCCCCTTGTTATTCTTGACTGGACTTCCCTGCTTGACTGCCATTCTCTGGCCTCTGTGCTCAGTCTGCCCTGGACCTGCCATCGGAAGGCTGTGCCCCAGAGCACCGCGGCACCCGAGGACAGACACAGCCGGGGCAGTGCTGGCAGAGGAAGGAGGTCTATGAGGTGTCCACGCTGCTGTCCCATGGGGTCCCACAGCCACGTGGATGCCAGGCGGGAGGCTGGGGCCAGCTGGCCCTGGCGTGGACAAGTTGACTCCCTCGCTGGAGAGCCAGGCTCGCTTTCCCTGCTCAGTCCTGGGTTTGCCAGGGCTGCTCTGTGAGCAGCCATTGCTTCTGAAGGGTCTTGTCCAAACAGAGCCGCCTCTTCAGATTGCAGCTTGCCAACATGGACTTGGGGTTTAACCTGTTTTTAAAAACAAAGCAAAAGATTCACTCTTACAAAGAAGAAAGAAATCCTCCTAAAACGGGACTCCTTCCTACAACAAAGCCCAACACGTGACCAATTGGGAGCCTCCACCTCTGATCTCCAGCACATCTGGCTGCTCCGGACTTGGCAAAGGTTCGTGTGGCCGAAATCAGCGTATTGACATGCTTCTCCCAGTCCCTCTCTCAAGAGTGTAGAGAAATTGTGCCCGATGTACATCTAGTGTTTAAACCCAGGGGCGGTTTGGTTTGTACCTGTATTTATTTCAATAAATTATTGGTGTCTTCCAATGATGTGGTGACAGGCATGATTGCTGCTGTCCAGCTCCAGGGGAGCATGTTTGAGGAATGCCTGTCCCATGTTTGAACTGGAAAATACCAACCAGCTTCCTCTGGGCTTGCCTACTGCTACCTTTCTTGTGTGTGCCCGTACTTAGTAAAGGAGCTTGGGTAAATCTAGAGGAAAGTTGTTGGCATTTGTACTGACCATAGCAGTGAGACAAATGTGCTGTATGTACACCTCGCAACTGTTAATACAAAAATACATGTGCCTTAATCTGTCAGACTGTACTCCATTGAATAGATAACAGCGCAAAGGTACTGGGATGTGGTGTGGATGTGTTGTTTTGGGGCTAAGCTGCTGCTAGCTGGGCTCCCTGCTGCTGTAGGTGACTGTGCACCTTGTTTTTTTCCTTTTTCATTTTTTTCCTCCTGGGTGCCAAACTTTCCGCTGCCTTTCCTGTGCTCCTTCACTCCTTGAGATTACACTGGTGCTATGCCCAGTGCCTTCAGAACTTTGCGATGCAGCCTCTCTACCTCTGCCCTCTCTGCAGCGTATCTCCAAGGGCTTTGTAGGCAGCGGGGCACGGCCCTGCTGCGAGGTGTGTCCCGAGAGCCCCCTCTGCAGCCCTGGGGGGCCGGTGGGAGCGGGGCCCTGGTCCTGCGGCCTCCTGGGCTGGGGGGGTGAGGGGACTCGGGCCAAGGACTGCCCTGGTGCTTGGGCTTGTGCCACCTGCCCACAGCGCTGCCGGGGCCCCTGATGTGACGGATGTGGCTGACCAGAGCCCTTCCCTGGGGCTGGGTGCCGGCCTGGTGCTGCCCCCGCTCGGGCCTGGGGAGCTGAGGGATCCGTGCTCCCCCAGGGCCCAGCGGTGAGGCCTGGCCCGAACCTGGGGCCTGGCCCTAGGCCCTGCAGTGGGGCCTGGGCCTGTGGCCAAGCTTCTCCGCCCCCGTGTTGCCTTTTGAGGCCGTGTGACGTCATGGCAGTGACATCACAGCGCGGCGCTGCCCACCGTCGCCATGGCGACAGCTGAGGCTCGGCACTACGACTCCCAGAAGGCCTCGCTAGGCCGCGCGGCGGACTACACTTCCCATCATCCCCCGCTGCCGCCTTGTGCCCGCTGTGGGAGGGCGTTGGGGGGGGGGACGGACTACATTTCCCGTCTACCCCGCGGCGGGCGGGGCCGTACGGTGGCCGGCTGGGCGTAGGGGCGCGTGACGGGCCGGCCGGGCGCTGCTCGCCAAGATGGCGGACGAGGAGGGCGAAGGGCTGCCGCGCTCGGCGGCGGCGCCGCAGCGGAACGGAGGCGGAGGCGGTGGCGAGGGAGCCCCGGGAGG